>JAYESA010000004.1:99212864-99766195 GCA_036927795.1 Iris macrosiphon
TTATGCACCAGTTGATAGATATGTATATTTCCTTGTTCATACTTTATTTTCTTCTCCTTGTGCTACTTGCTACAACTGTTTTATAGTTTTTATCATTTAACTGGAACTACTGTTAGAGGTGTACTTGCTCCAATCCTGACTGGATATATTTTTCAGAGGATGTGAAAGATTGGTGTCCAACATTTTATGGACCTCAGCCTATCGATGGTGCAGACAGGGATCCCCTAGTTCAGGAGTGATTTTTGGGTTGGTAGCCGGGATCACTAGGACCTCAGTTGTATTTATTAGCTTTTGGTACCAGATTTGTCCCCGGCTTTTGGTTTGAGACTTCTATTGTATTTGATTCTAGATATTGTTGTATTATTATTATTATTATTATTGTTGTTGCCTTTAGTTGTAGTTGTTGGTTAGACTTTGTAGTTGTTAGACTTCTGTTGTTTCGTTCTTCAGGGAGATGATGGACGTGCAGCACCGTCAGGTAGATGTGATCAGGCTGGGCATTGAGAATTTCTACCAGGTGGCCATGACGGCAGTCGACAGAGTGGCTCAGATCCAGCCACAGGCAAATTAGGCTCAACATCCGAGGCCGGGCAACATCATCGACTTCCAGAGGATGCGGCCCAAGGAGTTCTGGGGTATAGAAGGGAACCTGTACGCGGATGACTGGATAGAGCAGATTGAGGGGATTTTTCGGCTGGCATAGATTCCAGACGGCATACAGATAGAGGCAGTGGGCAGTCAGATGTTCGACCTCACTTTGACGTGGTATCGCACTGATACGAGGATTATGGTACCAGGGCTTACTTGGGAGGCTTTCAAGAGACTTTTTAAGGAGAAGTTTTTCCCAGATGTGGCGCTCAGTGCTTTGGAGAGCCAGTTCAAGGCACTCGTCCAGGGGAGCATGCTAGTGGACGAGTACGCAGCGGAGTTCTGTCGTTTGGGCAGATTTGTGGAGGGCTTAAGTAAGGCAGCAAAGACGAGAAAGTTTCGCAAGGGCTTGGTCATGGCGGTCAAGTCTTTGACTAGGAACGACCGCGAGGCAACTTTCAAGCAGATAGTAGGGGACGCTTAAAGGGCAGAGGATGACTTGGAGCTCAAGTCCAAGAGAGGCAGGGGTGATTCAGGTAGTGCGAGTGGTAGTGCAGGACCGACTAAGCGTCCCTATGTGCAGAAGACAGCGCAGCAGGGTCAGGATCAGAGAGTGCCCACTTGTGCCTACTGCAGGAAGGCACGACACACTTGGGATGTTTGTAGGAGGAGGCTGAAAGTGTGTTTATTCTGTGGATCCGCTGCTCACCAGATGCGAGATTGCCCCACTGCACCTCCATTTGTTAGAGCACATGATCGGAGAGTTGGAGCTAGGCCACCTGTGGCACAACATCATGCCCCGTACCAACAGAGGGAGATTCCCCAGCAGGGCAGTGCTTATGCATTGACGGTCGATGAGGCCGATGCTACGGGTGTCGGGTTAGTAGGTCTGTCTCTTTGTTCTTCTTCTCGTCCTTTTTCATTTCTTGTGATGTGCTTCATTAGTACCTGTTAGACTTTTCTTTGTGATGTGTTAGATAGTGTAATGACCCTGATTGAGACTATGATAACACGACCAGTAGGACCATGATCTTGCATGTTGTTTAGGTAGAATTTCTTGACTGTGATTGTTGGGGGTTTGACCTAGAAGAAGTGCGATCGACTTTAAATTTCAAGGACGAAATTTTCTAAGGAGGATAGGCTTGTCACTACTCCATTTCCAGGCAGAATATTTTTTTATTTTAATTTGGTAAATTATGTATTGATCATAAATATTTATATTAATATTTAATTAGTTGGTTGTATTTATTTTTTATTAGTTATTTTAGGGTTTTGGCTAGCCTGGACCCATGTCAGACCCTAGTGGACCCTTGTCAGACCCAACCAACACCATTGTCCGACTTATTTATTGGTTTAGAATAGTTAATTATATTTTAATTAGTTAGTTGGAGTAATTAGGGTTTAATTAGAGTGCATTTGGAACCCCAAACCCAAATCCCAATTAGGATGACTTGATTTAGGGGCATTTTGGCCATTTCACCTAACCCTAACCCTAACCTATTTTCCTATACATGGCTGGCCGAATCCTCCCCCCCTTCATTTCCTTTATTCTCCTTCTTCATTCTTCTTCCCATTTTCTTCTTCTTCCTTCTTCCAATTTCTTCTCTTCAAGTAAGTTTCTTCACCCTCTTTCTCTTTCTTCATCTATTTCTCTCTTAAATACAAACCCTAACCCTTTGCTTTTCTCTAACCTAGGTGTGTAGAGCTTAGATTTGGTATAGAAGCTTGGTTTTGAGACTTAGAGGCTTGGTGTTATAAATTTAGGTTTTTTTGGAGACTTTGGCCTTGGGATTCAAACTCCCAAGATGTAAACCCTAACTTTTCTCTTAGTGATTACTCTAATATAGTATAATTAGTAGTTTAGAACCTTTTTAGATCTTAGGGCTACCCATGGGAGGAAGTTGGAGCTTGTTTGGACGTGTTTGGAGACTTTGACATAGGGTTTTGTGTCAATTTTGGGTAAAATCCGAGATTGGCCCAATTTTGGGTGTTGCCCTAGGTTAGACGGACCTAGGTAGACGTGCTTGGGTATCTTGAGGGTAAGTACGTGTCTTCGTTCGGACACGTGATATCGTATCACAAAGATTTGGGCATTTTGGTCGATTTGGAGGATTTTTTCGTCGTCGTAGGTTCCACATGCATGTGGATTTTGCCACGGACCTAGAATCGGAGAGTTAGTATTTTTTTTTAGGTTCTAGATATCGATTAGAACTCGTAGGTAAATTTTGGATCGATTTCGAGTAGGTTTGGTGTGCGTTTCACGAGGTATCGTGAATCGCACTCCACGTGTTTGTCGAAATAACCAAATGGCCATTTTGACTTGGTTTCTAGGTTTTGGGCTTGTGTGCGGGTTGGTTTAGCCTCGGGGAGTGTGTACTAGGGTTTTTGAGTTTGAGTATATATATATATGTGTGTTTTTTTATGTGTGTGGGTGAGTGTGGTTGAGTGTGTGTTGGTGTGGTTGAGTGTGGGTAGTGTGTGTGTGTGTGGTTGTGTGAGTGTTTGTGTGTAGTGTGTGTGAGTGTATATATATATATATATATATATATATATATATATATATATATATATATATATATATATATAAGTGTATAGATATGTATATGTGTATATGTGTAGGTGTGTGTAGTTGTGTGTGTGTTAGTGTGTGTGAGAGTGTGAGTGTGAATGTGTGTTTACGAGTGTGCGTGTGAGTGTGTATATATATGTGTGGGAGTGTGTGTGTGTGTATATATATATATATATATATGTGTGTGTGTGTGTGTGTGTTATGTGTGTGTGTATATGTGTGTGTGTGTATGTATATGTGTGTGTACATATATATGTGTATGTATATATGTATGTGAGTGTGTGTTTGTATATATATGGATGAGTGTGTGTGTATATACATACATATATATATATATATATACATATATATATATATATATATATATATATATATATATATATATATAATATATATATATATATAAGTGTGTGTGCGTGTATATGTTTATGTGTGTGTGTTGATGTGTGTGTCCGAGAGAGTTAGAGAGTGAGTTATTAGAATAGAGAGATAGTGAGATAGAGAGCTAGCGTGAGAGAGATTGAGAAGGGAAGAGAGATCGAGAGATTGAGATTGAGAGCTAGAGCGAGAGAGCTAGATAGAGGGAGATGAGATGAGAGTGAGATAGGGAGAGAGTGAGATAGAGTGTGAGGGAGAGAGGTAGAGAGAGTGAGATAAGAGGGTCGCAGCAGCCAGCAGCCGTAGCAGCAGCCAGCAGAGGCAGCAGCAGCCGCGGCAGCAAGCAGAGGCAGCAGCAGCCGCAGCAGCAAGCATCAGCTGCAGCAGCAGCCAGCAGAGGCAGCAGCAGCCGCGGGCAGCAAGCATCAGCTGGCAGCAACAGCTAGCAGAGGCAAGCAGCAGCGCAAAGCATCAGTTGCGTTAGCAGCAAGCCGCAGCAGTTCGCATAGTAGTAGGTAGTAAGTAGCAGCAGAGTTTAGAGAGAGTGAGAGCTAGATATGTATATATATATATAGATGTATATATATATGTATATAGATAGAGATATGTATATATATAGATAGATATAGAGATAAGTATATGTATATATATATGTATGGATATATATATATATATATAGGGTATATGTATGTGGATATGTGTATATAGATATATATAGATAGCTATATATATATATATATATATATATATATATATATATATATATATTATATAATATTATATATTTATATGTATGGTTTAGATAGTGAGATGAGGTAAGGTAAGGTATCTCAATACCTTGAGATATCAAGGTATTGATGCAAGTTAGGTATCAGAGGTAAGGTATTGAGGGTAGCCTAATACTAAGTGTTATATATATATATATATATATATATATATTATATATATATATATATATATATATATATATATATATATATATATATATATATATATATATATAGTTAGCTAGTTAGTTAGAGTTAGAGGGTAAGGTATCTCAATACCTTGAGATACCAAGGTATTGAGGTAGGTTGGGTATCGGAGATAAGGTATATATATATATATATAGTTAGATATATGTTATATATATAGTAGCATATGGTAGTATATAGATAATTAGTTAGTTAGCTAGTGTTAGTAAGGGGTTAGGCTTGAGTATCTTAATACCTTGAGATACTCAAGGTATTGAGCGTCGGGGCGAGGTATTGTGTTTTTGCCTAGGAATGAGGTTAGAGATGCGTTAGTATATATATTGGTGGGTATAGGCGGGGTATATAGCGTAGGTTGAGATATCGGATACCGAGGGTATCCCGGTATCTCAAGGAAGCGAGTTTGAGCGTTTATTAGCTTAATGACCTAGTTTCGACCTAGAATTTTAAGGGCACCGTAGTTTGACCTAGAGTTGACCGTAGTTGACCCGGTTGACCACGAAAGTCAACTTTTGACCTAGTTTTGACCTAGAGTTAACTTTTTGGACCCCGGGTTGACTTTTTGATCCAGATTTTATCGGTTTGACCTAGAACAACCCTAAAACTTATTTTTAGCTATTTTATATCTGTTTAACTCTTTAGAATCCCGTTTAATCTTGCTATTCGTAATAGGTCCTTGCGATGCCAGTTCAAATCGCTAGTTGCTCAGGACGTCAGACGAGTACATTCTCTGATAGTTTTCATTATCTGATAATTATTATGATTCAGCTTCTAGTATAGTATTATATGATTTTTCTGGCATGACACGGACTAGTATTTCTGGATTTATTTACTTGCGATACGTAAATTTCATGTTTCTGGCCTCTATTCTGGAATCACCTACTAGCATCACCTACTGGCATCACATCGTGACTCACTACAGGCATCACTCATGTTTCTGGCTAGACTCATACTTGATTTACGTGTCGGGTCTTGGATTCACTTGTACTAGTCTGGGCGGGAAAATACTCGAGCAGACATGTAAATATTTCCAACTGGAATCACTGGAATCACCCCCTCTTGTCTAATCTAGAATGATAGCAGCCGCACACGCAGTGTGCGATGAGCCGTACTTACCCCTAGTCGTTTACATTCGAAATAGGTATTTCAGAGACACGAGTTCATTCTTTCTAGTCTGGACTCTCTTGCATTTCTTGACTGGTCTCACTTATACTTTCTGGACTTGACTCATTACATTTATTCTTGTTGGACTCACTTCACAAGATTGTGCACACACTTGATCTTAGTTTAGATTTCTTGTATCCTGCAGTTATATTTATATTGCTTCTGATTTTTATGCATCTTTACCTTTATGCACCAGTTGATAGATATGTATATTTCCTTGTTCATACTTTATTTTCTTCTCCTTGTGCTACTTGCTACAACTGTTTTATAGTTTTTATCATTTAACTGGAACTGCTGTTAGAGGTGTACTTGCTCCAATCCTGACTGGATATATTTTTCAGAGGATCTGGAAGATTTGTGTCCGACGTTTTATGGACCTCAGCCTGTCGATGGTGCAAACAGGGATCCCCTAGTTTAGGAGTAATTTTCGGGTTGGTAGCCGGGATCACTAGGACCTTAGTTGTATTTATTAGCTTTTGGTACTTGATTTGTCCCCGGCTTTTGGTTTGAGACTTGTATTGTATTTGATTCTGGATATTGTTGTATTATTATTATTATTGTTGTTGTTGCCTTTAGTTGTAGTTGTTGGTTAGACTTTGTAGTTGTTAGACTTCTGTGTTATCTTATCGTGCTTAGATTCATGATTGAGTATTGTGTTATATTTATCATATTGCTCCTCTGTTTGGAGTTGAGATCTTGATAGGTACTTATATTTTTGTGTGAGATTGTTAGCTAGATAGTAGACCTAGACAGCATTCTACCGCCGATGCTGCGGCGTAGGCTGGACGTACCCACGGCTCATGCTTGATTTTTCGGATGCGGGTCGTGACAAGAATCTACTTGGGAGCACGAGGACGACATACACAAGCATTTTTCGTATCTATTCATAGACCAAGGTATGAATTTACTTTGTTAATTTATACCTTATACCATCCTTGACTTCTATCGTGGCTTAGTTTTAATTTCGAGGATAAAATTTTTATAAGTTGGGTAGAATGTAAAACCCCTAATTTTAAAAACTGTATTAACTATTTAATTAATTATTTAATTGATTTATAGTATTTATTAGCTAACTAGAAGAAATAGAATTTATTGGATTTTTATTGCTAGGTGATTATGCAATAGAGGATTTATGGAACAACGGGTAATTTTATCTTAATTTATTTTATATAGGAGACATTGTGGACGATTGATAGATTTATTGTATGCACTAAAATAAATTTCTAGAATTATATATATATATATATATATATATATATATATATATATATATATATATATATATAAGTTTTATTAAAACAAAAAGAATGGAAAAAGAAATGAATAAAAGAAAAGAAAGAAAAAGGAAAATGAAAAAAAAATGAATAAGTATAAACCCACAACCCACTAAGCCTAACCTACCCAAAACCCGCTAAGCAAACCAGCATAAGCAGCAGTAGCACCCGCGTGGAGCCGAACCCCCCTCTATAATCTTCTCTTATATATATATATATATATATATATATATATATATATATATATATATATATACCTTATATAATTGTTATAAACCCTAACCCTAACCCTTACCATCTCTACAACCCCGAGCCCACCGCCGCCGACCGCCTGGAACCGCAGCCGTTCACCGAAGCTGCCCGCCGCTCGTTGTCGCGTCCGCACAAGCGCGCACCCGCGCAGGAAATTCACAACAGCGAAGTCCTGTTCATGCGTTGATTCCCATTTCATCACTCTACCAAACTCGACCCATCTTCACCAGTATGTTCACGACCTATCGCTCTTCTAATACTGTGTATTAGTTTCCTTCAAACAATGCGTAACCCTAGGTGAAAACCGAGACCAAGTTGGAGAAAAATGACAACTTTTAATTTCAGAAAAACTGTTGTAACCATCAATGTTTACGGATTCGTATCTCCCACCACAGATATCCAAACTTAGAAATTCCTTTTGCTATGTGAAGACCACCTAACCTAGATTATTTTCTGTCAATTACAATATTTTAATTGATGCTGTATGCAGAATTAAATTTGGTTAAATTCACGAAAAACTTGTTATTGAAACCTTCAAAAATTGTGATACGGAGCGCGCCCCACCAAACGGGACCGCCCCGTCAAGTATCAATTGCACCGAAAGGCGCGTATAGTATGTCCAGACGTGTGAGCTTTCGCGAAAACTGATTCGAACGTGTGTGCGCGTCGGAATCAGCCCGTATCCACAAAAAGTTCCCGTATCGCGACTTTTGCAAAACTCTACACCATTTATTGTACGCTCGTCAGAATGCAACAAAACTTGTGCCATTGGACTCGTGGTATCGCGCTGGTCCTGTGACCCAATTTTTATGCAATTCTGAGACACTGGACCAAGCCACCTATTTGCGGGCCCCACGGTTGACTTTTTGGGCAAATTTGTGTTCGGCTCACCGGAATTCAAAATTGGATATACCATTGAGTTCATACTAACATTTAGAGTTTTTTTGACCTATAATTTATCCCATTTAGAGACCTTTACCTTTGGCACGCTTTTCGGTGCAAAGTGGGCCACATGTGGACCACACTTTGATCCGAAATTATCGTTTTGCCCCTGTGTCCAAATTGGATGAAAGGGTAGTATTTTTTAGCTATCTCGCTGATTCCAAAAATGTTGGTAATGTCTATTTCAGCATCCGGAGACGTTTATTCGGAGGCCTTAGTTTCTGATCCCGTGTCCTTGACATCTGGACGCTTACTCTATACAGATTGCTTGCCAGGCAAGTATACCTTGCCATTGTAATGTTATTTATATTCCATATGTTGCATACATCTTTATCTCTGTTTGTTTAGTTCATTTATTTTAACTGCTATATATATTGCGCGTCCAAGGAAACTTGGGTGCAATGACGGTGACGTCGTATTCTGTTTTTATTATGTATATGCATGGACCTACTTTATGAGACCACCCCATTATCATGAAGCATTCTTATGTTTCATTGGCCATGACACTATTCTTACATGAGTGTGAGTCACAGGTAGGACACAGACTTGCTTACTCGGCTGGCCATTGGTACGTATAGGTCGTACGACGGATAGGGATAACTGCCGATAGAAACTTTGCATGCTAGTAGACCTGGCAGTTATTTAGAGGTATCATCGTGTCATGGATGTGACATGCTTAAAGCATGGGGTGGGGAGAACAACAAGTAAGGCGTTTGGGCTCCTTTGCACTTTCCTTGTGTAACCCGTACGCTCCGCCGGAGATGCGCGGTCATGATGACCACTATATATTATATATTATCAGGCGGCCTCTGCCGTTCAAAAGACGACATGATTTATAGGCCCCTGAATCTCCAAGAGAATCATGCCAATCCCATTTTAGCCAGATAGCCTGTCACGCCCCAGTCCCAAAATACGTAGGACTAGGAATACGTAACACGCCCAGCCGTATGTATATGAACTCCAATATATGAAAATCATATACACACGTACGCTGTATATGAATATGCAATCCACCAGTGGTAATATACTGTCACAACAAGTCACCCACAATCTATATCTCATCTATAGCACAAATAATAAGTAGAAAATAAAGAGCTGGAATATAACTAAATATCAAGATGAGTATCAAGTCTGATAGTCAGGTAAAAACAAATCTACTACAAAATGACTATGCTGAAGTAGCAACAAAATCTCTAAACAGTGGAAATAAATTACAGCTACTCTGAGGATAAGACCTCCTCAGTCTGGTAAGTAGAGTCGGGTCCAGGTCCGTACTCCTGTGGATACTCCTGCTCGTCCATATCTGGAAAGGGACCAGGTCCTGAGAGGGACGTAACAAGATACATAATATCATGCCAATAAGTACTGAAAATAAACATCCACTGGGTCGCCTAACCGTCTAAGTAAAATGCAACTTGAGGACAACTTTGAGCGTAGGGAAAGTGTAGGCTAGACATATGCTGACGTAATTCACCAATCGTGACAACTGGCTAGTATATGCCACATATGCCCCCAGTACAAGGGCGCATGTATATAATAACGTCCTACTGCTCTGAAGAACAAGAAATCTGCATAGTATATAACAATCATAGCACCCCGAAGAGTGTGGCATCCGTAGTAAATATAACAACCATATCACCCCGTCGAGTGTGGCATCCGTAGTAAAGAAAGTGGGGTGTCCCACACGCCTACTAGTAGTCCTCCCCGCCCAATGCTCTAAGCATGTCACATCCAAGACACAATTTGGTTCATAACCTATCTTTAGTACAATAGTCCAATCCTACAACCAGACAAGGACAAGGATTGGACCACCGTACTACAATAGGCTATGTCCCTGAACCACTAATAACTGCAGAGTCTTCTAGCATACAAAGTTCTATCAGCAGTTATCCCTAACGCACGTCTCATACGTACATGAGGCCAACCCGGTATGTAGTCCAGAATCTATATGAGACTCACAACTCGTGTAACAACTGTCTCACGGCTAATGAACCTACTGATGCTATATGATATTGGGGTGGTCTCATACAGTAGGTCTCAAATCTACATAAATAAACATCTATGCAAGTAGAATTAAACATGCATCTATCAGCTGGAATATAAATAACAGTATAATGGCAATGTATACTTGCCGAGCAAGGTTCCGTATAGTGCAAGCGTTCACAACCATGTAAGTTGAGGAAGTGAGTTTTATGGATATATATAGAGAATAAGAGGCGGTGGGGAACTTAGTGTTTAAGAAAACTAAAACTACTGTCATTGATGTTTTCTTTTCATTGGTTTTGGTTTCGGGTGGGGGTGTTTAGTAATATTAGTGTTAAGGAGTGGTGGAATGAGGAGCTTACACGTGTGGGAAAGCAAAATTGGGTTTTGTTTCTGCTGTTGATATTTCTTCTCCTATTGGGTTGTGGTTTGGGTTTTACGTGTCGGTGAAAAGAAGAGTTTACGCGGGATAAAATAAGCGATGGTTTTGATACTGCTGCTGCTGCGGTTTACGCGCGGAGAAGTATACGCGGTGTGGTGAGCTGCTATTTCCTTACTTTACGCGTGGGGTGTGGTTAACGGGTTGCGGGTTTAGTCTGATAGGAATTTCTATTTTCTATTCTTTTCTTTTTCTTATTAATAAAATCTCTCTCTCTCTATATATATATATATATATACATATACTTATCTGGATAGGGTATTGGTGCATACGGTTGAGCTAGCAACTGTCCAACGGGTCTCCTACATGGAATAGATTAGGAAAAATTTATAATGGCTCCATAAGTCCTCTAAATGTTCAAACAACTCGAATAAAATTAAATAAAATCTATTCCCTTTATTTAGCTCATAACTACTATAAATAAAATAATTAATAATAGAGGAATACGGTTTTCAAGATTAGGGTTCTTACATTCTATCCAACTTATAAAAATTTCGTCCTCGAAATTAAAATAGGGTAGGGTCTCTCTATCTAATCTCTTTTGATCAAAATATAAAAGAATTTACCTCAAGTTTAATAATACAATTTCTACCCAACTTAGAATTTATGCATCTATCATATAAGGCTATACATCTAAGAAAACTATTCCTCGAATCATTTAATCATGTTATTCAATCCTCAAAGATTACACAAAATACATCACCTATGATATACCTTTAATTATAAGAAGTAATCATTAAATAATATGATTGACCTATGGGGTATCTCTAGTACTATCTGTATATCATACTTATACCAAGCACGAGGTTTCGTCTTTCTGAAGTAAGGAAGGGCGGAAAATAATAATAACGAGTTCAAGGGGGAGGTAATAAATTAGAAGTATAGGGATCAAGGCGTTTAATGAATTCAAAAGGAATTGTCAAGGCAGTTGTGGATTAAAATCTATTTTGGTAATTCTTATTCACATGCTCGTATCGGTACAGTTATGTAACTGATACGATATGCTCATACATATCTAGAGGGCAAGTATATTCGTCTACTAATCACTACATATCTCAATCTACGCAAAGTAGTCATACTAAGGGCGAACCAAGCGCACTAAGGTTAGCTAGACCTTAATACATTGATTCTGAAATATATTAATGTATGCATCCACTAATACATATATCATGAACAAGCTTGATAAAAGACTAAGCTTTGCAAAACTAGGCTATAAAATAGCAGCATAAGTCAAGTTAGTACATAAAATATAAATGCGCTAGATCATGATGAAAGAAGGTACATAATAATTTAAGTCACAAAGAGATAAGACTCTACAGTCTCTACAGTTGTCATACAAATCCCTTGTCTAAGTTGCTAGTTGACCCAAGAGGGTACGGACCTCTAATTTCTATGATCTGAATAAATACTATCTTCTTATACTAGCGTATTTTTAAATGTCATTCAACTAGTCAAGAGGACTATGTGATACTAGGTTGTGAGGCATACTATCCAACTTATAAAATCTCGTCCTTTGGTCAACGAATAGGTTCAAAAAACGTTGGCGCATGCCATCCTCATGTTGCCAAGTTAATTCTCCTGGTCTATTTATCTGTTGGGCTGGATTCGGTGCTGGAAGTGCTAACTCCTGTACTGACGGTGAAAGTGTCGATGCTTGTTGCATAGGACAGTCTCTTACCAAATGTTGTTCGGAACCACACCTTATACATTGTCCTAGGCGAAGTCGACAGTCCCTCCTAATATGTTCGCGTCTCCTACAATGATGGCAGCGGGGCTTTTCTGGGATCTGGTATGGTCTGGCTCTGTGTTGATACTGTTGTTATTCCAAAGGACGTCTGTTAGGTCCTACTTGTTGTGTCCTTATTGGTCCTGGATGTGTCCTTTCACCCGTCAACTATATCTCTACAGATAGCTGCGATGCCTCTAATACTTTCTGGGTGTGAGGGATCCAGTTGGTAGTTTCCTCTGGGCTCTCAATGCCTTGGTACGACTTTGGACCCATCTGTATAAAGTCTGTTACTGAACCAGCCCTAGCTCGGGGTACTGGAGCTAGTGTTTGAGTTGGTACAGTAATCTTTGTAGCCATTCTTTCAATTGCTGCCAGAATTTCTTGCCTTTACTCGGCTGCCTGCTGCCTCTGTTCCTGCATCATCATCTGAAAGAATTGGAACAGTTGTGCCTGGCCATCTTGTGATGTTGATGATACTGGAAGGTTCCCATTAGGTAAAACAGGAAGATCAGATGGAACTGGATTGTGAATCTGTCCATCTGATTCTGGAAGTTTGGGAATTATTGAGGTCTCTCCTTGAGTCTGACCATTGACTCTAGGAGTTGTGTCACTATCGGTGACAGTACATCCCTTCTGCATATCCATCTCTCTGTAGGTGATGTACAATGATTTAGAAGAAGTACAGGAATCAAACAGGATGCAAGCATTAGATAGAATGTAGAAGCATAAAATACGCTGGGAAATTGTCCGCGTAATTTTTTTTCCAGTCAAAATCCCCAACATACATGAAGTCCTTTTCCTGCATAAACAGGGCTTCTAGATAGTTGGTGTAAAACGGAGGTTTAAAGTGGTCAGCATAAAGCAGAGGAACATAAAGTAAGGATTCAGAACTATCCGTGTAAAATAGAGAAAAATTGTCGGCGTAAAACATGGCTTCAAAGCTAACCGCGTAAAAAGTCTGCTATACTTTTCTGTGTGTAAAAGTTCTGCTGCGTAAAATATATGCTGCGTAAAGTCTACGCGTAAAATCTATGTAAAAATTCTGCCTGCGTAAAGTTTTAGTAAAAGGTCTGCACGTAAGGTCTACGTAAAATCTGTCTGTGCGTAGCATACGTTGCAGCGTAAAGTCTGCCTACGTAAAATCTATACAAAGGTTTCCTGTATAAGGTCCACGTAAAAGTCTCCTGCGTAAAATCTAAAATAGATTTTGCAGCATAAAGTCTGTACAGGAAACTCTTTGTATTTCCTCGGATGAATTTGTCAGATAATCCAGTAAACCTGACATATGACAAAAGTACCGCACGATAATCTAGAGGTCGGTTGTGATAATGATTTTGCACAGAGACCCAGGTTTGTCGTTTAGTGACATATTTGATACAAGTCGTTTTTACGCATCCAAAGGAAGAGAATGGAGCCTATGGACAAAAATAAGTTTTTACGCTCAAGACTGAGATGAGTTTTTACACTCAAGACAGAACAAAATCAGACGCCACGTCAAAAGCTGTTTCTTATACAGGGCTCGAGGCATATCTCTATATTTAATGCACAAGATTTGGTCATGGCTGGGAGAACTAAGGCTATGTCAAATACGCTCACATCACCTATCCTTACATTTTACGCCCAATCAGGCTACTCTACGCTGGTTATCAAGTTACGCTGGGATAGTTCCCTACATGGCTTTGCATGACGTGTCATACGTAGACTAAGGGGACGTGAGTAGCAGTTGTCATAATCGTGGCGTAAAGTAGGCAATCTTCTGCATACTTTGGCCTTTTACGCCAACAACAGTCACTTGGTTGATCTTTATAAAATAGAGGTCCCTGATCACAGCGTAAAGGGTTCCTGGCATAAAACTTAAGGAAGAATAAGGTTTTAGTTAAGTGTGGATGAGATCCTTATACTCTATTCCTATACACAGGCTTGTTCGGTACAGTTACGTAACCGAGACAATATATTCTCGACCTGCATGGGCCACCACTAAAAATATGTCACGTCCCAGTCCCAAAATACGTAGGACTAGAAATACGTAACACGCCCAGCCGTATGTATATGAACTCCAATATAGGAAATCATATACACATGTACGCTGTATATGAATATGCAATCCACCAGTGGTAATATATTGTCACAAAAAGTCACCCACAATCTATATCTCATCCACAACACAAATAATAAGTAGGAAATAAAGAGCTGGAATATAACTAAATATCAAGATGAGTATCAAGTCTGATAGTCAGGTGGAAACAAATCCACTACAAAATGACTATGCTGAAGTAGCAATAAAATCTCTAAACAGTGAAAATAAATCACAGCTACTCTAAGGGTAAGACCTCCTCAGTCTGGTAAATAGAGTATGGTCCAGGTCCGTACTCCTGTGGATACTCCTGCTCGTCCATATCTGGAAAGGGATCAGGTCCTCAGAGGGACGTAAAAAGATACATAATATCATGCCAATAAGTACTGAAAATAAACATCCACTGGGTCGCCTAACCGTCTAAGTGAAATGCAACTTGAGGACAACTTTGAGCGTAGGGAAAGTGTAGGCTAGACATATGCTGACGTAATTCACCAATCGTGACAACTGGCTAGTATATGCCACATATGTCCCCAGTACAAGGGCGCATGTATATAATAACATCCTATTGCTCTGAAGAACATGAAATCTGCATAGTACATAACAACCATAGCACCCCGAAGAGTGTGGCATCCGTAGTAAATATAACAACCATATCACCCCATCGAGTGTGGCATCCGTAGTAAAGAAAGTGGGGTATCCCACACGCCTACTAGTAGTCCTCCCCGCCCAATGCTCTAAGCATGTCACATCCATGACACGATTTGGTTCATAACCTATCTTTAGTACAATAGCCCAATCCTACAACCAGACAAGGACAAGGATTGGACCACCGTACTACAATAGGCTATGTCCCTGAACCACTAATAACTGCAGAGTCTTCTAGCATACAAAGTGTCTATTAGCAGTTATCCCTAACGCATGGCTCATACGTACAGGAGGCCAACCCGGTACGTAGTCCAGAATCTATATGAGACTCACAACTCGTGTAATAACTGTGTTACGGTCAATGAACCTACTGATGCTATATGATATTGGGGTGGTCTCATACAGTAGGTCTCAAATCTACATAAATAAATATCTATGCAAGCAGAATTAAACATGCATGTATCAGCTGGAATGTAAATAACAGTATAATGGCAAGGTATACTTGCCGAGCAAGGTTCCGTATAGTGCAAGCGTTCACAACCATATAAGTTGAGGAAGTGAGTTTTATGGATATATATAGAGAATAAGAGGCGGCGGGGAAACTTAGTGTTTAAGAAAACTAAAATTATTGTCGTTGTTGTTTTCTTTTCATTGGTTTTGGTTTCGACTGGGAGTGTTTAGTAATATTAGTATTAAGGAGTGGTAGAATGAGGAGCTTACACGTGTGGGAAAGCAAAATTGGGTTTTGCTTCTGTTGTTGATATTTCTTCTCCTATTGGGTTGTGGTTTAGGTTTTACGCGTCGGTGAAAAGAAGAGTTTACGCGGGGTAAAATAAGCGGTGGTTTTGATACTGCTGCTGCTACGATTTACATACGGAGAAGTATACGCGGTGTGGTGAGCTGCTATTTCCTTACTTTACGCGTGGGGTGTGGTTAACGGATTGCGGGTTTGGTCTGATAGGAATTTCTGTTTTCTATCCTTTTCTTTTTCTTATTAATATATATATATATATATATATATATATATATATATATATATATATATATATATATATATATATATATATATATATATATATACATATACTTATCTGGATAGGGTATTGGTGCATACGGTTGATCTAGCAACTGTCCAACGGGTCTCCTACATGGAATAGATTAGTAAAAATTTATAATGGTTTCATAAGTCCTCTAAATATTCAAACACCTCGAATAAAATTAAATAAAATCTATTCCCTTTATTTAGTTTATAACTACTATAAATAAAATAATTAATAATAGAGGAATACGGTTTTCAGGATTAGGATTCTTACATAGCCCACTTGTTGGAAAGTTGTTCTCAAACTGCATTCACATAGATGGTTAGGCGACCCATTGGATGTTTATTTTTAGTACTTTATTGGCATGTTTATATGTATCTTGTTATGTCCCTCTGAGGACCTGGTAACTTTCCAGATATAGACGGGCATGAGTATCCACAAGAGTAAGGACCTGGACTTGACGCTTCTTATCAGACTGAGGAGGTCTTACCTTCGGAGTACCTTTGATTCATTGCAGCTGTTAGAGATTTTTAGTTGCTATTCTTTTAGAGACATTTATCTTATATTAGAGTTTGATCTCTTCTCTCTTTTAGTAGTTTTAGTATAGTCGATTTGCAGTAGATTTATTTTCATCCGACTATCATACTTTAATACTTCATCTTTGAGATTCAGTTGTTTATTTCCTATTTATTTCTTTATTTGTGCTGTGGATGAGATATAGATTGCGTGTGACTTGTTGACAGTATATTACCACTGGTGGATTTGATATTCATGTACAGCATACGTGTGTGTATGGTTTCCATATATTAGAATTCGTATACATACGACTGGCGTGTTACGTATTCCTAGTCCTACGTATTTTAGGACTGGGGCGTGACAGTGTTCCTCACCATGCCAAACCCATATTGTATAACTTCGATCGATACCCCAACTAAACAAGTATTTTCTTACGTCTTGTCACGACCCGATCCCAATAATCTGGGTCCAGTCGGATCATGCCCAGCCTGCACCGTTGTGAGACGGCGGCAGTAAGCTGTATCAATCTGTAGTAACACACAGACATCCAGAATACATGAAGGAAATTCAATTTTTTTTTTATTGCTAAGTCCGAAAGAGAAATTCTTTTACAAGCAAAGATCAAGCAAAACATGGTCCGGGGTTATTACTTCAACCCTAATTATTACAACTTGGAAATTAAAGGGGAACAACTAAACATCGGCCTCCTGGCTAGGTTCAGCTAGAGCCTCAGTACTCTGGTCCGGACCATAAAAGGTGTCATACGCCTCATCGTCACCGTAACCACCTAAAATTGTTAATCTCCAGTCAGGAGGGAGCAAGAACATATATCCAATTCCAGCATCTTAATGATAATTAAAATGATGCAATGAAATAGTTTTGAACAATATTTATATTTTTTTGTATGCAACAAATATGAGACAAGAACAGTAAATGTCGATGAAGCAAATGATGACAAACTACAATCACTAAAAGTGTTTTGAGAAAGGTAGCATCCCGTGGCCGGTTGGGGTTGGAGGCAATATGTGTTCTAGTGAACACGGTGCGGCGTCAGTCCAGTGAGGTTGGACTTCAGCTATCCACAATGAGGCAATAAGGGGGCTTTGACCACGGGTGCTAACTTTTACTCCCCAGTTCCCAAGGCAATAATCAATGAGTCAATGAGTCAATCAATCAGTCAATTAGTCGGTTCCGTGAAGTCAAGTGTCATCCCAATATATCTATATGACATGCAACATATTTAATTACAACTAAAATACAGGTTTTGAATTATATGAAACTTGCCTGGAGTTGGTTGGTGACGCGAGTGAGATGTCGCGACGGTCTCAACCTTAGTTACAGGAACCTACATTTATTAATAATCTGATTTTAGAATTAAAACAAAGGGTTTTAATCTGACTTGATTAGTTAACTAAGTTAATGATTCAATCCAACGATCGATTAATAATAATAATAATTTGTAATAGTAATTTAGTAAAACAAAACCCTTTTTAATAATAATAAAACTTATTTATTTTATCGTAGAAAATATTTTATGGTAAAATATCGTTTTGTTTCTAATAGGAAAAAAATAGGAAAGAACGATTATAATAAAATAATATCGTTTGTTTTTAGCAATCAATTTATTTCTAATAAACTAGGCTTAGGGGAAAAATATTACTTAATTTTTATTTTGGTAATATTACAAATCAATTTGTAAGAGAATAATATTTTTGGAAAACTTATTTAAATACTAACGTATTATATTTTGAATACTAAAAATCATTTCAGAATTATCTATTAAATAATTACTAATTTACGTATTTGCAGATCGTTGTATCAAATCGCTAATTAATTAACAAACCAAAAACTAACTGATCATTAATCTACTTAATTAACTATAACCTATCAATTTCTAAGCTATCCCGGGATTGACAGAGCTTTATTCTGTCAGTCCCGATCGGACAGGGGAGTGGTTTTGGAAGGGACAGTACGTTCTGATAGTGGCACCTACCGGGAAGCTGATGGAGGAGCACCGAGGGGAGGCCTCGGACTCGGGATCGGGGTATTTCGAGTCCGACACGCGGTTCTGGACACGTGTCTACGGCTAGGGTTCCCTGTGTCCGGGGCTGTGTCCGTCTGCTGCGGTCGGACACAGCAGAGGCGGCGATGGCGGCTGAGGGGGAGGACGGCGTCGCCGGGGGCGGATGATCCGGAGAGGAGGGCGACGTGGGGGCGGTTATCCGGCCGGAAAACGCGGCGGCCGGCGGGTAGATCGGGGTCGTGGGGGACTGGGTAGGGGTGACAGCAGACGGGTCGGGTCGGGCGCGGATCCGGGTGAGCGGACCCGCCCGACCCGCTAAGGTGATGGGGTTGGGCCGCTACAGCGGGCTCGGCCCACTGGGCCGGGCCGGGCCCCCGAAAACAGTAAATAAAATAAAATAAAAGAATAATAATAATAATAATAATAATAATAATAAAACAGAAATAATTAATTAATTATAAAAATAGTTTTTAGGCTTTTAAAAATAGGTCTGAGGCCCAATAAAATCCCAGAAAATTACCCTAAGTCCGGTTTTCTATTTTACACCCAAAAATATTATTTTCATGATATGTTAATATTATTTATTGCCAACTAAAAATCATTTATTAATTAAAAGCCTTGATTTTAATTACAGAAAATTCCCAGAAAATTCCAGAAAATGGGGAAAAATCCAAGATTTAATAATTAGGAAAATTCATGGGGTTTACACGTCTCCTAGCTTTTGGAATATTAAATTTCCATATTTTTTGCATGGACATCGAATATAAATAGGATTATTCAAATGGAGCTTTGCAAACTTAAGAAACTCTTCTACTCCTTCCTCATATTCACTACACATTCTATCATTCGACATCCATGACTTACATGGTTGTCTTGTCTGATGTTCCAGGCATATCAATCAAAAATTATACTGCAGCAGATTATATAACCAGGTTATAAATCTACCTGAGCAGCAGTGTTAGATGACCGTAATCCCGACCTCAATCTGGGTGCTCCTTCCTTTCCTGCAATAAGAATGAGGTAGCAGATTAGTACATTGGTCTAGTGTACTGCAGCAGACCAATTTCAGTTATGTGAATAAAAAAAAATTCTAGACACGACACAGTTGAGTTTGCCAATAAAACCAACAAATTAAAAAAAAAAATCCTAGGAAACGACACAGTTTCGGTTCTGTCAATAAAAATAAAACCCACATCATTGGCAAAGTTGACCCATAAAAATCCCTACTAATTTTCAAATAGGATATGACACAGTTGAGTATGCCAAAATTAACCTACAAAAAACCCTACTCAATCTCAAATAGGATATGACACAGTTGTGTATGCCAATAAAACCCACAAAAAACCTACTGATCACAAATAGGACACGACACAGCTGCCGGACACAAAAAACCCTGCTCTCATTAAAATCCATAAAAAACCCCACTGTCAATAAAATCCTTATTTGCCACACACAAGAAATCCTACTCTCAATAAAATCCACAAAAAGTCCTACTGACAGAAAACCCTACTCTCAATAAAATCCACAAAAAAATCCTAACTTCAACTTGCATTACTATAAATCAAATTGCAGAGAGAAAATATGGAATAGAATTGCATATTACCGCATGGTGAAGACAGAAATTGTGGTGAAGTTGCCACAGATGATACAATTTTGAAGAGGGGACGTAGGTCACCGAGGAGACCGGGGACGTCGAGGAGAGGGTTTTAGAGAGTGGAGGGAGAGTGTCTTCTGAGAGGAAAGAGAAAGGACTTGGGGAGAAGAGGGGTTTTCTGAGAGGAACGAGAGGAGGAGAGTGGTTTTCAAAGGGGGATTTTTTTTTGAAGAGATGTGGGCTCTTGAACAGTGCCACTGCTATTTTTTTAATATATCAAAACCGTCACTAACTTAAAATTTTTAGAATATTTACGATAATAGCAGCTGAAATAGCCGCAGAAATTCTCCCCCCTGAATTTAGTTGAAGGCTTTAACCTAACCGTTAAGGAAAAAAGGTAGATTTTGTGATGGTTCCCCGAAACCCGTCAACTAAAAGGGTGTAATATTTTAAACTTAACACAAAATAGGGGTTTACTTGACACAAGGCCTAAACCGTCAAGTAAAACAGCTTAGTTGACGGGTTTTACCGACCGTCAATAAAAAGACCGTCACCAAATCTTATTTTTCTTGTAGTGAGTTAGCCTACGGGCATTAGCATGATTGACATATCCTAGGGTTGATCATGTATAATTCAGATTTTGGCTAGTTTATTCATTATGTGTTTACTAGCATCATGATCATCTGTATATTATAGTTTGGGACGCTTTACTATTATATTTTAGCTGATCTTACATCTTGTTATTATTCCTGTTGTTCTTGTGATTGAGACACTAGGGTTTGTTGGACCTAGGCTTGACTGTTTGTTTGTAGTAGTGACCCCTCATGTCTTACATCTTCACCATATGTACGGAGTATCGAATTGCTCTGTAATACCCTGTTCCGCTCAAGCGGACTGCCGATTCAAACGACAAAAGTGCAATATCCCTACCAGTTTTGCTCAGGCGAGAATACTCGTTTGAGGTAAAGGATATTCAGACTTGTCCCTTGAGGAGTTCGTCTTAGCTTTCAGAGGCTCGCTCGGAGTATCGCTCAACCCAGGCGAATCATCGCTAAGGTGGGTGGCTACGGTAAATTTGTCTTTGCTTAGCCAGCACACTTAAAATATGGAACGATACATGCTAGTTGCTAGGTGAATCACCCCTGCATGCTAATAAGAATACAATGCACTAAGGGAATAATCCCAACTTGTATTATTTGTGCTAGAACATGGAAATGAAATATTTCTAATAATCAGACCCTCGCATGCTACACTTGCCTTGTGCAGCTAGACTTCGCTATGCCTCGAGTAGAACGATATACATAGATTCTGTAAACCCCCTCGACCACAAATTTATTTTTATTAATTTAGATAAAGAGATTGGGGTTATTTTGGTCCTAATTAGAATTTATTATACTGAGTATTAAATATTTGTGCAGTAATTTAATTATTTAGGACACCTTATCGTTGTCCCGATATTTAGGACACTACACTAGCTGTTACCCTGAAACAAATTCCATACACTTGGCCTAGACATACTAACCTACCATAATGACCCTTTTGCAACCCCCGGATACTGATTTTTGTGCCTGATTTTAGTCGCACAAAAGTCGTTACAAACGTCCGTACGTAAATTAAGTAAATTGCGTATTTACGTTCGTTGTCCGTTCCAATCGAAATTGAGACCCAACCTCAACCCGTTTTGACCAACCCCAATCATGACATTATTATACTCTGAGCCTACCACGCTAATGATGCTTGTGCCACCCAAATTTAGACCCCCGGTATTTATTAAATTAATTTAGAGACACCTGGTGCATTAATTATAAATTAATTAATGTAGTGACCTAGCCTCATTTAAATTAGACCCAACTCCAACCCAAACCCACACACACACACCCACAAGCCTCATTCAAAACACCATACACCATCCTAGCCAAATACAAAACACCAAACATAGTGTTTTGTTACATCAAATCCCCAATTCCAGAATTTGTGCAAATTCCAAATTGTTCAGGGGCCTTTGTGCAAAATTACAATGAGGTGCCACCCTCTCATTGGCCCAACCACATGAAGAAAAGAGCCTACATTCTTGAACCGGTTCATAATTAATTCCCCCCCCCATTTTTTATGTACTTGCATCACCTTTTTGGAGGGCACATAATGACCCTTCATTCAAATACTTTTAATCCTAACCCCATATCCAACATGTGGAGACCCTCCTCACACAACCCTAGACACTACCAGCCGGCCCTAATCCCAAGGCAGCTACCCCACTCTCTCTCCTATATATAGGACATATTCCATCACATTAAATGCACACAACCCAAGAAATCCCAAACAAAAACCCTATTATTAAAACACTCACACACACAGCTCAACCCCTACCGAGCTTCCCGCCGCCCTCTTTCGGCCAGCCCCCGCCTCCGGCCATCCCCACAATGACCCTACCCCCTCCGACGACCTTTCCCTCACCTACCACCGCCGCCCCCGGCCACTGCTCCGCCCACAGCCGCCTCCCTCTCCACCATCCTCAACCCACAGAACACCCCTTCCCGAGCTAACCTGACCACCCGAGCTCCAACCACTCCGCCACCGCAGCACGCCCGGCCGCCATCCTTAGCCGACCTCTTCCCCGACCGACCTCCTCCGTCTCCGCCGACTCTCAGCCCCGGACGATGCCTCAGCTGGCCGCCCTCGTCCCCGCAGCACAGTCAACCACAGACCGCTACTGCTGCTGCCGACCTCCCCGAGCGCTGCCGAAGCTCCGCCCGGCCACCCCCGCCGTCGACGACCAGTCACCGGATCCCCCTCGACCCCTCCTACACTCCTGTACGTATACCTATACGATTATAGTATAAATACGTAGTATATTTTGGGTTGCATTAAATATATAAATATATATATATATATATATATATATATATATATATATATATATGTTTCAGTATTCTATTTAATATTTATGTATATATTTCTTTATAAATACAATATTTTATGTATTTATACTTTATATACTGTATATTGTATGTACTAATAAATTTATATACTGTATATTGTATGTGCTAATAAATATATATACTGTATATTGTATGTACTAATAAATGTATATATATATATTGTATTTATATACTTTGTATATTTTATATATACTAATAAATATATGTATATGCATAGTATATACTGTATATTGTATTAAATACTTATATTATTTAATATCTATATATATATATTTTGTGTGTATACATAAATATACTATTGTATGAGTATAATAAATATTTGTATATTATATGTAAATATACATATACTTGGTGTATGTAGTATATTGTGTGTATATATATATATAAATATATATAAGTGGTATATGTTTAATGTATATATATATACTCTATGTAGTTAGTATAATATGTGTATTATAAATATATTAAATATGTATATATAAATATATATATGTACATATATTGTGTATTTAAGTATATTAGAATATTAAATAAATATATGTAAATGTATATGTATTTTATGTTGTGTACTTATGTACATAAATATATGTAAATATATGTGTATATATTTAATTTATATATATGGTATTGTGTGTTTTAAATATGATAATATATTTAATGGGTATGTGTAAATATACATGTTATTAATTAAAATATAAAGATGCTATTTTAAATGTACTATTAAATATTACATATTTTTATTATATTTTAATATGTATTAGTGAACACATAAGTATATATGTTATACTATGTATATATATACTATCTTTAATGTATATATTTAATCATGTATTATTTTTATGCAAGTATTTATTTTATGTATTAATGTATTATAGTATATATATTAACTAATGAATATATGTAATTATATATGTATGGTGGTATTGATATAAAATATTTAAATACTATATCTGTGTACTATAGTAGTATGTACATATATGTTATTAAATTCCTTATACGTAATGAACAATATATATATGTTAAATATTATTAATGCATTATGTATATATGTACATGTGTCTAAATACAGTTGTATATATAAGTATATAGGTTATTAAATTATCTATAGTATATATGTGTATATGTGTTAGGTAAGTATACCTGCTCTATGTTAACATAGGTAGTTAAGCATGGTGTAAATTTAGTGAATCATAATTATTGTTATCTGTTCGTAGGCATCCGAGATGGTGCTACCTTGACTGCTGGTTCCGGAGCATTGTATATGCACACCAGAGTTCCAGGCAAGTATACCTTGCCTTGTTGTTACTGTTTAAATTCAGATATTTATCTAGTTGCACATCTTATTATTTTAATATTAACTGTGCGCGTCCGAGAAGACTCGGGTGCAGTCAATGAAGGCGTTGACGTTAGGACTTGTGTCTGACTTAGTGTCTAGTGGACCTACCTAAAGTTGAGGAGTTATCAATATGACTTCCCAGGCCTTGACACGTATCTTAAACACGTCACAGAGTGAGTTCATGTAGGGACGCGTGCTTCATGATCGACTGGCCATCAGCATGAGCAGCACGTGTGATGGCATTTAGCTTAGTTGTTTATTTCTGTAGCGACTTGCATCATAGTATGAGGTGTCCACGTAGCATTTGTGACTTGTACATTGACATTGGGCGGGGAAGACAATTAGTAGGCATATGGGACAGACATTTGGTCGTCGTAGTTTCAGAGTAAACTGCCGGGCCGTGAGCCTCAGTGTTACCCGGTTATGGGCCATGTGTTACCCGGTTATGGGCACAGGTTCCCGGTTATGGGCATATATACGTGTCGATACATCCGACAGAGGTTACTAGCTGCGCGCTATCATGATCGGTGATGTAGTCAGCATATATACTCCTGGCGTTCAGTTTACAGCTAATGCCAGGTACTTAGCCTCTGGTTCGACGCTATACTTTATACCTTTCACCTACCCATACGTACCAGGGTTGTCTTCAAAGTGCATTCACTTAGCTGGTTAGATTACCCTTAAGTTTACACAGTATTTACTTTATGGCATGCATTTCTGTATACTTGTTACGTCCCTCTGAGGACCTGGTTCTCTTCCAGATCCGGACGAGCATTTGTACCCTACCATCTACGGAGCAGGAGTAGAGACAGGATTCCTGATTGAGGACTATGAGGCATTTCCAGGGGAGTTCCCGTGATTTGAGTACGCAGCTTCATCGGACTAGAGTTTTCATATCTAGCTAGTTGATACTCTAGTCTAGTTATCTTACTCTTTCTGCACTTTATTTTCATTTCTGTATTTCAGTGGGTTTGTCCCTATTCAGACTATTTCGGATGTATTATGGATATTCAGACTCTTGTATTTTATTTACCAGTATTTATTTCAGTCTTTATGATATTATACTCTGTGGATGAGATTAGACATTGCCTGCTATATATTAGCATATTAGACTTGTTAGTATTTTAGGACAGCGTAACACGCTTCGATAGGATCCATTAAATTGGGATATCCTTCGGAGTCGTGTCAGCTGGCCAATGCCACGTGGCCTGGTTCCATATATTTTGGGACTGGGGCGTGACAGATTCTATAGTGCACTGTTCACTTTCTACACTGTATGACCCAAGATTATGTCGCTCGGAAAGTCCCTTACGGTTTTACTCCTCGGCTTACCTTCGGGCCCGAGCCAAATCTGAATGCTTAAGTTTTCTTATGAATGCAATGCTTGCTTGCCTATATGTTAACTTAGATTGTGGCCTTATTTTAATGCTTGTCGCATAAAATATGCCTCAATCGTCTGACACTGTGCATGTCATGCATTCATCTAGTTCTTCTCGGAAGACTATCTAATAGTCGTTCCGTGCAAGTATGAACCTGACAGTATCCGAGACCGTTAGGTCACCAAAACAGACCCCGAACTAGGGGAACGCATCAAGGCAAGTGGATCATTGATCGAGGATTATATTAAGTTTACATCGGAATGATAATCATATCAAGTTTACCTTTGAACGAGAATCATGTCAAGCAAATCAAGAATCATAGCTCGTGGAGCAAATTGCTCGGTTCAGAAAAAGAATCATGGATTATCATCTCATGTTATGAAATTGGAAATGATCCGAGGCTTGTATGGTCACGGACAACTCGTGCACGAGGTAATAACATGGATTCCACAGACGATCACCAGGGCACTGGGATCGTACTGTCCTAGGGAGAATATGGTATTGCGACACGAACAGCGCCACATCTCGTTTCATGCCGTGCCACCAGAATATCGTACGGAGATCTCGATACATCTTGGTACTACCCGGATGAGAAGTATAACTTGCATAATAAGCTTCAGCGAGTATCTCTCTTCTGAGGGCCGCGTCATCTGGAACGCACAGTCTTCCCTTCACTCGGAGCATCCCGTCCGTGCCTACTGCAAAGTCGGATGCCTTTCATGCGGAGATAAGGGCTTGTATCTTTTGCAGGAACATGTCATCCTTCTGAGCGGACTTAACTTTTTATAACAAGCCAGGATCGAGGTGCAGTTGTGCCACTTGCGCCCCCTTTTTGTATCTGATTAGTAGTGTTGTCATGCCCCAGTCCCAAAATACGTAGGACTAGGAATACGTAACACTCCCAGCCGTATGTATACGAACTCCAATATGGAAATCATATACATACGTACGCTGTATATGAATATGCAACCCATCAGTGGTAATATATATTATCATAACAAGTAACACAGAATCTATGTCTCATCCACAGCACAAATAATCAGTAGAAAATAAAGCTGAATAATAGCTGGATATCCAAAAGGAGTATTAAGTCTGGTAGTCGGGTGGAAACAAATCCACTACAAAGCGACCATACTGAAGTAACAAAATATCTAAACAGTGTCAATATCTCATAGATACTCTGAGGGTAGGACTTCCTCAGTCATGTACGTAGAGTCAGGTCCAGGTCCGTACTCCTGTGGGTACTCCTGCTCGTCCATATCTGGAAAGGAACCAGGTCCTCAGAGGGACGTAACAAGATACATATAAATATGCCAATAAAGTACTAAAATAAAATATCCACTGGTTCGCCTAACCGTCTAAGTGTATGCAATTTGAGACCAACTTTCCAACACGTGGGCTATCTGGCCAAATAATGGGATTGGCATGATTCTCTAGGAGAATCAGAGGCCTAAAAGCATGTCGTCTTTTGAACGACAGAGGCAGCCAGTAATATATAGTGGCCATCATTACTCGGATGCAGCTGCAAAGGAAAATGTTCGGATTCGCATGGATGAGTATGGCAACTGAAATGATTTAGCCTCAACCTAAATTTTCATAGAGGAAAGATTGTATCGTTCCTCGTGCTACCGGGATAGTTCTGCACTAAGGCGCAGTACGAGATTGAGTTTGGGGATGCAATAGTTGAACTAATAGATCATTCGGATAAAATGATTAAGCACTTGGGCGAACGGAACGAGTAAAAACGAATAGAAAGTTAAGTTCGATTGAGCCAAGGGTGCGGAGGATTTGAGCGTACCCCAGGTAGGCAATTTAGCTCTGCGCTAAGGCGCAATATAGACTGAGTCAGAAAACGTTGGTGATTGGGTGCGAAGTTATTTAGTGAGATTGGACGATGACTCAGAGAGATTTGATGCAAAAACAAGATTGAAAGATTGTCGAGATTCGAGCTTTTGGGTTAGGCGTAACGACGGGTTTCGATAGGCGACGTCAAGTAATAGGCTCAAATGAGTTGGGTTCCTATGGTGATAACATAACTAGTTGGGCAAGTCCACCCAATTATGAATCGTAAGTGCCCGTTGAGTTATAGAATACCACGTGCTTGGGTAATACAGCCCTGCGCTAGGTGCAGTAGATTTTGAGACGGACGTGCAATGATCGAGTTGAGTATAACTCGATAGCATTGAACGATAGAGTCGTTCGATGAGAACTGGCCAACATTGGCGTGACGCATGGTGAGAAAATAGAGGATTGTAGTATTGAGACAGTCCTTGAAGGATAAGACGAGATGTATAGGAAAGTCTAGGAGTTATGCGATAGCACGAGTTGCGCTCAGGAAGTCTCGAGGACGAAATTTGTTCTGCGTGGTATATGGCGTAACAACCCGCTCCGCTCAACCCGGAGGGCCGATTCAAACGGCACAAGTGTAGCTATTCAACCGCCTTACTCAGCGAGATGGCTCATTCGATGCAAAGGCTTTCACACTGGGATCCTCAATGGAGTCAGACTTAGACTATCAGAGGCGCGTCCGGAGTCTAGCTCGACCGATGCGATACATCGCTAAGGTGGGTGACCCCGGTGAACCTGTCTCTACTTAGCTGCACAATAAGAAAATGAACGTTACGTGCTAGTTTACAGGCGATAACCTTTGCATGCTAATAAAAGAGATGAACGCACATAGCTAAGGGGATAACCCCGCCTTATTATCGTATAGAACATGGAAATCTTACTTGCTAGTTGCGTAGTCGACTTGGGTCGGTTGAATCTGCAAGCAGACTTGTCGTACGCGGCGGAGCCTGTCTAAATTTTGGATCGTAAAAAGAAGCAGTTGCGGAACCGAACGTCTCGCTAGTGCGCGTACTGTGGCGGAACCACTCGGTCGAGGAGTCGACCTGGGAACTTGAATCTGATATGAGGGGAAAATTTCCCTCATTATTCCTTAGTGGTAGGTTCTATTCTTAAGTTTCGGGACGAAACTTCCTATTAGATGGTTAAGATGTAACGCCCCGTTCGTCCCGTTCCCCCTATTCGGGGAGCGCAGCCAAGAAATACTTACGACCGTCCGAACGGGACAGATTGAATTAAGATCCTTTCCTCGTTATGGATTGGCTTCTTCGGAATCAGGTCCCACAATCAATGGATCGTGCCTCAAGGAAGGACTCGGCGGCAGAGTAGAGAGAGGCCTTTCCGTTGTGTTGGTTTTCCTTGCCCGTTTTCGATTGCCGCTTGGTTGCGTACTTGTTGGTTTTAGGACTTGCGTTTTCTTGAACGGTTTCGATGGACTTCATTGTTTTCGTTCTTAGAATTTCGCATTTCGTATCGAGCCTTGGAGACCAAAGCAGGAGGTATTGATCATCCGTTGGTGCGTGCAGGTGATCGTGTAGACGACGCGCGAACGTAGTCTTAGGGATCTCTACTTCTTCTTCCTATACAACCAACGTGTGAGTGGCTCTATTTCGATAAGCACCCTCTTTCCAAGGGCTCGTTCATAATAAAATTGACTCAGTTGTGCATTCAATCAAACGACACCACTTGAGTAATAAGTTGGATAACAAGATAAGATAAGAAGTAGGCTTGGAACACCCATTGCTTGTCATATAAGACCTTGCATAAATTCATTGATGCATGCATGGTCGTTGGATGTTTAATGGGTTGGTATTTATTGATAGTTCAAGGTGTTCTTCTATAAACTGCTGCATGTTATTTCATATAACTGTTGGTTGGTTGTGATAGTACAGTAAAGCAGTTTCGTACATGATGTTCTTTAAATGGCTAGTAAGTAAATCTATGAAGTAGAGTTCATAGAAATGGTCATGGGAATTCTTGTGCACAAGGGATCCAGGTTCCTGCGAACGGTTACCGGGGCACCGGGCCGTTTCGACCCGGGCGGAATCTACTTTCTTAGTCGTGGGAGCGGGGAATTGTAGCGGGGCTAGCTACCCGCGCTGCAAGCGTCGCCGCCAGCCCAGACTAAACCCATGATGGCTCCTAAACAACAAAGAAAGATGTTGTGTATATTTAAACTGTGCAGACTAACTATGTCTTCGTGACAGGGAAGGCTATGGTAAGTTGTACAGGTGGTTCAGACGGTACAGGTAAAGTCACCGAACGGTGGCATGTGAAGTTATATTATTTTGTTCTTGCATACCTGCTAAATGAAATCTGATCTAGGCAAGAATAGAAACCCACCTAAGAACATAATTGTAGCATACTCATTAGATCTCATCTCATGAGCTTGGTAAAGTTGAGCAGCTAGCCTTCACCAGTACTTTTCGAAGTACTGACCCTCGTTGTAGCAGGTTCCCCGGCGCAAGGCAATGCGGCGAGGAGCTGAAGTTCTCTCCGGACTTTGGGATCCTTGGCGGTTCGTGGCCAAGACTTTTGGAGGCTCAAGCTAGAAGCCTTCCCCTCTCTCTCCGTTGCGGAAATAACGCTAAGGCGATGGTGCTTACCCGCACCCAAGGTGTTTTGTGTTTTGAAACTATGTAAAGGGACATAATGTATGGATCGGCTATCTCATTTTGCGTCCAAGTTTGTAAGCCCGTGGGGCATTTTATATTTTTGAGTCAAGCAATGTAACAGATGTTCATTATAAATAAAAAGAGAAACTTTTCTATGCCTCAACCTTGTGTTATCTTATTTGTCTACTCTGTTGCATTGATCTAAAGAATATCCTTATGCCTAAGGCCTTGTGCACGCGCGCCCTACGCGTGCACGGCATCGCGCCCCTGGGACGATTATCGATTAGGCGAAATCGGGGCGTGACATATTGGTATCAGAGCAAGCTTCAGATCCTTTGATCTCACAAAGAAAGTTTCTAAAGAGGACCTTGTTCCTTCCGAGTAGACCCTTGAATTCGCTTGGCCAAAATGAGATGCGTTCCATACAATAAGTCTAAATATTTTTGAAAAGTGCGTAGGAATTATACGATTGCTTGGACGGGATTATGATGTGAGGGCTTTTGTCCCAACTCATAGGGGATGTTGTGAGAGGAGACTCGTGTTATAAACGGCAAGTTATATGTCTATATGAAAGCACCAAACGAGTAGAGTGTGAGATAAGAATATCGTTCAGACAGTGGTCCATGCACATGGCCTTTTGGCCAATTTGTGTTAAGTATGGTGCACCAAGACCCTTGGTGCTAGTGAGTTGCAGCGAGAATTGGGTATTGTTGGGATGAGAATAAAGTTGACTTGGAGGGAAATCGATAGAGACGTTATCGGATTGCCGCTAAGGCGAGTAACGGGAATCGTGTAGGGAATTTTCGAAAATAGTTGGACGGTTAATCATAGCGATAAGTTATGATTTGAAGCATAGTCTGTATAGAGGACTATGAATACAGATATGCACGAGTCTAAGATCGCTAAGGCGATAAATAGGGACTGTGTTGGAGTTCTAAGGAACAAATTGGGCATACGACTGAAGGATGCGAACGCGAATCAGGAGTTATTAGGACGACTCAATTCCTGAGTAGTGTATGCGATAAGTCCCCTGTTCGATTATGCAATTTGTGGATATAATGAGTTATAAAGATTCAGGGAGTATGACTCGAACCCTGAGTGGGTATTTGTTGGCTTAGAAATGCTTGAACGAAGTCGTGGATTCGGAGAGTTAAGCGAGTCTAGCGACAAGCGACGAGATTGGGTAAAGCCTTAGTATAAATAAATAGTGCCTAGCAAGTAAACGAATTCGGAGAAAGCATGCAATGTTTGGTTCGAACGAGTTACAATGAGTTGAATAAGGGATAAGGCTTACATCGAATAGAGATTCAGGGCAATTGGAATCGATATCATGATCGAAAAGACTTAGAGGATTGTACGAGCGAGTTTGTGTTGAAACAAGCGAATTAAAAACTTGAGTCGAGATTGAATAATCTGAGATGCGATCGAAGTTAGTGCAACTAGAAATAGTGGAGTGAACGAATGATAGCGTGCATGGAAAATTTGGATTTGAGTAGGATATCGCTCGATAAAATTCGGTTTGAGTATGAATGCGATAATTTCAAATTTTGGGAGATTTAGACCATAACAATGGTTGGAAAATAGCTCGGATTGATGCAAGTTGAAAGAATTATGATTTTGATGGATTGAGTTAAGCGGTAATAGATTTGGCTTGGAGTTTGGAAGAACGATCTTGAAATCAAGTTCAGAAAGATAACATTCGAAATCTGTCCCAGCGAGAACGATTATCCTGCGGGAGCGTCGGCGTGGTGATTTCACGTACGGTAGGGATAAGCAAACTCAAGAGAACAGGTTCGGTGATTATTCCAAAACGAACTCGATGAATGGAACGTATCAATGGGATAGACTTGGGTTTGGGAATTGATCTTAGTTGTTTGAGGAATGCTAAGAGTAGACTAAGAAAATGAGTCTAGGGATTTCTCTTGAGGAGTTAGTCTAGAAACGTAAAGTAAGAGATGTTGGACGTTTTCATGAACGGATATGTAGATCGTGCTGGACGACTTAGAGTTCATGATGTACATCGATGGTCTATAATGGAAATGTGGCTTGATGATACAGGTGTAGAAAGGGATGGATTGGGGAATTCTATCAAACATGATAAAAGAGATAGTGTGTGCGAATCGATAGGTTAGCCCTGAAACATGGGCGTATCGTGGGTTCGGTTGAACGAGCGTGTTGGTGTGATAGGGTGATCTGTGCTCGATGTTTAGAAATCTGAGTGAAACGAGCTTGGATAGAATACCCGTGTAAGGGAACAATGGTTTGACCTTAGGGTGTTTGGGGCGAGCGTTGTGCAACACGGTTGCGCGATGAGTCACAAACTTGAGTTGTACCTATGACTGTGTGTGCTGGCCTAGGGACTAGGCAGACGACCCTATGCCTTGAGTTAAACTGGAGTGGCTGACTTCAGAGTATCGTTCGGGAAGAATGATAGAACTGGGGCAACAAGACTTAGAGTTAGAAATTAGAATTGGGAATATACACTAGCAACGTTCGCGTTGAAACAAACGTAATGCAAGATAGGACTTGGGTGATAATGGATTTGGTTGGATAGGTTATGCGACGGTAAAGGATAAGACGATAGCTGGATCGAACAAGAGTTCGGTCATTCATATAGCAGGACGATCCGCGTTTCGAAAGATTTTCACGAGTAGCTTGTCAGACTTAGCTGTCACTGAGCTTGGTTGAAATACACATATTTGGGGGACGCCTTGAATATGGGTACGATCCAGACTTAGCGATATGCATAACTCGGATGCAGCTGCAAAGGAAAATGTTCGGATTCGCATGGATGAGTATGGCAACTGAAATGATTTAGCCTCAACCTAAATTTTCATAGAGGAAAGATTGTATCGTTCCTCGTGCTACCGGGATAGTTCTGCGCTAAGGCGCAGTACAAGATTGAGTTTGGGGATGCAATAGTTGAACTAATAGATCATTCGGATAAAATGATTAAGCACTCGGGCGAACGGAACGAGTAAAAACGAATAGAAAGTTAAGTTCGATTGAGCCAAGGGTGCGGAGGATTTGGGCGTACCCCAGGTAGGCAATTTAGCTCCGCGCTAAGGCGCAATATAGACTGAGTCAGAAAACGTTGGTGATTGGGTGCGAAGTTATTTAGTGAGATTGGACGGTGACTCAGAGAGATTTGATGCAAAAACAAGATTGGAAGATTGTCGAGATTCGAGCTTTTGGGTTAGGCGTAACGACGGGTTTCGATAGGCGACGTCAAGTAATAGGCTCAAATGAGTTGGGTTCCTATGGTGATAACATAACTAGTTGGGCAAGTCCACCCAATTATGAATCGTAAGTGCCCGTTGAGTTATAGAATACCACGTGCTTGGGTAATACAGCCCTGCGCTAGGTGCAGTAGATTTTGAGACGGACGTGCAATGATCGAGTTGAGTATAACTCGATAGCATTGAACGATAGAGTCGTTCGATGAGAACTGGCCAACATTGGCGTGACGCATGGTGAGAAAATAGAGGATTGTAGTATTGAGACAGTCCTTGAAGGATAAGACGAGATGTATAGGAAAGTCTAGGAGTTATGCGATAGCACGAGTTGCGCTCAGGAAGTCTCGAGGACGAAATTTGTTCTGCGTGGTATATGGCGTAACAACCCGCTCCGCTCAACCCGGAGGGCCGATTCAAACGGCACAAGTGTAGCTATTCAACCGCCTTACTCAGCGAGATGGCTCATTCGATGCAAAGGCTTTCACACTGGGATCCTCAATGGAGTCAGACTTAGACTATCAGAGGCGCGTCCGGAGTCTAGCTCGACCGATGCGATACATCGCTAAGGTGGGTGACCCCGGTGAACCTGTCTCTACTTAGCTGCACAATAAGAAAATGAACGTTACGTGCTAGTTTACAGGCGATAACCTTTGCATGCTAATAAAAGAGATGAACGCACATAGCTAAGGGGATAACCCCGCCTTATTATCGTATAGAACATGGAAATCTTACTTGCTAGTTGCGTAGTCGACTTGGGTCGGTTGAATCTGCAAGCAGACTTGTCGTACGCGGCGGAGCCTGTCTAAATTTTGGATCGTAAAAAGAAGCAGTTGCGGAACCGAACGTCTCGCTAGTGCGCGTACTGTGGCGGAACCACTCGGTCGAGGAGTCGACCTGGGAACTTGAATCTGATATGAGGGGAAAATTTCCCTCATTATTCCTTAGTGGTAGGTTCTATTCTTAAGTTTTGGGACGAAACTTCCTATTAGATGGTTAAGATGTAACGCCCCGTTCGTCCCGTTCCCCCTATTCGGGGAGCGCAGCCAAGAAATACTTACGACCGTCCGAACGGGACAGATTGAATTAAGATCCTTTCCTCGTTATGGATTGGCTTCTTCGGAATCAGGTCCCACAATCAATGGATCGTGCCTCAAGGAAGGACTCGGCGGCAGAGTAGAGAGAGGCCTTTCCGTTGTGTTGGTTTTCCTTGCCCGTTTTCGATTGCCGCTTGGTTGCGTACTTGTTGGTTTTAGGACTTGCGTTTTCTTGAACGGTTTCGATGGACTTCATTGTTTTCGTTCTTAGGATTTCGCATTTCGTATCGAGCCTTGGAGACCAAAGCAGGAGGTATTGATCATCCGTTGGTGCGTGCAGGTGATCGTGTAGACGACGCGCGAACGTAGTCTTAGGGATCTCTACTTCTTCTTCCTATACAACCAACGTGTGAGTGGCTCTATTTCGATAAGCACCCTCTTTCCAAGGGCTCGTTCATAATAAAATTGACTCAGTTGTGCATTCAATCAAACGACACCACTTGAGTAATAAGTTGGATAACAAGATAAGATAAGAAGTAGGCTTGGAACACCCATTGCTTGTCATATAAGACCTTGCATAAATTCATTGATGCATGCATGGTCGTTGGATGTTTAATGGGTTGGTATTTATTGATAGTTCAAGGTGTTCTTCTATAAACTGCTGCATGTTATTTCATATAACTGTTGGTTGGTTGTGATAGTACAGTAAAGCAGTTTCGTACATGATTTTCTTTAAATGGCTAGTAAGTAAATCTATGAAGTAGAGTTCATAGAAATGGTCATGGGAATTCTTGTGCACAAGGGATCCAGGTTCCTGCGAACGGTTACCGGGGCACCGGGCCGTTTCGACCCGGGCGGAATCTACTTTCTTAGTCGTGGGAGCGGGGAATTGTAGCGGGGCTAGCTACCCGCGCTGCAAGCGTCGCCGCCAGCCCAGACTAAACCCATGATGGCTCCTAAACAACAAAGAAAGATGTTGTGTATATTTAAACTGTGCAGACTAACTATGTCTTCGTGACAGGGAAGGCTATGGTAAGTTGTACAGGTGGTTCAGACGGTACAGGTAAAGTCACCGAACGGTGGCATGTGAAGTTATGTTATTTTGTTCTTGCATACCTGCTAAATGAAATCTGATCTAGGCAAGAATAGAAACCCACCTAAGAACATAATTGTAGCATACTCATTAGATCTCATCTCATGAGCTTGGTAAAGTTGAGCAGCTAGCCTTCACCAGTACTTTTCGAAGTACTGACCCTCGTTGTAGCAGGTTCCCCGGCGCAAGGCAATGCGGCGAGGAGCTGAAGTTCTCTCCGGACTTTGGGATCCTTGGCGGTTCGTGGCCAAGACTTTTGGAGGCTCAAGCTAGAAGCCTTCCCCTCTCTCTCCGTTGCGGAAATAACGCTAAGGCGATGGTGCTTACCCGCACCCAAGGTGTTTTGTGTTTTGAAACTATGTAAAGGGACATAATGTATGGATCGGCTATCTCATTTTGCGTCCAAGTTTGTAAGCCCGTGGGGCATTTTATATTTTTGAGTCAAGCAATGTAACAGATGTTCATTATAAATAAAAAGAGAAACTTTTCTATGCCTCAACCTTGTGTTATCTTATTTGTCTACTCTGTTGCATTGATCTAAAGAATATCCTTATGCCTAAGGCCTTGTGCACGCGCGCCCTACGCTTGCACGGCATCGCGCCCCTGGGACGATTATCGATTAGGCGAAATCGGGGCGTGACAATTATTATAGGAAAACTCCACAAGATGTAGGTGGTCCTCCCATAATCCTCCAAAGTCCAACATACAAGCCCTCAATATATCCTCTAATGTCTGAATAGTACGTTCTGACTGTCCGTCTGTTTGCGGGTGATAAGATGTACTGAATTTTAGACGAGTTCCAAGGCTTTCTTGCATGCTTCTCCAAAAATATGATGTAAAGCGTGAATCTCTGTCTGACACAATGCTGAATGGTACGTCGTGCAATCTTACGATCTGTCTCATTTATAAGTCAGCCAAAGCTTCTATAGATTGGCCAAATCTGAAAGGTAAGAAATGAGCTGACTTGGTGAGTCGGTCCACTATTACCCATACCGCATCTCTTCCACTGGGACTCTTGGGAAAACTCGTAACGAAGTCCATAGTGATGTGTTCCCACTTCCACTCTGGAATTAGGAGTGGTTGCAATAACCCTGCTGTTCTCTGGTGCTCCGCCTTTACTTGTTGACATATTAAACATTTACCTACAAAGCGAGCTATCTCTCTTTTCATTCTATGCCACCAAAAGTGCTGTTGTAAATCACGATACATTTTGGTGACTCCAGGATGAATAGAATATATCGACCTATGAGCTTCTGCCATCAGCTCTTGTCGATTTTCTCCATTGGGAACATATAGATGATCACCATGTCGTAATGTCCCGTCATTATGAATGTGCAGTCCTATTTGCTCTCCGGCCTCTGTTCTTTCTTTAATCTTCTGAATCTGGCGTCGGTAGGCAATGCTACCTTGATTCTCTCTACTAGTGATGATTGTATTTGTAAGTTGACTAGTGTCCCGTCTGCTCCGGGAAATATTACTTCAATGCCAAGACTTTGTAAGTCTTTCAATAATTCTTTCTGTGTTGTCAAGAAGTAAACTATTGGCTTCCAGCTTAATGCGTCTGCTACAACATTAGCCTTGCCTGGATGATAATGTAGCTCTATCTCGAAATCTTTCATCAACTCGAGCCATCGACGTTGCCTCATATTTAACTCCTTCTGTGTGAAGACATACTTGAGACTTTTATGGTCAGTATATATTTCCACTCGTTCCCCATATAAGTAATGTCTCCATAACTTTAGAGAAAATACAACGGCTGCAAGTTCCAAGTTATGAGTTGGATAATTCTTCTCATGTACTCATAATTGCCTAGATGCATATGCAATCACCTTGCCATGCTGCATCAATATGCATCCCAAAACTTTTTCTGATGCGTCACTGTAGATCATATAGCCTCCTGATCCTGATGGAATAGTTAATATTGGTGCTGTAGTCAGTCGCTTCTTCAATTCCTCGAAAGCGGCTTAACACTCGTCGGTCCATATGAACTCTTGATCTTTGTATGTCAACCGAGTCATAGGTGTTGCTATTCTTGAGAAGTTCTCCATGAACCGTCGGTAATATCCCACAAGTCCAAGGAAACTTCTCACCTCCGCTGCTGATTTAGGAACATGCCATGTCTCAACTGCCGAGATCTTTTCTGGATCAACAGAAATACCATCTCCTTTAATGACATATCCAAGAAATAAAACTTTGTCCAAGAAGAACTCATATTTATTGAGTTTCGCATATAACTGCTCTCTCCTCAAGGTCTCTAGAACAATTCGTAAGTGCTTCTCGTGTTCCTCGTGACTCTTTGAATAGACAAGTATATCATCTATGAAGACAACCACGAACTGGTCCAAATACTGATGGAAGACTCGATTCATTAAGTCCATAAAGATAGCTGGAGCATTGGTCAATCCAAATGGCATGACCAAAAACTCATAGTGCCCATATCTTGTTCGGAATACGGTCTTCGGGATGTCCTCCTTCCGTACATTTACCTGGTGATATCCCGATCTCAAATCTATCTTTAAGAACATCTTGGCTCCACTAAGTTGATCAAATAGGTCATCAATGCATGGTAGTGGATATTTATTCTTTACTGTTACTACATTCAAGGCTCTATAGTCAATGCACATACGCACTGACCCATCATTCTTTGGTACAAATAATACTGGGGCTCCCCAGGGTAAGGCACTTGGTCGGATGAAATCTCTCTTTTCTAGTTCTTTTAATTGTATCTTTAGTTCATCTATCTCCTTCTTTGCTAGTCTATAAACATGTGATGCTATGGGTGCTACTCCCGGTGTCAATTCAATTGAGAATTCTACGTCTCTATCTGGGGGTAGTCCTGGTAATTCTTCTGGAAATACGTCTGGGAATTCTGAAATAATAGAATGATAGACAACATCGTCCATCGCGAGCTGCATACCATCAAGGATTTCGGTGAATCCTCGTGCAAACTCAAGTTCAGGCTGGCCTGGTACTTTAAAAAGAATGCTTCCTCCAAAGCAATTGAAGAAAGTGTGGTAGTTGCTTAGCTAGTCCATTCCAAGCACAATATCAAAAGTTGGCATAGGAAGGACTAAGAGTCGGGCATTTATCTCTCTGCCACGTATCACTATAGGACATGATCTATAAATTCTACTAACAGGTACAACTCCTCCTCCGGTAAGAATTCTAATACAACTAGGTAAGGGTGTAGAGGCAATATTGTGTTTGACAATAAAACTAGATGATATGAATGAGGGTGGCGCCCGTATCAAATAATGTCACAGCAGGAAAAGTAAAAGCAAGAGTGATACCTGCTATGACATCAATCTCCTGATTCATGTCATCCACTTCTATTTCAAAAGCTTGTCCGTTCTTCTGTGGTTGTCCATGTCTAGCCCTCGTGAATTGATCCTCTTGTGCAGGTAGTGGTGGTCCTCGCTGAAATCCTCCTGCTGCTGTAGGTCGAGGTGCTCCTGGTCTCATCATTTGCTGAGATGTGATGCTATGGGTGCTACTCCCGGTGTCAATTCAATTGAGAATTCTACGTCTCTATCTGGGGGTAGTCCTGGTAATTCTTCTAGAAATACGTCTGGGAATTCTGAAATAATAGAATGATAGACAACATCGTCGATTGCGAGCTGTATACCATCAAGGATTTCGGTGGTTCCTCGTGCAAACTCAAGTTCAGGCTGGCCTGGTACTTTAAAAAGAATGCTTCCTCCAAAGCAATCGAAGAAAGCGTGGTAGTTGCTTAGCCAGTCCATTCCAAGCATAATATCAAAAGTTGGCATAGGAAGGACTAAGAGTCGGGCATTTATCTCTCTGCCACGTATCACTATAGGACATGATATATAAATTCTACTAACAGGTACAACTCCTCCTCCGATAAGAATTCTAATACAACTAGGTACGGGTGTAGAGGCAATATTGTGTTTGGCAATAAAACTAGATGATATGAATGTGTGGGTGGCTCCCGTATCAAACAATGTCACAGCAGGAAAAGTAAAAGCAAGAATGATACCTGCTATGACATCAATCTCCTGATTCATGTCATCCACTTCTATTTCAAAAGCTTGTCCGTTCTTCTGTGGTTGTCCATGTCTAGCCCTCGTGAATTGATCCTCTTGTGCAGGTAGTGGTGGTCCTCGCTGAAATCCTCCTGCTGCTGGAGGTCGAGGTGCTCCTGGTCTCATCATTTGCTGAGCTGGCTTGGGGGCTGGAAGTGCTAGCCTTGGTGCTGGCGGTGGAAGTGTCGATGCTTGTTGCATAGGACAGTCCTTCAATATATGTTATCCGGAACCACATCTCATACACTGTCCCAAGCAGACTCGACAGTCCCTTGAGATGTGCCCGCGTCTCCCACAATAATTATATTGGGGTTTCTCTGGGATCTGGTACGGTCCTACTCTGTGTTGGTACTGTTGTTGCTGAGCTAAAGGATGTCTAATAGGTCCTCCTTGTTGTGTCCTTGTCGGTCCTGATTGTGTCCTCAGTTGGCCTCATTTTCTTTGGCTAATAGTTTCTTGCAATCTGGCCTCTGTCAGTAACTCGACATAAGAGATTCGGGACTGTGAGCTTGTATAATGTTGGATCTCCTGAGTCAGTCCATGATTAGCCTTGGCTAAGTCATCTGGTATCAAGGCAGTGCCATATTTACTAAGGCGACTAAACTCAGCATCATACTCGTCCATTGTTCAGTTTCCTTGCTCAGGTGGAGAAACTGATCGTATAATGCATCTCTGACGGTGTCCGGGAAGTACTTACTTTCAAAGCACTCTAGGAATTTCTCCCATGTCTGATATGTGCCCAACTGGCGCTCTATGGATTTCCACCAGTGATGAGCATTACCATCTAGAAGCGTTCTCACACCTGTCATCCACAGATCTGTAGGTAGCTGCGATGCTTATAATAACTTCCGAGTGTGAGTGATCCAGTTGGTAGTTTCTTTTGGGCTCTCAATGCCTTTGTACGACCTCAGACCCATTTGTACAAAGTTCTTTCCTGAACCAACTCTAGCTCGAGGTACTGGAGCTGGTGCTTGAGCTGGCACAATAGTCTTTGCAGCCATCCTTTCAAGTGCTGCTAGGAACTCTTGTCTCTATTCTGCTGCTTGCTGTCTCTGCTCTGCAGCTAGTGTGGCGGCCTGTTGTTACTGTTCCTTTATTATTATCTGGAAAAATTGGAACAGTTAAGCCTGACCATCCTGCGGTATTGATGAGGCTGGGAGGTTCCCATTTAGTGGAACAGGAAAGTCAGATGGAACTGGATTGTGAATCTGTCCATCTGGTCCTGAAATTCTAGGATTCGTTGAGGTCTCTCCTTGAGTCTGACCATTGACTCCAGGAGTTGAGTCATCCTCGGTGACTGGACATCCCTTCTGCATATCCATCTCTCTGCAGATGATGTACACTACATTTAGAAGAAGTACAGGAATCAAACAGAGATATAAAATTGTTGGCGTAAAACATGGTCTCGGAAATATCCGCGTAAAGCAGAGAAGCGTAAGGTAAGGTTTTAGGTTTGTTTGTATAAAACAGAGATTCAAAGAAGTCAGCATAAAATAGAGCTTCAAAACTGTCTGGGAAAAAGTCTGCGTAAAAGTTTTCGTGCGTAAAGTCTGCGCGTAAAAAGATCGGCTGTATAAAAGATATGCTGCGTAAATCTACCTAGGTAAAAATTCCGCGTGCGTAAAATCTCGCTATACTTTCTGCGTAAAGCTTGCGCGAAAGGTCTGCGCGTAAAAATCTAACATATGTTGTAGTGTAAAGTCGTTCGAGGAACTTTTTGTATTTTCCTCAGATAAATTTGTCAGTCAAATCAGTGATCCTGACATCTGACAAAAGTACTGCACGATGATCGAAAGGACGGCTGTGATGAAGATTTTTTTTTTTTGCACAGAGACCCAGTTTATCGTCTAGTGATATATTTAATACAAAATCATTTTTATGCTTCCAATGAGGAAGAAAGTTGGGCTTCTGCATACGCTATCCACAGGAGTGAGTTTTACGCTCAAGATGAGACAAAATCAGACGCTATGTCAAAAAGCTGTTTCTGCTCAGGGCTCGAGGCATATTTCTGCTTTTAATGCAAGAGATTCGGTTCTAACTGGTTATGACTGAGAAAGCTTAAACTGTGTCAAATACGCTCATATCACCTATCCTTACATTTTACGCCTAATCAGGCTATTTCTACGCTGGTTATCTATTTTTCAGGAATCATCAAGTTTTTACGCAGGAAAAGTTACCTATGTGACTTGTATAACGTGTTATACGCAAATTAGTAAGACTAAGAACGTGGGTAGCAATTTTCTAATTGCAGCGTAAAGTAGGCATAAACTACAACATAAAATAGGTAATCTCCTACAGCTTAAGTAGGTAATCATAGCTTGGCTTTTTACGCCAACAAGACAGTCAGTTGGCTTTTTACGCCATCACGGTAAAGGGTCTTCGGCGTAAACTTAATATAGGATGGTGGAAAAGAAGAATGGGGTTTCTGTCAAGTATGGATGAGATCCTTATACTCTATCCATATACGCAGGCTTGTTTGGTACAGTTACGTAACCAAGACAATATATTTCTGACCTGCATGGGCCACCACCAAAAATATGTCACGCCCCAGTCCCAAAATACGTAGGACTAGGAATACGTAACACGTCCAGCCGTATGTATACGAACTCCAATATGGAAATCATATACATACATACGCTGTATATGAATATGCAATCCATCAGTGGTAATATATATTATCATAACAAGTCACACAGAATCTATGTCTCATCCACAACACAAATAATCAGTAGGAAATAAAGCTGAATAATAGCTGGATATCCAAAAGGAATATCAAGTCTGGTAGTCGGGTGAAAACAAATCCACTACAAAGCGACTATACTGAAGTAACAAAATATCTAAACAACGTCAATATCTCATAGATACTCTGAGGGTAGGACTTCCTCAGTCATGTACGTAGAGTCAGGTCCAGGTCTGTACTCCTGTGGGTACTCCTGCTCGTCCATATCTGGAAAGGAACCAGGTCCTCATAGGGACGTAACAAGATACATATAAATATGCCAATAAAGTACTGAAATAAAATATCCACTCGTTCGCCTAACCGTCTAAGTGTATGCAATTTGAGAACAACTTTCCAACACATGGGCTATCTGGCCAAATAATAGGATTGGCATGATTCTCTAGGAGAATTAGAGGCCTAAAAGCATGTCATCTTTTGAACGGCAGAGGCCAACAGTAATATATAGTTGTCATCATTACCCGTTTCTCCGGTGGAGAATCCGGGCGTACAGGAGAAAAGTGCATAGGAGCCCAAACGCTTTACTTATTGTTCTCCCCACCCCATGCTCTAAGCATGCAATATCCATGACACGATAAAATCTCTTAATAACTGCTAGGTCTACTATCATACAAAGTTTCTATTAGCAGTCATTCCTAACGCACGGCTCTTACATACAGGCCGCCAACCCAATACATAGTCCAGGATCTATATAAGACTCACAACTCGTGTAAAAACTTGTGTCACGGCCAATGAATCCAAATAATATTCCATAATACTGGGGTGGTCTCATGAACAGGGTCCAATACAAATATATAAATAAAACAGAATCATGCATCCTTTGGAATGTAAGTAATAGTACTGGTGCAAGATATACTTGTCGAGCAAGGTTCCGTATAGTGCAAGTGTTCACAACCGTGTAAGTTGAAGAAGTAAGGTTTATGGATATATATAGAGAATAAGAGGCGATGGAGAAACTTAGTGTTTAAGAAAACTAAAACTACTACCGCTGCTGTTTTCTTTTCATTTGTTTTGGTTTCGGCTGTGGGTGTTTAGTAATATTAGTATTAAGGAGTGGTGGAATGAGGAGCTTACACGTGTGGGAAAGCAAAGCAAAATTGGGTTTTGCTTCTGCTGCTGATATTTCTTCTCCTATTGGGTTGTGGTTTGGGTTTTACGCGTCGGTGAAAAGAAGAGTTTACGCGGGGTAAAATAAGCAGTAGTTTTGATACTGCTGCTGTTAAGGTTTACGCACGGAGAAGTATACGCGGTGTGGTGAGCGATTTGTTGTTGTCTGTTTACGTGGGGAGAACTGCTATTTCCTTACTTTACGCGCGGGTGTGTTTTAACGGGTTGCGGGTTTGGTCTGATAGGAAATTCTATTTTCTATTCTTTTCTTTTTCTTATTAATAAAATCTATATATATACACATATACCTATCTGGATAGGGTATTGGTGTATATGGTTAAGATAGCAACTGTCAAAGGGTCTTCTACATGAAAATAAAATTTAGGAAATTTTTATAATGGCTCCCTAAATCCTCTAAAATGCTCTAAAATGCTCATAATTACCAAAAATAAATAAATAAACAAAAATACGATTTTCAAAATTAGGGGTTTTACAAGTGTAATGCCCAAGGATTCAAGATCTCGGCACAGCCTGTCATCAATAGCCAAACTCCCAATGAACACTCGACTCAGTGCATTAGCTACGACATTTCCTTTGCCAGGCGTGTATCTGATCATTAAGTCAAAGTCTGTCATGCCCCAGTCCAAAATACGTAGGACTAGGAAAACATAACCATGTCAGCCGTATGAATATGACACTCCAATATATGAAAACCATATCACATGTACGCTGTAATATGAATAACAATTTACCAGTGGTATAAACCATCATAAATCATAGGGTATAATTTAATCTCATCCACAGAAAATCAAATATAATGAATAACTAATATCTATAACCAGATCTTAATATAAAGTATCTAAAGGTGACGGTCGGATGGAAACAAATCCACTGCCGAACTAGAATGAAGAATAAACAAGACAAATAATATAAATACAACCTCTAACAATCACGAAGCTCGAAGAGTAGGCCTCTCGCAATATAAGTAGCCAGTCCAGATCTGCGCTCCTGCAAATACTCATGAACAATACACCTGAAAATGGACCAGGTCCTCAGAGGGACATAACAAGATACATAAAAGCATGCCATAAAGTAAATACTATAAAAACTCCAGGATGACCTAACCATCTAAGTGAAATGCAACTTAAGGATAACTTGAGTGTATGGGAGAGTGTATGCTAGACATATGCTGACGTAATTTACCAATCGTGACAACTGGTTAGTATATGCCACATATGCCCCCATACCGGGGCACTGTAATATAATAACGTCCATACCGCTCCGAAGAACGGGGAATCTGCAAGTATATAACGTCTATACCTTTCCAATCGAATGGAGAACCTGAATAAAGGAAGTGGGTGTCACATACGCCTACTAGTTGTCCTCCCCGCCCAATGATCTAAGCATGTTGTATCCACAACACGCCTTAGCTACTACGCCGCGGCATCGTAACTCTGGCTTATACTCTATCTCTAGAACAATAGCCCAACCTTACAACCAAACAAGGACAAGGATTTGACCATCGTACCAAGATAGTCTATGCTCCGTCTACTAATAACTGCTAAGTCTTCTAACATGCATCACTATTAGCAGTTATATCCAATCCGTCGTACGCCTACACGTACAGGTGGCCAACCACATACGCTGGTCCGTGCCCTACATGAGACTCACAATGTGTGTCAAGGCCAGGGAAGTCATACCAATAACTCTACAACTTTAGGTGGGTCTACTAGACACTAGGTCAGACACAAGTCCTAACGTCAACGCCTCCGTTGACTGCACCCGAGTCTCTCTCGGACGTGCTCAATTATATAATCTAAAATAATAAACATGCAACTAATATATATAACTGAATTTAAACAGTACAACAAAGGCAAGGTATACTTGCCTGGCAAGAGAGCTGTAGAGAGAAATATCCAGATGTCAAACACCAAGAGTCAGAAACTACGGCATCAGAATGAACGTCTCCGGATGCTGAAATAAACATCACCAATATTCCCAAAATAAGCAAAATAGCTAGAAAGCACTTCCCTCTCGTCCAATTTGGACACAGGGGCAAAACGGTAATTTTGAGTCAAAGTGGGCTCCACATGAGAGCCACTTTGCACCGAAAAGCATGCCAGGGGTAAAGGTCTCTAAATGGGACAAATGATAGGTCAAACACACTCTAAATGTCAATACGAACTCAACGGTATATCCAAATGTGGAATCCGATGAGCCGAACCCAATTTCGCTTAAAAAGTCAACCGTAGGGCCCGCCAATTAGCGACTTGGTCAACTGTCTCAGAATTGCGTAAAAATTGGGTCACAGGACCAGCGCGTTACCACGAGTCTAGTGGCATAAGTTTTGTCGTAATCTGACAAGCGTGCACAAAATGCGCACAGCTTTCGCAAAAGTTATGATACGGGGATTGTCCGCAGATACGGGCTGATTTCGACACGCACACGCATCCGAATCAGTTTTCGCAAACTCTCACGTGTTCGGGTACACTGCGTGCAGCATTTAGTACACTTGGTACACGGCGAGGCGGTCCCGTTTGGCGGGGCGCGCTCCGTTTCACAACTTTTGAAAATCTGAAAAAAAATATTTTCGGATTTTTCTAACGAATTTAATTCTACCTACAGCAGTTAATAATCTAGGGTTATTTAATAGAAATTAAACTAGGTCAAGTGGTATCCGTATACCAAAAATAATCATCAAATTCGGATCACTGTGGTGGGAGATACGAATCCGGGAACATAGTTGATCACCGCAGTTTTCTGCGATCACAGAAATTGGTCTTTTTCTGCCAACTTTGACGCTATTTTTGCCTATGGTTACGCGTTGTTCGAGGTTTACTATCACACAAATATGGAAAAGGGTTAAGGGGTGAGTGTATCGGTGAAGACGGGGTGACGTTTGGTTGAGCGAGGTGACGAGAAACTGCGCTGGAACACAGGTAAGTTGCTGTTGAATTCTGCAGATGTGGTTGTGCGCGTCACGCGGTCGTCGGGATCGGTCTCCGGCGGTCTGGCTGGGCGCGGTGGCTGGCGGAGGACATTATGGTTGTAATGGTTTTAGATGGGAAGTAGATAGATAATCTAGGGTTAGGGTTTTGGTCGAAAGAGAAGCGAATATATATATAGGAAGGGGAGAAGTCGAATCCGCAGGGGGAGGGGGGATATGCGTATGGGCCGCATGGGGGGGGGGGAATCCCTGCTGTGGTTATTAGAATTAAGGGGGGTTGTGGTGTGGGCTGCTTTTGCTATTCTAGGAGTGGCTGCTGCTGCATGCAGCAAAGGGCCAGCGGGTGTAGGCTTTAGGGGTAGCGGGTAGATTAAGTTAATGGGTTAGGGATCCAATAGCCTAAAAACTATTTTTCTTTTCTTTTCTAATCCATTTTTCTATTTCTTTTTCTTTATTTTTCTTTTATATATATATATATATATATATATATATATATATATATATATATATATATATATAAATCTAGAATTATACTAATGCATACCATTAAGCTAGCAACTGCTCAAAGGGTCTCCTACATAAAATAAATTCGAAAAAAAAATTTCTAATGGCCCCATAAATCTCCTAAATGCACGAACACCTAAAATAAAAATTAATAAAAATCTATTTCTCCTAATTAGCTCATAATTACTACAATTTAATTAAAAATAAAAAAATAAATACGGATTTTAGAATTAGGGGTTTTACAAAGTCGCTAAGAAGTTCCAACTAACGCCGCTGTCGAAGATTCAAATCATTTTGGGTATACAGATATTTTAAACCCTTATGGTCCGTATAGATCTCACACGGTACACCATAGAGGTAGTGGCGCCATAGCTTCAGCGTGAACACCACTGCAACCAGTTCTAAATTATGCGTTGGGTAGTTCTTCTCGTGAGGCTTTAGTTGCCTCGACGCAAAGGCTATCACCTTGTCCCTTTGCATAAGGACACATCCCAGACCTTTTTCCGATGCGTCGCTATATATTTTGAAGTCATCCGGTCCGTCCAGAAGAGTAAGGATTGGAGCAGAGATGAGGCGCTGCTTTAACTCCGTAAATAAAGCTTTACAATCGTCCGTCCAAGTATACTTTACACCTTTTCGAGTGAGCCGAGTCAGGGGCGATGCAACTTTAGCAAAGTCTTGTATAAATCTCCTGTAGTAGCCTGCCAATCCAAGAAAACTTCTAATATCGCTAGCTGATTCTGGCCGTTTCTACTGCATAATGGCTTCTACCTTCCGTGGATCTACTGAAAATGTCTTGTGCAGAGATCATATGCCCTAAAAAGGATATGTTGTCCAGCTAGAACTCACATTTACTTTTCTTGGCATACAACTTATTGTCTCGAAGGGTTTGAAGCACCATCCGCAGGTGTCCTGCGTGTTCATCCCTATTATTCGAGTACACCAAGATGTCATCGATAAAAACTACCATGAATTTATCAATGAATGGCCGAAACACTCGATTCATCAAGTCCATGAATGCAGCAGGTGCATTCATCAGTCCAAACGACATCACAGAAAACTCATAATGCCCATAACGGGTTCAGAAGGCAGTCTTTGGCATGTCTTCTGGCTTAATCTTCAGCTGGTGGTAGCCCGAGCGAAGATCGACCTTTGAAAACACGGTTGCCCCTTGCAGCTGATCAAACAGATCGTCTATCCGTGGCAGAGGATACTTGTTTCTGATAGTGACTTTGTTTAGCTCCCGATAATCGATACAGAGGCGTAGCATACCATCTTTCTTTTTCACGAAGAGCACATGCGCGCCCCAAGGAGATACACTCGGACGGATGAACCCGTGATCCAGCAATTCTTAAAGTTGGCACTTTAACTCTTTCAATTCAGCAGGGGCCATTCTGTACGGAGGGTTGGAAATTGGCTGGATATTCGGGAAGGTATCTATGGTGAACTATATCTCTCGGTTTGGTGTCATGTCAGGTAGTTCGTCCGGAAACACATCAGTGAACTCCACCTCAACGATAGAAGACCTAACGTTTGCGTAGTCCTGTCGTGTGTCCCGAACCGACGCTAGGAATCCCTCGCAGCCTGAGTGTAGCATTCGTCGAGCAGATGTTGCAAATCACCATGCAGGCCCTGGTCGCATCAGTTGCTGGACTACTAGTATAGCAGAATTCAGCTTCTCCAGGCAGGCGGAAGACGATTCGCTTTTCTGCACATTCTATAGTTGTCGAGCATGCACCGAGCCAATCCATTCCCAAATGATATCTTAGTCCCGAATATCTATAACTAAAACATCTAGCCATAGCTTCCTCCCTCCAATACAAATATAACTACCTTGGCATACTGAACGGACAGGTATTTTCATGCCTGATGGTGTGCTAACACTTAAGTCTAGATACAACGGAGTTATTTCTATATTGTTCTCCATGGCAAAATTTATGGATATGAAACTATGCGTTGCACCAGAATCAAATAGCACACGAGCAGGTATATTATTAAAAAACAAAGTACCTTACACGACGGTATCTGAGGCCAAAGCTTCCTCTCGTGTCATCGTACAGACCCGGCCTTGAGCTTGGCGACGCTCTTGCTGAGGCACATCTCGATTGGCCTGGGTTGCAGCAACATGATTTGGATTTGGAGGGCGGCGTTTAGAGTAGCTCGGACAATCACGATAATCATGGTTTGGATCGCCGCATACGAGGCATAGCCCGAGCTTTCGACGACAGTCTTTCGCGATGTGTCTCGGCTTGTTACAGTGTTCACAATGCACCCCTATATTTTCCTTGTGTCAACCACCATTGTTTGGACGCTTAGCAACGGTGTTTCCTCTATCATTGCTATGGCATTTGTGATTGGTGGTATGCTCAGCGCCGGCAGCAACGTGAGGATACTGCGGTTCGAGGGAGAGGGCGTGATTCAAAACTTCATGCATTATCTGGTATTGTGGAACGACTACATGCTCATGGATGGCAGGACGTAGGCCTCCTTCGAATCATCTGGCATGACTCGCTGCATCGGGTAGATAAGAGCTGGCAAACTTAGCAAGCCTGTTGAACTCAGCGGAGTATTGTTTAACCGTCATGCTGCCCTGCCGTAGTTCCAAAAACTCATTTTCCTTCTGTCATCGCACATGTGGGGGTATGAACTCCTCCTCAAATGCGCCACGAAAGGTGGCCCATGCTATCGCCTCTCCTCCATTCTCAACTGGAAGAGATCGTCGTTGCATGTCCCACCAATCGTGTACATTGAGGCGAAGCTGCAGTTGAGCACATGCGACACACTTTTCTTCAGGTACTTCCAGCAGTGAGAAATGATCCTCAAGTTCGGCCAACCAATCTAGAGCCACTATCGGATCCTCAGTCCCCTTGAACGCTGTGTTGCAGACTTTCTTGAAGTTGCAAAGTCGAAGGCAGTCACTTCCTTCGTCCTTGGAGTTTGAGGCATTTCGGCTTCAAGCGCGGGTTGCTCCACCGGAGTCGCTGTTGTCGCCGCGGACTGGTTGGAGACCAAAGTCTGCACAATCTGCTACAGGGCATCTACCTGCTTTTGCTGGACTGAGAATCGTGTCTCTATATTGTCTTAAAACTTGAGTAGTCCCTCATCTGCTCGTTTCTCATCCCGTTCATAACAAGCTTTATCCCTTTGTTGGCTGGCTTCCAACATCCGCATCATTTGCTGAAGAGGATCAACTCGAGACATGGCTCGTTGGCTCCGAGAGCTTCCTGAAGTGCCGGAACTGCTCTTTTGGGCTTGCGTCTCTCCCGGTGCTTGCACGGAGGATTGCGCTTGATCCATTCCTTCAAAAGAAGATAATTATATCAGGATCATAATGTATTATGGACTCATTGTATGAACGTATCTCATTTTGGCCTAACGAGTTCAAGAGTTCGCACAGGGATTTGATCGTTAAAGGAACTTTTCCAGTCCGAGAGTCAAAGGAACTTGAAGCTGTGCTCTGATACCAACATGTTACGCCCCAATTCTGTGGAATCGATAGTCGTCCCCCGGACGTGACCGCCGTGCGGGTCTAGGTTGCTCACTGCACAAGGCTAAGTATTTTAGTTTCGTATAGCGAGCACATATTCAGAGTACGCAGATAAATTGAAACACAGATTTGATGCATGGAAAAGTTCTCTTTTATTGATAATATGAACATCTATTACAAACTCTTGAACTGAGTCATAAAGTTGCCACTCGGGCTTACAAAAGTGTTGACTCAAAATAAGATAGCAGTCATGCACATTACATCCCTACTAAACGTCAAAAATGTAAAGACCTCCTGGTGGAATGATGGCCTTCCCACGGAGCTGCATTCTTGCTTGGGTTCTAGCTCCTTGCTTCAGAATACTTCAAAAGGTGGCACGAATCAAGGCGTGCCTACAGCTGGACTGGATTGGGGGATTGACTTCTTCTCCTCGTTCGGATCTCCTTAGTGCGGGAAACCTATTTCAGCGAGGGTCAGTACATCGAAACGTACTGGTGAAGGCAAGCTAACCCAACTATACCAATCAATACGTTGTTTAGATGAAGCATGCATATTATTTGTGGTCTTTCTATCTTGTCTTAGTTTATTTTACAGCAAGCAATAGATATAGAAATCAATAAAATACTTTGCCACCGGTCGGTGACATTTACCTTCTCGTCTGAACCACCTGCACAGTACTTACCATGTCCTTCCCTGCCAAGAAGACACAAGTTAGTTTGCAACAGGTTTAAATTATGCGAGGGGATCACTGGCAAGGTGTCATAATGGACGAGTTATAGTCTCGGGACGCGGATGCCGGAGGTGCATGTGTTGCAGCCAGCCATCCCGTCGAGTCGGTGAGACTATTTTGTGGATTCCGTCAAGATCGGAGCGGTACCAGTGCCCCAGCGACCGTTCGCAGGAACCATAGGCCTTATGCACAAGTTGTCCGTGATCAAACGACGTCTATTTTTCAAGTTAGACCATTTATGTAGTTGAGGCAATGAAATCAGGAGACAGGTGGCATTGTATGATTTATTTTGCATAGTCTCCCTGATCAATTATTACATGGCAATGAGTAGTCTACATACAGCACAATTTATAGAAGTAAAAATTATAACTTGCATTTATGCATATGATAAATATTCCAAACGAACAAGCATGCAAATAAGTAACCGTTCACAAGTTTGATTGACACGCATAATGATCCAAGTCTATTCCCTTTTTATCTTGAAGTCTTTTAGTGATTACTTGGTATCGTTTGATCGAGCAAGCAAGAATACAATATTTTAGATGTGAAGACTGGAAGAAGGGCCAACTGAATCGAATATAAGCCATTCACTTAGTTTGTTGGAAGGAAGAAGGAAAGAGATGCTTTAAGACTCCGCTCTTGTCATGCCCCAGTCCCAAAATACCGAGGGACCGAACGCGTGGCAATGGCAAGCAGCACACACCGATGGACAAACCCAATTTAATGGATCCAGCGTATTGCTACGAGTCCGATGGCGCAAGTTTTGTCTCGATCCGACGTGTGTACACAAAGTTACGACGTATTCCAGAACGGGCAAATATGGAGCGTTGTCGGCGGATACGCGTTGATTCCGCTGTGCACGCACATCCAAATCAACTTCTGCGAAATCCCGTAGGTCAGTATCGACGGCGCACACGTTTCGGTAAAGGCCGCGTACGACCAAGTCTTCCCGTTTGGCGGGGCGCACTCAGTTCCGGGGTGTAACGGGGTATTGATTTTCCTGTTTTTGGATTGCGGTTCGCGATCACCACAGGATACGATGCACCAAGCGAGTTGTACGGGCATCGAGAGGGTTATACAGTCTACGCGATACAACTGACGGAACGGAAATCGAAATAACGAGGAGAGAGGAAATGCTACCTGAACAGGGCTCCGTGAAGACTGATTCTTCGTGTCCGAGTGTCTGCTTCGTGTCCTGCGTCAACCGTGTTCGGTACTGTGCTGTGTACTGTACCGCCATGTCCAGGCTAGGGTTTCGATGCGGGGGTTTGTGGGCTTCGTCGGAGGAGGGTGGAGACGGCCGGGGAGAGGGCTGCTCGGGAGGAGGACAGCGAGGGGATCGTCGGCTTTGGGCGGAGATCGGGGGGAGGACGTCGACTGGCCGCGGGGAGAGACGGAAGGAGGTGGTCGGGCTGCAGGCGTAGCGGCTCAGCGGGAAGAAGTCGAGCAGTGGGGGCGGGAGCCTAGGGCAGCTCTGTGAGAGGGGGATGTTCGTCGGGAACGGCAGGGAGGTGGAGATTAGGGTTCAGGCGAGCTGGGTGGTCGAGGGGGTTCGATAAGGGAAACGGAGTAGTCGAGGAAGACGGTGGCTAGAGGGCCGAGCGGCGGCGGAGTGAGCGGTTGGTCGATGGGGGCTGTGGAGTTCGAGTCGGCGGAGGGAGTTGATGTCTAGGGTTGCGGCACGGCGGAGATGATGGCTGTGGGGGGAATCGTCGGGGGCTGGGCAGGGCACGGCGAGGGGATCGTCGAGGTTGACGGTGGAGTGGGGAGAAGGAAGATAGGTGGTCGAGGGGGTCGTCGAGCTAGGGGGCAGCGCAGGGCTCGTGGTCGACGGAGGTTTCGACGGTGGAGCGGGGTAGTGGTGAGTCGACGGGAAGAGGGTTCGACAGCTAGGCGTCTGGCGGAAGAGTCGACTAGGGTTTCGGCATCCAGCGGATTTAGGGTTCAGGGGGTTAAATACACCGGAACAGTATTTCCGGTTAGGAATTGGATTAGGGTTTCTGTTTGGGTAACGGGTTTGGGTCCGCGGGTCGGGTTCAACATGATTCCGGCCCGACCCATTATTGTTTAAATACGGGTTTGGGTCTACGGGTTTTGGGTCGGGTTTAGATCCGACCCGACCCGATAAGGCTGGGTTCGGTTCAACTGAACCGGGTATGGGTTGATTTGGTTTATTTCAAATAAACCCGGTTTATTTCAGGGTTTAATTGGTTTATTCATTTAATAGTTTTTAAGGCTTTAAAACTGCTTCCAGAGTCCAATAAATTTACAAAAAATTACCTTATGTCCAGTTTTCCATTTTACACCATAAAATATTATTTTTATAATATTTTAATACTATTTAACAACAATTAAAAATTATTTAATTACCAAATACCTAGGTTTTAATTACAAAAAAATCTCAAAAAATAACAAAAAATTGTAAAAAATCCAAATTAAAAATTACTGAAAATCAGGGGGCTTACAATCTACCCAACTTATAAAAATTTCGTCCTCAAAATTAAAATATGGTAGGGTTCTCTCTATCCACTCTCACTTGATTACAGTCTAAAGGATTCCTCTCAAGTGAATATTGCGGTCTCTACCCAACTTAGAATTTATCCATCTATCATCTAAGGCTATACATCTAATAAAGCTATGCCCCAACTTATTTAATCATGTTATTGAATCCTCAAGTCTTTAACACCAAACATATCACCTATGATATTCCCTTAATCAGATATAAAAGGGTCATCAACAATGCGACCGGCCTGTGGGGTATATCTAGTACTGTCTATATATCAAACCTATACCAAGCACGAGGTTTCGTCTTTCCGAAATAAGGGAAGACGAAGATCAATAATAAAGAGTTCAAGGGTGAGGTAATTGAATAGAAGTACCAGGATCAAGGCGTTTAACGAATTCAAATGGGATTTGTCAAGATAATTATGGATTAAAATCCTATTCTGGTAATCCTTTGTTCGTATGCTCGTATTAGTACAGTTATGTAACTGATACGATATGCTCAGACATATCTAGAGGGAAAGTATACTAGTCAACTATATATCTCAATCCACGTGAAGTAGTCATGCGAAGAGCGAACCAAAATGTACTAAGGTTGATCAGACCATAATACACTGATTCTGAATAGACAATTGTATTAGTATGTCGACCCAATAATACATATGTCATGAACAAGATCGATAAAAGGATAAGCTTGCAAAACCAGGCTATATTGGCAGCATAAGTCAAGGTAGTACAACAAATATAAGTACGCTAGATGATGATGAAAGAAGATACAACTTAATTCAAGTTCACAAAACAACACAAAATAAACACAATAACAAAAGACTCTACAATCTCTACAGTTATCAATTATAAGCAAGTTTAAAATTACATAGGCTAAGGCTGAGGTCACGAACCAATAGGCACGAGATAAAACAAATCTATAAATAGATAACTACGAAATTTTTTGCGTATTAGCTACTCCATGGGTCTGTGCGTCTTCCAAAGTCATCGCTGGAGCTTGTTCACGTTCTTGTAGTTGATTCCACTGCTGCTGTTGAGCCTGTTGGAAGAGTGTTGTTTGTGGTGCCAAGGGTGGCCTCGGCTGATTCTCTCCTGGGGCCGGTGGTCTGACTCCTTCAACTCTCATTTGCGGTGCTTCCAATGCTGGAGAGGCTGGCCTTGGTGCTGGTAATGCTTGTTGGTTTACCATTGGTGCTCTTTCTCGACGCTCAGGGCATTCCCTTAATAAATGCTGACTGGATCCGCAAGCTAAGCATAATTTCCTTTTTCGTCTGCACTCGTTCTCTATATGGCCTCGTCTGCGACAATATGGACATACATGTAGTACTTACGGAGGTGCTTCTGGTGGCTGGTGCATGTGAGACTTCCTTGCAATTTCTTCCTGTGGTGCTCCGGCTGGTGCTGATGTGGCTGGTTGATGAATCGTCAATGCTTTCTCTCGATGCTGAGGACAATCCTTGGCTAAGTGTTGATTGGTTCCGCAAATCAAGCATAATCCTAACTTGCGTCTGCACTCCTTATTAATATGGCCTATCTTGCGACAATACTGACAGGTAGGCAGTACTTGCGGAGATGCTTCTGGCGGCTGGTACATGGGAGAACTCTTTGCAATTTCTTCCTGTGGTGCTTCGGCAGGTGCTGATGTGGCTGGTTGATGAATCATCACTGCTTTCTCTCGACATTCAGGGCAATCCCTTACCGAATGCTTTTTGGATCCGCAAGATAGACTTCGTCCCAATCTGCGTCGGCATTCTTTAGCAAAATAGCCTACCTTGGCATAATAGTGACAAGTAGGAAGGACTAGTGCAAGTGGTGTTGATGCTCTCTGTGGTGGGTTCATCTGTGGTCGCTTTGCAACTCTTTCTTGTTGTGCTTGGTCTAGTGCTGATGTATGCGGCCGCTTCTGGCTGGGCTCTATCCTTGTGTTGCACTCCATGGATCGTGCTGTAGTAAGAACATCCTCGTCTAAGGTAGTTGCATTTGAACTGATTAACTTCCGTAATTCCGAGCTAAATCTGTCGATGAACTTCTCCGCTTGGTTTTGCTGAGCTTCTTCATGAACCTTCTGATGGGCTTGCATCATTGCGTAGAATATTCGAAACATTTGTTGTTTGTCCATATCCTGCCCTGGTGGAAAGGTAGGCATCGGTGGAGTAAACTGCGTTGATGGTGGAACGTCATCTTGCTGGATTCTCGAGGCATGCTGACTACGTTGTTGAGCGGATTGACCTTTTTCTACTGGTGTTACTTCCTCTTCGTTGGTTACTACAGTATCTCGTGGTGATCTTGTAGGAGTCTCGTCGTTTGCTCTTGAATCCATAACTCTGCAACTAAAATAAATAATAAAAGGCGCTCAGGAATCAAGGCAGGATGCAGGCTAAGAATTAATTCAAATTCGATATAGATATCAAGAACGTTTCAAGCAAGTGGATGAGATCCTAGAAACTTATCCTATTCTTATTGCAGGCTTGCTCGGTCCCTAAGTTAAAACCGAAGCAATTTAGTCGTTGACCTGCATGGGCCACCACAAAATCCATGTCACGCCCCAGTCCCAAAATACCGAGGGACCGGACGCGTGGCAATGGCCAGCAGCACACACCGATGGACAAACCCAATTTAATGGATCCATCGGGGCATACTTAAGCTGTAATACAACAATAAGTAGGTCCAATGATACAAGTCATAGTCTATTCTAATCTCATCCACAACAGATAATCACCGATCCAATGCCAGAATAATGCAAATAAAATAAACTGACATATCCCAATAAAAGTGTCTCGGAGAACAATCCGAGAATAAGTCTGATACATCAATGCAATAGACTGGAAATAAAATGACTAAAAACAGAAATAAGTGAGTATCTCACGCCAATACTCAGGAGAAGTCCTCTGGCACAATCTCGTCCTCGGGTGTCGGTACAGCTCCTGTATCAGTTCCTGCTGCGGTCCCGTATACCTCGGGATAAATCTCGTCTGCAAATCCTGGGAACATAATCCGGATCCAGGTCCTCAGGGGACATAGCAAGGTATAAAAAATACAAGCCAAAATAAATGCAGTGCAGCAGAGAATAAAATAAATAGGGTAAGCTATATAACCATCTATGTGAAAATGCAAGTGAGAGCATCACGAGTACTCAGGCTGAGCCACTACAAGCTCTGTGTCGACCCAATAATACATATGTTATGAAACTCGTGTAACAATTATGTCACGGCCAATGAACCTACTGATGCTATATGATATTGGGGTGGTCTCATACAGTAGGTCTCAAATCTACATAAATAAACATCTATGCAAGCAGAATTAAACATGCATCTATCAGCTGGAATGTAAATAACAGTATAATGGCAATATATACTTACCGAGCATGGTTCCATATAGTGCAAGCGTTCACAACCATGTAAGTTGAGGAAGTGAGTTTTATGGATATATAAAGAGAATAAGAGGCGGTGGGGAAACTTAGTGTTTAAGAAAACTAAAACTACTGTCGTTGATGTTTTCTTTTCATTGGTTTTGGTTTCGGCTGGGGGTGTTTAGTAATATTAGTGTTAAGGAGTGGTGGAATGAGGAGCTTACACGTGTGGGAAAGCAAAATTGGGTTTTGCTTCTGCTATTGATATTTCTTCTCCTATTGGGTTGTGGTTTGGGTTTTACGTGTCGGTGAAAAGAAGAGTTTACGCGGGATAAAATAAGCGATGGTTTTGATACTGCTGCTGCTGCGGTTTACGCGCGGAGAAGTATACGCGGTGTGGTGAGCTGCTATTTCCTTACTTTACGCGTGGGGTGTGGTTAACGGGTTGCGGGTTTAGTCTGATAGGAATTTCTATTTTCTATTCTTTTCTTTTTCTTATTAATAAAATCTCTCTCTCTCTCTCTCTCTCTCTATATATATATATATATACATATACTTATCTGGATAGGGTATTGGTGCATACGGTTGAGCTAGCAACTGTCCAACGGGTCTCCTATATGGAATAGATTAGGAAAAATTTATAATGGCTCCATAAGTCCTTTAAATGTTCAAACACCTCGAATAAAATTAAATAAAATCTATTTCCTTTATTTAGCTCATAACTACTATAAATAAAATAATTAATAATAGAAGAATACGGTTTTCAGGATTAGGGTTCTTACATTCTACCCAACTTATAAAAATTTCGTCCTCGAAATTAAAATAGGGTAGGGTCTCTCTATCTAATCTCTTTTGATCAAAATCTAAAAGAATTCACCTCAAGTTTAATAATAAATTTCTACCCAACTTAGAATTTATGCATCTATCATATAAGGCTATACATCTAAGAAAACTATTCCTCGAATCATTTAATCATGTTATTCAATCCTCAAAGATTACAAAAAATACATCACCTATGATATACCTTTAATTATAAGAAGTAATCATTAAATAATATGATTGACCTATGGGGTATCTCTAGTACTATCTGTATCTCATACTTATACCAAGCACGAGGTTTCGTCTTTCCGAAGTAAGGAAGGGCGAAAAATAATAATAACGAGTTCAAGGGGGAGGTAATAAATTAGAAGTATAGGGATCAAGGCGTTTAATGAATTCAAAAGGAATTGTCAAGACAGTTGTGGATTAAAATCTATTTTGGTAATTATTATTCACATGCTCGTATCGGTACAGTTATGTAACTGATACGATATGCTCATACATATCTAGAGGGCAAGTATATTCGTCTACTAATCACTACATATCTCAATCCACGTAAAGTAGTCATACTAAGGGCGAACCAAGCGCACTAAGGTTAGCTAGACCTTAATACATTGATTCTGAAATATATTAATGTATGCATCCACTAATACATATATCATGAACAAGCTTGATAAAAGACTAAGCTTTGCAAAACTAGGCTATAAAATAGCAGCATAAGTCAAGGTAGTACATAAAATATAAATGCGCTAGATCATGATGAAAGAAGGTACATAATAATTTAAGTCACAAAGAGATAAGACTCTACAGTCTCTACAGTTGTCATACAAATCCCTTGTCTAAGTTGCTAGTTGACCCAAGAGGGTATGGGCCTCTAATTTCTACGATCTGAATAAATACTATCTTCTTATACTAGCGTATAGTTTAAATGTCATTCAACTATACTTTACTAAGGAGTCAAGAGGACTATATGATACTAGGTTGTGAGGCATACTATCCAACTTATAAAATCTCGTCCTTTGGTCAACGAATAGGTTCAAAAAATGTTGGCGCATGCCATCCTCATGTTGCCAAGTTGATTCTCCTGGTCTATTTATCTGTTGGGCTGGATTCGGTGCTGGAAGTGCTAACTCCTGTACTGACGGTGAAAGTGTCGATGCTTGTTGCATAGGACAGTCTCTTACCAAATGTTGTTCGGAACCACACCTTATACATTGTCCTAGGCGAAGTCGACAGTCCCTCCTAATTTGTTCGCGTCTCCTACAATGATGGCAGCGGGGCTTTTCTGGGATCTGGTATGGTCTGGCTCTATGTTGATACTGTTGTTATTCCAAAGGACGTCTGTTAGGTCCTCCTTGCTGTGTCCTTATTGGTCCTGGATGTGTCCTTTCACCCGTCAACTATATGTCTGCAGATAGCTGCGATGCCTCTAATACTTTCTGGGTGTGAGGGATCCAGTTGGTAGTTTCCTCTGGGCTCTCAATGCCTTGGTACGGCTTTGGACCCATCTGTATAAAGTCTGTTACTGAACCAGCCTTAGCTCGGGGTACTGGAGCTAGTGTTTGAGTTGGTCCAGTAATCTTTGCAGCCATCCTTTCAATTGCTGCCAGAATTTCTTGCCTTTGCTCGGCTGCCTGCTGCCTCTGTTCCTGCATCATCATCTGGAAGAATTAGAATAGTTGTGCCTGGCCATCTTGTGATGTTGATGATACTGGAAGGTTCCCATTAGGTGAAACGGAAAGATCAGATGGAACTGGATTGTGAATCTGTCCATCTGATTCTGGAAGTTTGGGAATTATTGAGGTCTCTCCTTGAGTCTGACCATTGACTCTAGGAGTTGTGTCACTATCGGTGACAGTACATCCCTTCTGCATATCCATCTCTCTGTAGGTGATGTACAACGATTTAGAAGAAGTACATGAATCAAACAGGATGCAAGCATTAGATAGAATGTAGAAGCATAAAATACGCTGGGAAATTGTCCGCGTAATTTTTTTTCCAGTCAAAATCCCCAACATACATGAAGCCCTTTTCCTGTATAAACAGGGCTTCTAGATAGTTGGTGTAAAACAGAGGTTTAAAGTGGTCAGCATAAAGCAGAGGAACATAAAGTAAGGATTCAGAACTATCCGTGTAAAATAGAGAAAAATTATTGGCGTAAAACATGGCTTCAAAGCTAACCGCGTAAAAAGCCTGCTATACTTTTCTGTGCGTAAAAGTTCTGCTGCGTAAAATATATGCTGCGTAAAGTCTACGCGTAAAATCTATGTAAAAATTCTGCCTGCGTAAAGTTTTAGTAAAAGGTCTGCGCGTAAAGTCTACGTAAAATCTGCCTGTGCGTAGCATACGTTGCAGCGTAAAGTCTGCCTTCGTAAAATCTATACAAAGGTTTCCTATATAAGGTCCGTGTAAAAGTCTCCTGCGTAAAATCTGAAATAGGTTTTGCAGCATAAAGTCTGTACAGGAAACTCTTTATATTTCTTCGGATGAATTTGTCAGATAATCCAGTAAACCTGACATCTGATAAAAGTACCGCACGATAATCGAGAGGTCGGTTGTGATAATGATTTTGCACAGAGACCTAGGTTTGTCGTTTAGTGACATATTTGATACAAGTCATTTTTACGCATCCAAAGGAAGAGAATGGAGCCTATGGATAGAAATAAGTTTTTACGCTCAAGACTGAGATGAGTTTTTACACTCAAGACAGAACAAAATTAGACGCCACGTCAAAAGCTGTTTCTTATACAGGGCTCGAGGCATATCTCTACATTTAATGCACAAGATTTGGTCATGGCTGGGAGAGCTAAGGCTATGTCAAATACGCTCACATCACCTATCCTTACATTTTACGCCCAATCAGGCTACTCTACGCTGGTTATCAAGTTACGCTGGGGTAGTTCCCTACATGGCTTTGCATGACGTGTCATACGTAGACTAAGGGAACGTGAGTAGCAGTTGTCATAATCGTGGCATAAAGTAGGCAATCTTTTGCATACTTTGGCCTTTTACGCCAATAACAGTCACTTGGTTGATCTTCATAAAATAGAGGTCCCTGATCATAGCGTAAAGGGTTCCTGGCATAAAACTTAAGGAAGAATAAGGTTTTAGTCAAGTGTGGATGAGATCCTTATACTCTATTCCTATACGCAGGCTTGTTCGGTACAGTTACGTAACCGAGACAATATATTCTCGACCTGCATGGGCCACCACTAAAATATGTCACGCCCCAGTCCCAAAATACGTAGGACTAGGAATATGTAACACGCCCAGCCGTATGTATATGAACTCCAATATAGGAAATCATATACACATGTACGCTGTATATGAATATGCAATCCACCAGTGGTAATATACTGTCACAACAAGTCACCCATAATCTATATCTCATCCACAGCACAAATAATAAGTAGGAAATAAAGAGCTGGAATATAACTAAATATCAAGATGAGTATCAAGTCTGATAGTCAGGTGGAAACAAATCCACTACAAAATGACTATGCTGAAGTAGCAATAAAATCTCTAAACAGTGAAAATAAATCATAGCTATTCTAAGGATAAGACCTCCTCAGTTTGGTAAATAGAGTAGGGTCCAGGTCCGTACTCCTGTGGATACTCCTGCTCGTCCATATCTGGAAAGGGATCAGGTCCTCAGAGGGACGTAACAAGATACATAATATCATACCAATAAGTACTGAAAATAAACATCCACTGGGTCTCCTCATACGTACAGGAGGCCAACCCGGTACGTAGTCCAGAATCTATATGAGACTCACAATTCGTGTAACAACTGTGCCACGGCCAATTAACCTACTGATGCTATATGATATTGGGGTGGTCTCATACAGTAGGTCTCAAATCTACATAAATAAATATCTATGCAAGCAGAATTAAACATGCATGTATCAGCTAGAATGTGAATAACAGTATAATGGCAAGGTATACTTGCCGAGCAAGGTTTCGTATAGTGCAAGCGTTCACAACCATGTAAGTTGAGAAAGTGAGTTTTATGGATATATATAGAGAATAAGAGGCGGCGGAGAAACTTAGTGTTTAAGAAAACTAAAATTACTGTTGTTGCTATTTTCTTTTCATTGGTTTTGGTTTCGACTGGGGGTGTTTAGTAATATTAGTGTTAAGGAGTGGTAGAATGAGGAGCTTACACGTGTGGGAAAGCAAAATTGGATTTTGCTTCTGTTGTTGATATTTCTTCTCCTATTGGATTGTGGTTTGGGTTTTACGCGTCGGTGAAAAGAAGAGTTTACGCGGGGTAAAATAAGCGGTAGTTTTGATACTGCTGCTGCTACGATTTACGCGCGGAGAAGTATACGCGGTGTGGTGAGCTGCTATTTCCTTACTTTACGCGTGGGGTGTGGTTAACGGGTTGCGGGTTTAGTCTGATAGAAATTTCTATTTTCTATTCTTTTCTTTTTCTTATTAATAAAAAAAATATATATATATATACATATACTTATCTGGATAGGGTATCGGTGCATACGGTTGATCTAGCAACTGTCCAACGGGTCTCCTACATGGAATAGATTAGGAAAAATTTATAATGGTTCCATAAGTCCTCTAAATATTCAAACACCTCGAATAAAATTAAATAAAATCTATTCCCTTTATTTAGCTTATAACTACTATAAATAAAATAATTAATAATAGAGGAATACGGTTTTCAGGATTAGGATTCTTACAATGCATGCCCACTTGTTGGAAAGTTGTTCTCAAACTGCATTCACATAGATGGTTAGGCGACCCATTGGATGTTTATTTTTAGTACTTTATTGGCATATTTATATGTATCTTGTTACGTCCCTCTGAGGACCTGGTAACTTTCCAGATATAGACGGGCATGAGTATCCACATGAGTAAGGACCTGGACCTGACGCTTCTTATCAGACTGAGGAGGTCTTACCTTCGGAGTACCTTTGATTCATTGCAGCTGTTAGAGATTTTTAGTTGCTATTCTTTTAGAGACATTTATCTTATATTAGAGTTTGATCTCTTCTCTCTTTTAGTAGTTTTAGTATAGTCGATTTGCAGTAGATTTATTTTCATCCGACTATCATACTTTAATACTTCATCTTTGAGATTCAGTTATTTATTTCCTATTTATTTCTTTATTTGTGCTGTGGATGAGATATAGATTGCGTGTGACTTGTTGACAGTATATTACCACTGGTGGATTTGATATTCATGTACAACGTACGTGTGTGTATGGTTTCCATATATTAGAATTCGTATACATACGACTGGCGTGTTACGTATTCCTAGTCCTACGTATTTTGGGACTGGGGCGGGACAGTGTTCCTCACCATGCCAAACCCATATTGTATAACTTCGATCGATACCCCAACTAAACAAGTATTTTCTTACATCTCCTAGCTTTTGGAATATTAAATTTCCATATTTTTTGCATGGACATCGAATATAAATAGGATTATTCAAATGGAGCTTTGCAAACTTAAGAAACTCTTCTACTCCTTTCTCATATTCACTACACATTCTATCATTCGACATCCATGACTTACATGGTTGTCTTATCTGATATTCCAGGCATATGAATCAAAAATTATACTGCAGCAGATTATATAACCAGGTTATAAATCTACCTGAGCAGCAGTGTTAGATGACCGTAATCCCGACCTCAATCTGGGTGCTCCTTCCTTTCCTGCAATAAGAATGAGGTAGCAGATTAGTACATTGGTCTAGTGTACTGCAGCAGACCAGTTTCAGTTATGTGAATAAAAAAAATTCTAGACACGACACAGTTGAGTTTGCCAATAAAACCAACAAATTAAAAAAAATCCTAGGAAACGACACAGTTTCAGTTCTGTCAATAAAAATAAAACCCACATCATATGGCAAAGTTGACCCATAAAAATCCCTACTGATTCTCAAATAGGACATGACACAGTTGAGTATGCCAAAATTAACCTACAAAAAACCCTACTCAATCTCAAATAGGACATGACACAGTTGTGTATGCCAATAAAACCCACAAAAAACCTACTGATCACAAATAGGACACGACACAGCTGCCGGACACAAAAAACCCTGCTCTCATTAAAATCCACAAAAAACCCCACTGTCAATAAAATCCTTATTTGCCACACACAAGAAATCCTACTCTCAATAAAATCCATAAAAGTCCTACTGACAAAAAACCCTACTCTCAATAAAATCCACAAAAAAACCCTAACTTCAACTTGCATTACTATAAAATCAAATTACAGAGAGAAAATATGGAATAGAATTGCATATTACCGCATGGTGAAGACAAAAATTGTGGTGAAGTTGCCACAGATGATACAATTTTGAAGAGGGGACGTAGGTCACCGAGGAGACCGGGGACGTCGAGGAGAGGGTTTTAGAGAGTGGAGGGAGAGTGTCTTCTGAGAGGAAAAAGAAAGGACTTGGGGAGAAGAGGGGTTTTCTGAGAGGAACGAGAGGAGGAGAGGGGTTTTCAAAGGGGGATTTTTTTTGAAGAGATGTGGGCTCTTGAACAGTGCCACTGCTATTTTTTTAATATATCAAAACCGTCACTAACTCAAAAATTTTAGAATATTTACGATAATAGCAGCTGAAATAGCCGCTGAAATTCTCCCCCCTGAATTTAGTTGAAGGCTTTAACCTAACCGTCAAGAAAAAAAGGTAGATTTTGTGATGGTTCCCCGAAACCCGTCAACTAAAAGGGTGTAATATTTTAAACTTAACACAAAATAGGGGTTTACTTGACACAAGGCCTAAACCGTCAAGTAAAACAACTTAGTTGACGGGTTTTACCGACCGTCAATAAAAAGACCGTCACCAAATCTTATTTTTCTTGTAGTGAGTTAGCCTACGGGCATTAGCATGATTGACATATCCTAGGGTTGATCATGTATAATTCAGATTTTGGCTAGTTTATTCATTATGTGTTTACTAGCATCATGATCATCTGTATATTATAGTTTGGGACGCTTTACTTTTATATTTTAGCTGATCTTACATCTTGTTATTATTCCTGTTGTTCTTGTGATTGAGACACTAGGGTTTGTTGGACCTAGGCTTGACTGTTTGTTTGTAGTAGTGACCCCTCATGTCTTACATCTTCACCATATGTATGGAGTATCGGATTGCTCTGTAATACCCTGTTCCGCTCAAACGGACTGCCGATTCAAACGACAAAAGTGCAATATCCCTACCAGTTTTGCTCAGGCGAGAATACTCGTTTGAGGTAAAGGATATTCAGACTTGTCCCTTGAGGAGTTCGTCTTAGCTTTCAGAGGCTCGCTCGGAGTATCGCTCAACCCAGACGAATCATCGCTAAGGTGGGTGGCTACAGTAAATTTGTCTTTGCTTAGCCAGTACACTTAAAATATGGAACGATACATGCTAGTTGCTAGGTGAATCACCCCTGCATGCTAATAAGAATACAATGCACTAAGGGAATAATCCCAACTTGTATTATTTGTGCTAGAACATGGAAATGAAATATTTCTAATAATCAGACCCTCGCATGCTACACTTGCCTTGTGCAGCTAGACTTCGCTATGCCTCGAGTAGAACGATATACATAGATTCTGTAAACCCCCTCGACCAAAAATTTATTTTTATTAATTTAGATATAGAGATTGCGGTTATTTTGGTCCTAATTAGAATTTATTATACTGAGTATTAAATATTTGTGCAGTAATTTAATTATTTAGGATACCTTATCGTTGTCCCGATATTTAGGACACTACACTAGCTGTTACCCTGAAATAAATTCTATATACTTGGCCTAGACATACTAACCTACCATAATGACCCTTGTGCAACCCCCGGAAACTGATTTTTGTGCCTGATTTTAGTCGCATAAAAGTCATTACAAACGTCCGTACGTAAATTAAATAAATTGCGTATTTACGTTCGTTGTCCGTTCCAATCAAAATTGAGACCCAACCTCAACCCGTTTTGACTAACCCCGATCATGACATTATTATACTCTGAGCCTACCACGCCAATGACGCTTGTGCCACCCAAATTTAGACCCCCGGTATTTATTAAATTAATTTAGAGACACCCGGTGCATTAATTATAAATTAATTAATGTAGTGACCTAGCCTCATTTAAATTAGACCCAACTCCAACCCAAATCCACACACACACACCCACAAGCCTCATACAAAACACCATACACCATCCTAGCCCAATACAAAACACCAAACATGGTGTTTTGTTACATCAAATCCCCAATTCCAGAATTTGTGCAAATTCCAAATTGTTCAGGGGCCTTTGTGCAAAATTGCAATGAGGTGCCCCCCTCTCATTGACCCAACCACATGAAGAAAAGAGCCTACATTCTTGAACCGGTTCACAATTAATTCCCCCCCAATTTTTTATGTACTTGCATCACCTTTTTGGAGGGCACATCATGACCCTTCATTCAAATACTTCTAATCCTAACCCCATATCCAACATGTGGAGACCCTCCTCACACAACCCTAGACACTACCAGCCGGCCCTAATCCCAAGGCAGCTACCCCACTCTCTCTCCTACATATATGACATGTTCCATCACATTAAATGCACACAACCCAAGAAATTCCAAACAAAAACCCTATTATTAAAACCCTCATACACACAGCTCAACCCCTACCGAGCTTCCCGCCGCCCTCTTTCGGCCAGCCCCCGCCTCCGGCCATCCCCGCAATGACCCTACCCCCTCCGGCGACCTTTCTCTCACCTACCCACAGTCGCCTCCCTCTCCACCATCCTCAACCCACAGAAATCTCCTTCCCGAGCTAACCCGACCACCCGAGCTCCAACCACTCCGCCACCGCAGGACGCCCGGCCGCCATCCTTAGCCGACCTCTTCCCCGACCGACCTCCTCCGTCTCCGCCGACTCTCAGCCCCGGACGACGCCTCAGCTGGCCGCCCTCGCCCCCGCAGCACAGTCGACCACAGACCGCTACTGCTGCTGCCGACCTCCCCGAGTGCTGCCGGAGCTCCGCCCGGCCACCCCCGCCGTCGACGACCAGTCACCGAATCCCCCTCGACCCCTCCTACACTCCTGTACGTATACCTATACGATTATAGTATAAATACGTAGTATATTTTGGGTTGCATTAAATATATAAATATATATATATATATATATATATATATGTTTCAGTATTCTATTTAATATTTATGTATATATTTCTATATAAATACATCATTTTATGTATTTATACTTTATATACTGTATATTGTATGTACTAATAAATTTATATATTGTATATTGTATGTGTTAATAAATATATATACTGTATATTGTATGTACTAATAAATGTATATATATATATATATTATATTTATATACTTTGTATATTTTATATATACTAATAAATATATGTATATGCATAGTATATATTGTATATTGTATTAAATACTTATATTATTTAATATCTATATATATATATTTTGTGTGTATACATAAATATACTATTGTATGAGTATAATAAATATTTGTATATTATATGTAAATATACATATACTTGGTGTATGTAGTATATTGTTTGTATATATATATAAATATATATAAGTGGTATATGTTTAATGTATATATATATATATATATATATATATATATATACTCTATGTAGTTAGTATAATATGTGTATTATAAATATATTATATATATATATATATATATATATATATATATATATATATATATATATATATATATATATATATATATATATATATATATATATATATATATATATATATATATATAAATATATATATGTACATATATTGTGTATTTAAGTATATTAGAATATTAAATAAATATATGTAAATGTATATGTATTTTATGTTGTGTACTTATGTACATAAATATATGTAAATATATGTGTATATATTTAATTTATATATATGGTATTGTGTGTTTCAAATATGATAATATATTTAATGGGTATGTGTAAATATACATGTTATTAAGTAAAATATAAAGATGCTATTTTAAATGTACTATTAAATATTACATATTTTTATTATATTTTAATACGTATTAGTGAACACATAAGTATTATGTTATACTATGTATATATATACTATCTTTAATGTATATATTTAATCATGTATTATTTTTATGCAAGTATTTATTTTATGTATTAATGTATTATAGTATATATATTAACTAATGAATATATGTAATTATATATGTATGGTGGTATTGATATAAAATATTTAAATACTATATCTGTGTACTATAGTAGTATGTACATATATGTTATTAAATTTCTTATACGTAATGAACAATATATATATGTTAAATATTATTAATGCATTATGTATATATGTACATGTGTCTAAATGCAGTTGTATATATAAGTATATAGGTTACTAAATTATCTATAGTATATATGTGTATATGTGTTAGGTAAGTATACCTGCTCTATGTTAACATAGGTAGTTAAGCATGGTGTAAATTTAGTGAATCATAATTATTGTTATCTGTTCGTAGGCATCCGAGATGGTGCTACCTTGACTGCTGGTTCCGGAGCATTGCTTATGCACACCAGAGTTTCAGGCAAGTATACCTTGCCTTGTTGTTACTGTTTAAATTCAGATATTTATCTAGTTGCACATCTTATTGTTTTAATATTAACTGTGCACGTCCGAAAAGACTCGGGTGCAGTCAATGAAGGCGTTGACGTTAGGACTTGTGTCTGACTTAGTGTCTAGTGGACCCACCTAAAGTTGAGGAGTTATCAATATGACTTTCCAGGCCTTGACACGTATCTTAAACACGTCACAGAGTGAGTTCATGTAGGGACGCGTGCTTCATGATCGACTGGCCATCAGCATGAGCAGCACGTGTGATGGCATTTAGCTTAGTTGTTTATTTTTGTAGCGACTTGCATCATAGTATGAGGTGTCCACATCGCATTTGTGACTTGTACATTGACATTGGGCGGGAAAGACAATTAGTAGGCATATGGGACAGACATTTGGTCGCCGTAGTTTCAGAGTAAACTGTGGGGCCGTGAGCCTCAGTGTTACCCGGTTATGGGCCATGTGTTACCCGGTTATGGGCACAGGTTCCCGGTTATGGGCATATATGCGTGTTGATACATCCGGCAGAGGTTACTAGCTGCGCGCTATCATGATCGGTGATGTAGTCAGCATATATACTCCTGGCGTTCAGTTTATAGCTAATGCCAGGTACTTAGCCTCTGGTTCGACGCTATACTTTATACCTTTCACCTACCCATACGTACCAGGGTTGTCTTCAAAGTGCATTCACTTAGCTGGTTAGATACCCTTAAGTTTACACAGTATTTACTTTATGGCATGCATTTCTGTATACTTGTTACGTCCCTCTGAGGACCTGGTTCTCTTCCAGATCCGGACGAGCATTTGTATCCTACCATCTACGGAGCAGGAGTAGAGACAGGATTCCTGATTGAGGACTACGAGGCATTTCCAGGGGAGTTCCTGTGATTTGAGTATGCAGCTTCATCGGACTAGAGTTTTCATATCTAGCTAGTTGATACTCTAGTCTAGTTATCTTACTCTTTCTGCACTTTATTTCCATTTCTGTATTTTAGTGGGTTTGTCCCCATTCAGACTATTTCGGATGTATTATGGATATTGAGACTCTTGTATTTTATTTACCAGCATTTATTTCAGTCTTTATGATATTGTACTCTGTGGATAAGATTAGACATTGCCTGCTATATATTAGCATATTAGACTTGTTAGTATTTTAGGACAGCGTAACACGCTTCGATAGGATCCATTAAAATGGGATATCCTTCGGAGTCATGTCAGCTGGCCAATGCCACGTGGCCTGGTTCCATATATTTTGGGACTGGGGCGTGACAGATTCTATAGTGCACTGTTCACTTTCTACACTGCATGACCCCAGATTATGTCGCTCGGAAAGTCCCTTACGGTTTTACTCCTCGGCTTACCTTCGGGCCCGAGCCAAATATGAATGCTTAAGTTTTCTTATGAATGCAATGCTTGCTTGCCTACATGTTAACTTAGATTGTGGCCTCATTTTAATGCTTGTCGCATAAAATATGCCTCAATCGTCTGACACTGTCCATGTCATGCATTCATCTAGTTCTTCTCGGAAGACTATCTAATAGTCGTTCCGTGCAAGTATGAACCTGACAGTATCCGAGACCGTTAGGTCACCAAAACAGACCCCGAACTAGGGGAACGCATCAAGGCAAGTGGATCATTGATCGAGGATTATATTAAGTTTACATCGGAATGATAATCATATCAAGTTTACCTCTGAACGAGAATCATGTCAAGCAAATCAAGAATTATAGCTCGTGGAGCAAATTGCTCGGTTCAGAAAAAGAATCATGGATTATCATCTCATGTTATGAAATTGGAAATGATCCGAGGCTTGTATGGTCACGGACAACTCGTGCACGAGATAATAATATAGATTCCACAGACGATCACCGGGGCACTGGGATCGTACTGTCCTAGGAAGAATATGGTATTGCGACACAAACAGCGCCACATCTCGTTTCATACCGTGCCACCAGAATATCGTACGGAGATCTCGATACATCTTGGTACTACCCGGATGAGAAGTATAACTTGCATAATAAGCTTCAGTGAGTATCTCTCTTCTGAGGGACGCGTCGTTTGGAACGCACAGTCTTCCCTTCACTCGAAGAATCCCGTCCGTGCCTACAGCAAAGTCGGTTTCCTTTCATGCGGAGATAAGGGTTTGTATCTTTTGCAGGAACATGTCATCCTTCTGAGCGGACTTAACTTTTTGTAACAAGCCAGGCTCGAGGCGCAGTTGTGCCACTTGCGCCCCCTTTTTATATCTGATTAGTAGTGTTGTCACGCCCTAGTCCCAAAATACGTAGGACTAGGAATACGTAACACTCCCAGCCGTATGTATACGAACTCCAATATGGAAATCATATACATACGTACGCTGTATATGAATATGCAACCCATCAGTGGTAATATATATTATCATAACAAGTAACACAGAATCTATGTCTCATCCACAGCACAAATAATCAGTAGGAAATAAAGCTGAATAATAGCTGGATATCCAAATGGAGTATTAAGTCTGGTAGTCGGGTGGAAACAAATCCACTACAAAGCGACTATACTGAAGTAACAAAATATCTAAATAGTGTCAATATCTCATAGATACTCTGAGGGTAGAACTTCCTTAGTCATGTACGTAGAGTCAGGTCCAGGTTCGTACTCCTGTGGGTACTCCTGCGTCCATATCTGGAAAGGAACCAGGTCCTCAGAGGAACGTAACAAGATACATATAAACATGCCAATAAAGTACTAAAATAAAACATCCACTGGTTCGCCTAACCGTCTAAGTGTATGCAATTTGAGACCAACTTTCCAACACGTGGGCTATCTGGCCAAATAATGGGATTGGCATGATTCTCTAGGAGAATCAGAGGCCTAAAAGTATGTCGTCTTTTGAACGATAGAGGCAGCCAGTAATATATAGTGGTCATCATCACCCGTTTCTCCAGTGGAGAATCCGGGCGTACAGGAGAAAAGTGCATAGGAGCCCAAACGCTTTACTTATTGTTCTCCCCACCTCATGCTCTAAGCATGCCATATCCATGACACGATAAAATCTCTAAATAACTGTCAGGTCTACTATCATACAAAATTTCTATTAGCGGTCATCCCTAACACATTGCTCTTACGTACAGGCGGCCAACCCAATACATAGTCCGGGATCTATATGAGACTCATAACTCGTGTAAAAACTTGTGTCACGGCCAATGAATCCAAATAATATTCCATAATACTGGGGTGGTCTCATGAACAGGGTCCAATGTAAATATATAAATAAAACAGAATCATGCATCCTTTGGAATGTAAGTAATAGTACTGGGACAAGGTATACTTGCCGAGCAAGGTTCCGTATAGTGCAAGTGTTCACAACCGTGTAAGTTGAGGAAGTGAGGTTTATGGATATATATAGAGAATAAGAGGCGGTGGGGAAACTTAGTGTTTAAGAAAATTAAAACTACTGCCGCTGCTGTTTTCTTTTCATTGGTTTTGGTTTTGGCTGGGGGTGTTTAGTAATATTAGTGTTAAGGAGTGGTGGAATGAGGAGCTTACATGTGTGGGAAAGCAAAGAAAAATTGGGTTTTGCTTCTGCTGCTGATATTTCTTCTCCTATTGGGTTGTGGTTTGGATTTTACACGTCGGTGAAAAGAAGAGTTTACGCGGGGTAAAATAAGCAGTGGTTTTGATACTGCTGCTGGTGCGGTTTATGCACGGAGAAGTATACGCGGTGTGGTGAGCGGTTTGCTGTTGTCTGTTTATATGGGGAGAACTGTTATTTCCTTACTTTACGCGCGGGTGTGTTTTAACGGGTTGTGAGTTTGGTCTGATAGGAAATTCTATTTTTCTATTCTTTTCTTTTTCTTATTAATAAAATATATATATATATATATATATATATATATATATATATATATATATATATATATATATATATATATATACATATACCTATCTGGATAGGGTATTGGTGTATATGGTTAAGGTAGCAACTGTCAAAGGGTCTTCTACATGGAAATAAAATTTAGGAAAATTTTATAATGGCTCCCTAAATCCTCTAAAATGCTCAAAAATGCTCATAATTACCAAAAATAAATAAATAAATAAATAAATAAATAAAAATACGGTTTTTAGAATTAGGGGTTTTACATTCTACCCAACTTATAAAAATTTTGTCCTCGAAATTAAAACTAAGCCATGGTAGAAGTTAAGGATGGTATAGATATAAATTAACAAAGTTAAATTTATACCTTGGTCAATGAATAGGTTCAGAAAACGTTGGCTCATGTCATCCTCGCGCCCCCAAGTAGATTCTCCTGGCGAACCATGCTTCCATGCTACTCGGACCAAGGGAATAGACTTATTTCTCAATACTTTCTCTCTATAATCAAGGATTCCTACGGGTTGCTCTTGATATGATAAGCTCGGCCCAATAGTGATTTCTGAATGGTCGAGAACATGACTTCTGTCTGCCACATATCGCCTGAGCTGCGATACATGGAATACGTCATGTACTCCCTCAAGTGAAGGTGGTAGCGCAAGTCGATATGCTACTTCTCCCACCCTCTTTAGCACGTCAAATGGTCCAATATATCTTGGACTCAACTTGCCGCGCCCTCCGAATCGGATGGTGCCTCTGGTAGGTGATATTCTTAAGAAGACATGATCTCCCTCTTTAAACTCCAAGGGACGACGATGAAGGTCTGCCCATTGTTTCTGCTTGTCTTGCGCTGCTCGCAAGTGTCCTTGTATCTTCTTAACTGTCTCAACGGTGTTGACCACTAACTCTGGTCCCAGAATCTGACGTTCTCCTATATCACTCCAACACATAGGAGACCTACACTTCCTTTCATACAATGCTTCAAACGGAGCCATCTGGATGCTTGCCTGATAGCTATTATTGTAGGAAAACTCCACAAGATGTAGGTGGTCCTCCCATAATCCTCCAAAGTCCAACATACAAGCCCTCAATATATCCTCTAATGTCTGAATAGTACGTTCTGACTGCCCGTCTGTTTGTGGGTGATAAGATGTACTGAATTTTAGACGAGTTCCAAGGCTTTCTTGCATGCTTCTCCAAAAATATGATATAAAGCGTGAATCTCTGTCTGACACAATGCTGAATGGTACACCGTGCAATCTTACGATCTGTCTCATATATAAGTCATCCAAAGCTTATATAGATTGGCCAACTCTGAAAGGTAAGAAATGGGCTGACTTGGTGAGTCGGTCCACTATTACCCATACCGCATCTCTTCCACTGGGACTCTTGGGAAAACTCGTAACGAAGTCCATAGTGATGTGTTTCCACTTTCACTCTGGAATCAGGAGTGGTTGCAATAACCCTGCTGTTCTCTGGTGCTCCGCCTTTACTTGTTGACATATTAAACATTTAGCTACAAAGCGAGCTATCTCTCTTTTCATTCTATGCCACCAAAAGTGCTGTTGTAAATCACGATACATTTTGGTGCCTCCAAGATGAATAGAATATATCGAACTATGAGCTTCTGCCATCAGCTCTTGTCGATTTTCTCCATTGGGAACATATAGATGATCACCACATCGTAATATTCCGTCATTATGAATGTGCAGTCCTATTTGCTCTCCGGCCTCTGTTCTTTCTTTCATCTTCTGTATCTGGCGTCGGTAGGCAATGCTACCTTGATTCTCTCTACTAGTGATGATTGTATTTGTAAGTTGACTAGTGTCCCGTCTGCTCCGGGAAATATTACTTCAATGCCAAGACTTTGCAAGTCTTTCAATAATTCTTTGTGTTGTCAAGAAGTAAACTATTGGCTTCCGGCTTAATGCGTCTGCTACAACGTTAGCCTTGCCTGGATGATAATGTAGCTCTATCTCAAAATCTTTCATCAACTCGAGCCATCGACGTTGCCTCATATTTAACTCCTTCTGTGTGAAGACATACTTGAGACTTTTGTGGTCCGTATATATTTCCACTCGTTCCCCATATAAGTAATATCTCCATAACTTCAGAGAAAATACAACGGCTGCAAGTTCCAAGTTATGAGTTGGATAATTCTTCTCATGTACTCGTAATTGCCTAGATGCATATGCAATCACCTTGCCATGCTGCATCAATACGCATCCCAAAACTTTTTCTGACACGTCACTGTAGATCACATAGCCTCCTGATCCTGATGGAATAGTTAATATTGGTGCTGTAGTCAGTCGCTTCTTCAATTCCTCGAAAGCGGCTTAACACTCGTCGGTCCATATGAACTCTTGATCTTTGTATGTCAACCGAGTCATAGGCGTTGCTATTCTTGAGAAGTTCTCCACGAACCGTTGGTAATATCCCACAAGTCCAAGGAAACTTCTCACCTCCGCTGCTGATTTAGGAACATGCCATGTCTCAACTGCCGAGATCTTTTCTGGATCAACAGAAATACCATCTCCTTTAACGACATGTCCAAGAAATGAAACTTTGTCCAAAAAAAACTCACATTTATTGAGTTTCGCATATAACTGCTCTCTTCTCAAGGTCTCTAGAACAATTCGTAAGTGCTTCTCGTATTCCTCGTGACTCTTTGAATAGACAAGTATATCATCTATGAAGACAACCACGAACTGGTCCAAATACTGATGGAAGACTCGATTCATTAAGTCCATAAAGATAGCTGGAGCATTGGTCAATCCAAATGGCATGACCAAAAACTCATAGTGCCCATATCTTGTTCGGAATACGGTCTTCGGGATGTCCTCCTTCCGTACATTTACCTGGTGATATCCCGATCTCAAATCTATCTTTGAGAACATCTTGGCTCCACTAAGTTGATCAAATAGGTCATCAATGCGTGGTAGTGAATATTTATTCTTTACTGTTACTGCATTCAAGGCTCTATAGTCAATACACATACGCACTGACCCATCCTTCTTTGGTACAAATAATACTGGGGCTCCCCAGGGTGAGGCACTTGGTCGGATGAAACCTCTCTCTTCTAGTTCTTTTAATTGTGTCTTTGGTTCATCCATCTCCTTCTTTGCTAGTCTATAAATATGTGATGCTATGGGTGCTACTCCCGGTGTCAATTCAATTGAGAATTCTACGTCTCTATCTGGGGGTAGTCCTGGTAATTCTTCTGGAAATACGTCTGGGAATTCTGAAATAATAGAATGATAGACAACATCGTCCATAGCGAGCTGTATACCATCAAGGATTTCGGTGAATCCTCGTGCAAACTCAAGTTCAGGCTGGCCTGGTACTTTAAAAAGAATGCTTCCTCCAAAGCAATCGAAGAAAGCGTGGTAGTTGCTTAGCCAGTCCATTCCAAGCACAATATCAAAAGTTGGCATAGGAAGGACTAAGAGTCGGGCATTTATCTCTCTGCCACATATCACTATAGGACATGATCTATAAATTCTACTAACAGGTACAACTCCTCCTCCGGTAAGAATTCTAATACAACTAGGTAAGGGTGTAGAGGCAATATTGTGTTTGGCAATAAAACTAGATGATATGAATGAGTGGGTGGCTCCCGTATCAAATAATGTCACAGCGGGAAAAGTAAAAGCAAGAGTGATACCTGCTATGACATCAATCTCCTGATTCATGTCATCCACTTCTATTTCAAAAGCTTGTCCGTTCTTCTATGGTTGTCCATGTCTAGCCCTCGTGAATTGATCCTCTTGTGCAGGTAGTGGTGGTCCTCGCTGAAATCCTCCTGCTGCTGGAGGTCGAGGTGCTCCTGGTCTCATCATTTGCTGAGATGTGATGCTATGGGTGCTACTCCCGGTGTCAATTCAATTGAGAATTCTACGTCTCTATCTGGGGGTAGTCCTGGTAATTCTTCTGGAAATACGTCTGGAAATTCTGAAATAATAGAATGATAGACAACATCGTCCATCGCGAGCTGCATACCATCAAGAATTTCGGTGGATCCTCGTGCAAACTCAAGTTCAGGCTGGCCTGGTACTTTAAAAAGAATGCTTCCTCTAAAGCAATCGAAGAAAGCGTGGTAGTTGCTTAGCCAGTCCATTCCAAGCACAATATCAAAAGTTGGCATAGGAAGGACTAAGAGTCGGGCATTTATCTCTCTGCCACGTATCACTATAGGACATGATCTATAAATTCTACTAACAGGTACAACTCCTCCTCCGATAAGAATTCTAATACAACTAGGTAAGGGTGTAGAGGCAATATTGTGTTTGACAATAAAACTAGATGATATGAATGAGTGGGTGGATCCCGTATCAAACAATGTCATAGCAGGAAAAGTAAAAGCAAGAGTGATACCTGCTATGACATCAATCTCCTGATTCATGTCATCCACTTCTATTTCAAAAGCTTGTCCGTTCTTCTGTGGTTGTCCATGTCTAGCCCTCGTGAATTGATCCTCTTGTGCAGGTAGTGGTGGTCCTCGCTAAAATCCTCCTACTGCTGGAGGTCGAGGTGCTCCTGGTCTCATCATTTGCTGAGCTGGCTTGGGGGCTGGAAGTGCTAGCCTTGGTGCTGGCGGTGGAAGTGTCGATGCTTGTTGCATAGGACAGTCCTTCAATATATGTTATCCGGAACCACATCTCATACACTGTCCCAAGCAGACTCGACAGTCCCTTGAGATGTGCCCGCGTCTCCCACAATAATTGTATTGGGGTTTCTCTGGGATCTGGTACGGTCCTGCTCTGTGTTGGTACTGTTGTTGCTGAGCTAAAGGATGTCTAATAGGTCCTCCTTGTTGTGTCCTTGCCGGTCCTGATTGTGTCCTCAGTTGGCCTCATTTTCTTTGGCTAATAGTTTCTTGCAATCTGGCCTCTGTCAGTAACTCGGCATAAGAGATTCGGGACTGTGAGCTTGTATAATATTGGAGCTCCTGAGTCAGTCCATGATTAGCCTTGGCCAAGTCATCTGGTATCAAGGCAGCACCATATTTACTAAGGCGACTAAACTCAGCATCATACTCGTCCACTGTTCGGTTTCCTTGCTCAGGTGGAGAAACTGATCGTATAATGCATCTCTGACGGTGTCCGGGAAGTACTTACTTTCAAAGCACTCTAGGAATTGCTCCCATGTCTGGTATGTGCCCAACTGGCGCTCCATGGATTTCCACCAGTGATGAGCATTACCATCTAGAAGCGTTCTCACACCTGTCATCCACAGATCTGTAGGTAGCTGCGATGCTTATAATAACTTCCGAGTGTGAGTGATCCAGTTGGTAGTTTCTTCTGGGCTCTCAATGACTTTGTACGGCCTCAGACCCATTTGTACAAAGTTCTTTTCTGAACCAACTCTAGCTCGAGGTACTGGAGCTAGTGCTTGAGCTGGCACAATAGTCTTTGCAGCCATCCTTTCAAGTGCTGCTAGGAACTCTTGTCTCTATTCTGCTGCTTGCTGTCTCTGCTCTGCAGCTAGTGTGGCGGCCTGTTGTTACTATTCCTTTATTATTATCTGGAAAAATTGGAACAGTTAAGCCTGACCATCCTACGGTATTGATTAGGCTGGGAGGTTCCCATTTGGTGGAACAGGAAAGTCAGATGGAACTGGATTATGAATCTGTCCATCTGGTCCTGAAATTCTAGGATTCGTTGAGGTCTCTCCTTGAGTCTGACCATTGACTCCAGGAGTTGAGTCATCCTCGGCGACTGGACATCCCTTCTGTATATCCATCTCTCTGCAGGTGATGTACACTACGTTTAGAAGAAGTACAGGAATCAAACAGAGATGTAAAATTGTTGGCGTAAAATATGGTCTCGGAAATATCCGCGTAAAGCAGAGAAGCGTAAGGTAAGGTTTTAGGTTTGTTTGTATAAAACAGAGATTCAAAGAATTCAGCATAAAATAGAGCTTCAAAACTGTCTGGAAAAAAGTCTGCGTAAAAGTTTTCATGCGTAAAGTCTGCGCGTAAAAAGATCGGCTGTATAAAAGATATGCTGCGTAAATCTACCTGGGTAAAAATTCCGCGTGCGTAAAATCTCGCTATACTTTCTGCGTAAAGCTTGCGCGAAAGGTCTACGCATAAAAATCTAACATATGTTGTAGTGTAAAGTCGTTCGAGGAACTTTTTGTATTTTCCTCAGATAAATTTGTCAGTCAAATCAGTGATCCTGACATCTGACAAAAGTACTGCACGATGATCGAGAGGACGGCTGTGATGAAGATTTTTTTTTTTGCACAAAGACCCATTTTATCGTTTAGTGATATATTTAATACAAAATCATTTTTACGCTTCCAATGAGGAAGAAAAGTTGGGCTTCTGCATACGCTATCCACAGGAGTGAGTTTTACGCTCAAGATGAGACAAAATCAGACGCTATGTCAAAAAGCTGTTTCTGCTCAGGGCTCGAGGCATATTTCTGCTTTTAATGCAAGAGATTCGGTTCTAACTGGTTATGACTGAGAAAGCTTAAACTGTGTCAAATACGCTCATATCACCTATCCTTACATTTTACGCCTAATCAGGCTATTTCTACGCTGGTTATCTATTTTTCAGGAATCATCAAGTTTTTACGCAGGAAAAGTTACCTATGTGACTTGTATAACGTGTTATACGCAAATTAGTAAGACTAAGAACGTGGGTAGCAATTTTCTAATTGCAGCGTAAAGTAGGCATAAACTACAACGTAAAATAGGTAATCTCCTACAGCTTAAGTAGGTAATCATAGCTTGGCTTTTTACGCCAACAAGACAGTCAGTTGGCTTTTTACGCCATCACGGTAAAGGGTCTTCGGCGTAAACTTAATATAGGATGGTGGAAAAGAAGAATGGGGTTTCTGTCAAGTATGGATGAGATCCTTATACTCTATCCATATACTCAGGCTTGTTTGGTACAGTTACGTAACCAAGACAATATATTTCTGACCTGCATGGGCCACCACCAAAAATATGTCACGCCCCAGTCCCAAAATACGTAGGACTAGGAATACGTAACACGTCCAGCCGTATGTATACGAACTCCAATATGGAAATCATATACATACATACGCTGTATATGAATATGCAATCCATCAGTGGTAATATATATTATCATAACAAGTCACACAGAATCTATGTCTCATCCACAGCACAAATAATCAGTAGGAAATAAAGCTGAATAATAGCTGGATATCCAAAAGGAATATCAAGTCTGGTAGTCGGGTGAAAACAAATCCACTACAAAGCGACTATACTGAAGTAACAAAATATCTAAACAACGTCAATATCTCATAGATACTCTAAGGGTAGGACTTCCTCAGTCATGTACGTAGAGTCAGGTCCAGGTCTGTACTCCTGTGGGTACTCCTGCTCGTCCATATCTGGAAAGGAACCAGGTCCTCATAGGGACGTAACAAGATACATATAAACATGCCAATAAAGTACTGAAATAAAACATCCACTGGTTCGCCTAACCGTCTAAGTGTATGCAATTTGAGACCAACTTTCCAACACGTGGGCTATCTGGCCAAATAATAGGATTGGCATGATTCTCTAGGAGAATCAGAGGCCTAAAAGTATGTCATCTTTTGAACGGCAGAGGCCGCCAGTAATATATAGTGGTCATCATTACCCGTTTCTCTGGTGGAGAATCCGGGCATACAGAAGAAAAGTGCATAGGAGCCCAAACGCTTTACTTATTGTTCTCCCCACCCCATGCTCTAAGCATGCAATATCCATGACACGATAAAATCTCTAAATAACTGCCAGGTCTACTATCATACAAAGTTTCTATTAGCAGTCATTCCTAACGCACGGCTCTTACGTACAGGCGGCCAACCCAATACATAGTCCAGGATCTATATGAGACTCACAACTCGTGTAAAAACTTGTGTCACGGCCAATGAATCCAAATAATATTCCATAATACTGGGGTGGTCTCATGAACAAGGTCCAATGCAAATATATAAATAAAATAGAATCATGCATCCTTTGGAATGTAAGTAATAGTACTGGTGCACGATATACTTGCCGAGCAAGGTTCTGTATAGTGCAAGTGTTCACAACCGTGTAAGTTGAAGAAGTGAGGTTTATGGATATATATAGAGAATAAGAGGCGATGGGGAAACTTAGTGTTTAAGAAAACTAAAACTACTACCGCTACTGTTTTCTTTTCATTGGTTTTGGTTTTGGCTGTGGGTGTTTAGTAATATTAGTATTAAGGAGTGGTGGAATGAGGAGCTTACACATGTGGGAAAGCTTACACGTGTGGGAAAGCAAAGCAAAATTGGGTTTTGCTTCTGCTGCTGATATTTCTTCTCCTATTGGGTTGTGGTTTGGGTTTTACGCGTCGGTGAAAAGAAGAGTTTACGCGGGGTAAAATAAGCAGTAGTTTTGATACTGCTGCTGCTGTGGTTTACGCGCGAAGAAGTATACGCGGTATGGTGAGCGATTTGTTGTTGTTTGTTTACGCGGGGAGAACTGCTATTTCCTTACTTTACGCGCGGGTGTGTTTTAACGGGTTGCGGGTTTGGTCTGATAGGAAATTCTATTTTCTATTCTTTTCTTTTTCTTATTAATAAAATCTATATATATGTACACATATACCTATCTGGATAGGGTATTGGTGTATATGGTTAAGGTAGCAACTGTCAAAGGGTCTTCTACATGAAAATAAAATTTAGAAAATTTTTATAATGGCTCCCTAAATCCTCTAAAATGCTCTAAAATGCTCATAATTACCAAAAATAAATAAATAAACAAAAATATGATTTTCAAAATTAGGGGTTTTACAAGTGTAATGCCCAAGGATTCAAGATCTCGGCACAACCTGTCATCAATAGCTAAACTCCCAATGAACACTCGACTCAGTGCATTAGCTACGTCATTTCCTTTTCCAGGCGTGTATCTGATCATTAAGTCAAAGTCTGTCATGCCCCAGTCCAAAATACGTAGGACTAGGAAAACGTAACCATGTCAGCCGTATGAATATGACACTCCAATATATGGAAACCATATCACATGTACGCTGTAATATGAATAACAATTTACCAGTGGTATAAACCATCATAAATCACAGGGTATAATTTAATCTCATCCACAAAAAATCAAATATAATGAATAACCAATATCTATAACCAGATCTCAATATGAAGTATCTAAAGGTGACAGTCGGATGGAAACAAATCCACTGCCGAACTAGAATAAAGAATAAACAAGACAAATAATATAAATACAACCTCTAACAATCACGAAGCTCGAAGAGTAGGCCTCTCACAATATAAGTAGCCAGTCCAGATCTGCGCTCCTGCAAATACTCATGAACAATACACCTGAAAATGGACCAGGTCCTCAGAGGGACATAACAAGATACATAAAAGCATGCCATAAAGTAAATACTGTAAAAACTCCAGGATGACCTAACCATCTAAGTGAAATGCAACTTAAGGACAACTTGAGTGTATGGGAGAGTGTATGCTAGACATATGCTGACATAATTCACCAATCGTGACAACTGGTTAGTATATGCCACATATGCCCCCATACCGGGGCACTGTAATATAATAACGTCCATACCGCTCCGAAGAACGGGAAATCTGCAAGTATATAACGTCCATACCGTTCCAATCGAATGGGGAACCTGAATAAAGGAAGTGGATGTCACATACGCCTACTAGTTGTCCTCCTCGCCAAATGATCTAAGCATGTTGTATCCACAACACGCCTTAGCTACTACGCCGCGGCGTCGTAACTCTGGCTCATACTCTATCTCTAGAACAATAGCCCAACCTTACAACCAAATAAGGACAAGGATTGGACCATCGTACCAAGATAGTCTATGCTCCGCCTACTAATAACTGCTAAGTCTTCTAACATGCATCACTATTAGCAGTTATACCCTATCCCTCGCATGCCTACACGTATAGGTGGCCAACCACATACGCATGTCCGTGCCCTACATGAGACTCACAATACGTGTAAGAAGTGTGTCAAGGCCTGGGGAGTCATACCAATAACTTCACAACTTTAGGTGGGTCTACTAGACACTAGGTCAGACACAAGTCCTAACGTCAACGCCTCCGTTGACTGCACCCGAGTCTGTCTCGGACGTGCACAATTATATAATCTAAAATAATAAATATACAACTAATATATATAACTGAATTTAAACAGTACAACAAAGGCAAGGTATACTTGCCTGGCAAGAGAGCTGCAGAGAGAAATATTCAGATGTCAAACACCAAGAGTCAGAAACTACGGCCTCAGAATGAACGTCTCCGGATGCTGAAATAAACATCACCAATGTTCCCAAAATAAGCAAAATAGCTAGAAAGCACTTCCCTTTCGTCCAATTTGGATACAGGGACAAAACGGTAATTTTGAGTCAAAGTGGGCACCACATGAGAGCCACTTTGCACCAAAAAGCGTGCCAGGGGTAAAGGTCTCTAAATAGGACAAATGATAGGTCAAACACACTCTAAATATCAATACGAACTCAACGGTATATCCAAATGTGGAATCCGATGAGCCGAACCCAATTTTGCTCAAAAAGTCAACCGTAGGGCCCGCCAATTGGCGACTTGGTCAACTGTCTCAAAATTGTGTAAAAATTGGGTCACAGGACCATCGCGTTACCACGAGTCTAGTGGCACAAGTTTTGTCGCAATCTGACGAGCGTGCACAAAATGCGCACAGCTTTCGCAAAAGTTGTGATACGGGGATTGTCCGCAGATACGGGCTGATTTCGACGCGCACACGCATCCAAATCAGTTTTTGCAAACTCTCACGTGTTCGGGTACACTGCGTGCAGCGTTTGGTACACTTGGTACACGACGGGGCGGTCCCGTTTGGCGGGGCGCGCTCCGTTTCACAACTTTTGAAAATCTGAAAAAAAATATTTTCGGGTTTTTCCAACGAATTTAATTCTACCTACAGCAGTTAATAATCTAGGATTATTTAACAGAAATTAAACTAGGTCAAGTGGTATCCGCATACCAAAAATAATCATCAAATTCGGATCACTATGGTGGGAGATACGAATCCGGGAACATAGTTGATCACCGCAGTTTTCTACGATCCCAGAAATTGGTCTTTTTCTGCCAACTTTGACGCTGTTTTCGCCTATGGTTACGCGTTGTTCGAGATTTACTATCACATAAATATGGAAAAGGGTTAAGGGGTGAGTGTACCGGTAAAGACGGGGTGGCGTTTGGTTGAGCGAGGTGACAAAAAACTGCGCTGGAACACAGGTAACTTGCTGTTGAATTCTGCAGATGTGGTTGTGCGCGTCACGCGGTCGTCGGGATCGGTCTCCGGCGATCTGGCTGGGCACGGTGGCTGGCGGAGGACATTATGGTTGCAATGGTTTTAGATGGGAAGTAGATAAATAATCTAGGGTTAGGGTTTTGGTCGAAAGAGAAGCGGATATATATATAGGAAGGGGAGAAGTCGAATCCGCGGGGGGAGGGGGGATATGCGTATGGGCCGCGTGGGGGGGGGGGGAATCCCTGCTGTGGTTATTAGAATTAAGGGGGGTTGTGGTGTGGGCTGCTTTTGCTATTCTAGGAGTGGCTGCTGCTGCATGCAGCAAAGGGCCAGCGGGTGTAGGCTTTAGGGGTAGCGGGTAGATTAAGTTAATGGGTTAGGGATCCAATAGCCTAAAAACTATTTTTCTTTTCTTTTCTAATCTTTTTTTTCATATCTTTTTCTTTCTTTTTCTTTTAAATATATATATATATATATATATATATATATATATATATATATATATATATATATAAATCTAGAATTATACTAATGCATACCATTAAGCTAGCAACTGCTCAAAGGGTTTCCTACATGAAATAAATTCGAATTTTTTTTTTTTAATGGCCCCATAAATCTCCTAAATGCACGAACACCTAAAATAAAAATTAATAAAAATCTATTTCTCCTAATTAGCTCATAATTACTACAATTTAATTAATAATAAAAAAATAAATACGGATTTTAGAATTAGGGGTTTTACAAAGTCGCTAAGAAGTTCCAACTAACGCCGCTGTCGAAGATTCAAATCATTTTGGGTATACAGATATTTCAAACCCTTATGGTCCGTATAGATCTCACATGGTACACCATAGAGGTAGTGGCGCCATAGCTTCAGCGTGAACACCACTGCAGCCAGTTCTAAATTATGCGTTGGGTAGTTCTTCTGGTGAGGCTTTAGTTGCCTCGACGCAAAGGCTATCACCTTGTCCCTTTGCATAAGGACACATCCCAGACCTTTTTCTGATGCGTCGCTATATATTTTGAAGTCATCTGGTCCGTTCGAAAGAGTAAGGATTGGAGCAGAGATGAGGCGCTGCTTTAACTCCGTAAATAAAGCTTCACAGTCGTCCGTCCAAGTATACTTTATACCTTTTCGAGTGAGCCGAGTCAGGGGCGATGCAACTTTAGCAAAGTCTTGTATAAATCTCCTGTAGTAGCCTGCCAATCCAAGAAAACTTCTAATATCGCTAGCTGATTCTGGCCGTTTCTACTGCATAATGGCTTCTACTTTTCGTGGATCTACTGAAAATGTCTTGTGCAGAGATGATATGCCCTAAAAATGATATGTTGTCCAGCTAGAACTCATATTTACTTTTCTTGGCATACAACTTGTTGTCTCGAAGGGTTTGAAGCATCATCCGCAGGTTTCCTGCGTGTTCATCCCTATTCTTCGAGTACACCAAGATGTCATCGATAAAAACTACCACGAATTTATCAATGAATGGCCGAAACACTCGATTCATCAAGTCCATGAATGCAGCAGGTGCATTCATCAGTCCAAACGGCATCACAGAAAACTCATAATGCCCGTAACGGGTTCAGAAGGCAGTCTTTGGCATATCTTCTGGCTTAATCTTCAGCTGGTGGTAGCCCGAGCGAAGATCGACCTTTGAAAACACGGTTGCCCCTTGCAGCTGATCAAACAGATCCTCTATCCGTGGCAGAGGATACTTGTTTCTGATAGTGACTTTGTTTAGCTCCCGATAATCGATACAGAGGCGTGGCGTAGCGTAGCGTCTTTCTTCTTCACGAAGAGCACAGGCGCGCCCCAAGGAGATACACTCGGACGGATGAACCCGTGATCCAGCAATTCTTGAAGTTGGCACTTTAACTCTTTCAATTCAGCAGGGGCCATTCTGTACGGAGGCTTGGAAATTGGCTGGATATTCGGGAAGGTATCTATGGTGAACTATATCTCTCGGTCTGGTGTCATGTCAGGTAGTTCGTCCGGAAACACATCAGGGAACTCCGCCTCAACGATAGAAGACCTAACGTTTGCGTAGTCCTGTCGTGTGTCCCGAACCGACGCTAGGAATCCCTCGCAGCCTGAGTGTAGCATTCGCCGAGCAGATGTTGCAAATCACCATGCAGGCCCTGGTCGTATCAGTTGCTGGACTACTAGTATAGCAGAATTCAGCTTCTCCAGGCAGGCGGAAGATGACTCGCTTTTCTGCACATTCTATAGTTGTCGAGCATGTGCCGAGCCAATCCATTCCCAAATGATATCTTAGTCCCGAATATCTATAACTAAAACATCTAGCGATAGCTTTCTCCCTCCAATACAAATATAACCACCTTGGATACTGAACGGACAGGTATTTTCATGCCTGATGGTGTGCTAACACTTAAGTCTAGATACAACGGAGTTATTTCTATATTGTTCTCCATAGCAAAATTTATGGATATAAAACTATGCGTTGCTCCATAATCAAATAGCACACGAGCAGGTATATTATTAAAAAGCAAAGTACCTGACACGACGGTGTCTGAGGCCAAAGCTTCCTCTCGTGTCATCGTATAAACCCGGCCTTCAGCTTGGCGACGCTCTTGCTGAGGCACAGCTCGATTGGCCTGGGTTGCAGCAACATGATTTGGATTTGGAGGGCGGCGTTTAGAGTAGCTCGGACAGTCACGATAATCATGGTTTGGATCGCCGCATACGTGGCATAGCCCGAGCTTTCGACGACAGTCTTTCGCGATGTGTCTCGGCTTGTTACAGTGTTCACAACGCACCCCTGCATTTCCCTTGTGTCAACCACCATTGTTTGGACGCTTAGCAACGGTGTTTCCTCTATCATTGCTATAGCATTTATGATTGGAGGTATGCTCAGCGCTGGCAGCAACGTGAGGATACTACGGTTCGAGGGAGAGGGCGTGATTCAAAACTTCACGCATTGTCTGGTATTGTGGAACGACTACATGCTCGTGGATGGCAGGACGTAGGCCTCCTTCGAATCATCTGGCATGACTCGCTGCATTGGGTAGATAAGAGCTGGCAAACTTAGCAAGCCTGTTGAACTCAGCGGAGTATTGTTTAACCGTCATGCTGCCCTACCGTAGTTCCAAAAACTCGTTTTCCTTCTGTCATCGCACATGTGGGGGTATGAACTCCTCCTCAAATGTGCCACGGAAGGTGGCCCATGCTATCGCCTCTCCTCCATTCTCAACTGGAAGAGATCGTCGTTGCATGTCCCACCAATCGTGTACATTGAGGCGAAGCTGCAGTTGAGCACATGCGACGCACTTTTCTTCAGGTACTTCCAGCAGTGAGAAATGATCCTTAAGTTCGGCCAACCAATCTAGAGCCACTATCGGATCCTCAGTCCCCTTGAACGCTGTGTTACAGACTTTCTTGAAGTTGCCAAAGTCGAAGGCAGTCACTTCCCTCATCCTTGGAGTTTGAGGCATTTCGGCTTCAAGCGTGGCTTGCTCCACCGGAGTCGCTGTTGTCGCCGCGGACTGGTTGGAGACCAAAGTCTGCACAATCTGCTACAGGGTATCTACCTGCTTTTGCTGGACTGAGAATCGTGTCTCTATATTGTCTTAAAACTTGAGTAGTCCCTCATCTGCTCGTTTCTCAGCCCGTTCATAACAAGCTTTATCCCTTTGTTGGCTGGCTTCCAACATCCGCATCATTTGCTGAAGAGGATCAACTCGAGACATGGCTCGTTGGCTCCGAGAGCTTCCTGAAGTGCCGGAACTGCTCTTTTGGGCTTGCGTCTCGCCCGGTGCTTGCACGGAGGATTGCGCTTGATCCATTCCTTCAAAAGAAGATAATTACATCAGGATCATAATGTATTATGGACTCATTGTATGAACGTATCTCATTTTGGCCTAACGAGTTCAAGAGTTTGCACAGGGATTTGATCTTTAAAGGAACTTTTCCAGTCCGAGAGTCAAAGGAACTTGAAGCTGTGCTCTGATACCAACATGTCATGCCCCAATTCCGTGGAATCGATAGTCGTCCTCCGGACGTGACCGCCGTGCGGTTCTAGGTTGCGCACCGCACAAGACTAAGTATTTTAGTTTCGCATAGCGAGCACATATTCAGAGTACGCAGATAAATTGAAACAAAGATTTGATGCATGGAAAAGTTCTCTTTTATTGATAATATGAACATCTATTACAAAATCTTGAACTGAGTCATAAAGTTGCCACTCGGGCTTACAAAAGTGTTGACTCAAAATAAGATAGCAGTCATGCACATTACATCCCTGCTAAACGTCAAAATGTAAAGACCTCCTGGTGGAATAATGGCCTTCCCACGGAGCTGCATTCTTGCTTGGGTTCTAGCTCCTTGCTTCAGAATACTTCAAAAGGTGGCACGAATCAAGGCGTGCCTACAGCTGGACTGGATTGGGGGATTGACTTCTTCTCCTCGCTAGGATCTCCTTAGTGTGGGAAACCTGTTTCAGCGAGGGTCAGTACATCGAAACGTACTGGTGAAGGCAAGCTAACCCAACTATACCAATCAATACGTTGTTTAGATGAAGCATACATATTATTTGTGGTCTTTCTATCTTGTCTTAGTTTATTTTACAGCAAGCAATAGATATTGAAATCAATGAAATACTTTGCCACCGCTCGGTGACATTTACCTTCCCGTCTGAACCACCTGCACAGTACTTACCATGTCCTTCCCTGCCAAGAAGACACAAGTTAGTTTGCAACAGGTTTAAATTATGCGAGGGGATCACTGGCAAGGTGTCATAATGGACGAGTTATAGTCTCGGGACGCGGATGTCGGAGGTGCATGTGTTGCAGCCAGCCATCCCGTCCAGTCGGTGAGACTATTTTGTGGATTCCGTCCAGATCGGAGCGGTACCAGTGCCCCAGCGACCGTTCGCAGGAACCATAGGCCTTATGCACAAGTTGTCCGTGATCAAACGATGTCTATTTTTCAAGTTAGACCATTTATGTAGTTGAGGCAATGAAATCAGGAGACATGTGGCATTGTATGATTTATTTTGCATAGTCTCCCTGATCAATTGTTACATGGCAAGGAGTGTTCTACATACAGCACAATTTATAGAAGTAAACATTATAACTTGCATTTATGCATATGATAAATATTCCAAACGAACAAGCATGCAAATAAGTAACCGTTCACAAGTTTGATTGACACGCATAATGATCCAAGTCTATTCCCTTTTTATCTTGAAGTCTTTTATTGATTACTTGGTATCGTTTGATCGAGCAAGCAAGAATACAATATTTTAGATGTGAAGACTGGAAGAAGGGCCAACTGAATCGAATATAAGCCACTCACTTAGTTTGTTGGAAGGAAGAAGGAAAGAGATGCTTTAAGACTCCGCTCTTGTCACGCCCCAGTCCCAAAATACTGAGGGACCGGACGCGTGGCAATGGCCAGTAGCACACACCGATGGACAAACCCAATTTAATGGATCCAGCGTATTGCTACGAGTCCGATGGCGCAAGTTTTGTCTCGATTCCACGTGTGTACACAAAGTTACGACGTGTTCCAGAACGGGCGAATATGGAGCATTGTCGGCGGATACGCGTTGATTCCGCTGTGCACGCACATCCAAATCAACTTCTGCGAAATCTCGCAGGTCAGTATCGACGGCGAGCACATTTCGGTAAAGGCCGCGTGCGACCAAGTCATCCCGTTTGGCGGGGCGCACTCAGTTCTGGGGTGTAACGGGGTATTGATTTTCCTGTTTTTGGATTGCGGTTCACGATCACCACAGGATGCGATGCACCGAGCGAGTTGTACGGGCATCGAGAGGGTTATACAGTCTACGCGACATAACTGACGGAACGGAAATCGGAATAACGAGGAGAGAGAAAACGCTACCTGAATAGGGCTTCGTGTCCGAGTGTCTGCTTCGTGTCCTGCGTCAACCGTGTCCGGTACTGTGCTGTGTACTGTACCGCCGTGTCCAGGCTAGGGTTTCGATGTTGGGGTTTGTGGGCTTCGCCGGAGGAGGGTGGAGACGGCCGGGGAGAGGGCTGCTCGGGAGGAGGACAGCGAGGGGATCGTCGGCTTTGGGCGGAGATCGGGTGGAGGACGTCGACTGGCCGCGGGGAGAGACGGAGGGAGGTGGTCGGGCTGCAGGCGTAGCGACTCAGCGGGGAGAAGTCGAGCAGCGGGGGGGGGAGCCTAGGGCGGCTCTGCGAGAGGGGGATGTTCGTCGGGAACGGCAGGGAGGTGGAGATTAGGGTTCAGGCGAGCTGGGTGGTCGAGGGGGTTCGATGAGGGAAACGACGGAGTCGAGGAAGACGGTGGCTAGAGGGCCGAGCGGCGGCAGAGTGAGCGGTTGGTCGATGGGGGCTGTGGAGTTCGGGTCGGCGGAGGGAGTTGATGTCTAGGGTTGCGGCACGGCGGAGATGATGGCTGTGGGGGGAATCGTCGGGGGCTGGGCAGGGCACGGCGAGGGGATCGTCGAGGTTGACGGCGGAGCGGGGAGAAGGAAGATAGGTGGTCGAGGGGGTCGTCGAGCTAGGGGGCAGCGCAGGGCTCGTGGTCGACGAAGGTTTCGACGGTGGAGCGGGGTGGTGGTGAGTCGACGGGAAGAGGGTTCGACGACTAGGCGTCTGGCGGAAGAGTCGACTAGGGTTTCGGCATCCGGCGGATTTAGGGTTCAGGGGGTTAAATACACCGGAACAGTATTTCCGATTAGGAATAGGATTAGGATTTCTGTTTGGGTAACGGGTTTGGGTCCGCGGGTCGGGTTCAACATGAATCCGGCCCGACCCCTTATTGTTTAAATACGGGTTTGGGTCTGCGGGTTTCGGGTCGGGTTTAGATCTGACCCGATAAGGCTGGGATCGGTTCAACTGAACCGGGTCTGGGTTGATTTGGTTTATTTCAAATAAACCTGATTTATTTCAGGGTTTAATTGGTTTATTTATTTAATAGTTTTTAAGGCTTTAAAACTGCTTCCGGAGTCCAATAAATTCACAGAAAATTACCTTATGTCCAGTTTTCCATTTTACACCATAAAATATTATTTTCATAATATTTTAATACTATTTAATAGTAATTTAAAATTATTTAATTACCAAATACCTAGGTTTTAATTACAGAAAAATCCCAAAAAATAACAGAAAATTGTGAAAAATCCAAATTAAAAATTACTGAAAATCAGGGGGCTTACAATCTACCCAACTTATAAAAATTTCGTCCTCGAAATTAAAATATTGTAGGGTTCTCTCTATCCACTCTCACTTGATTACAGTCTAAATGATTCCTCTCAAGTGAACATTGCGGTCTCTACCCAACTTAGAATTTACTCATGTATCATCTAAGGCTATACATCTAATAAAGCTATGCCCCAACTTATTTAATCATGTTATTGAATCCTCAAGTCTTTAACACCAAACATATCACCTATGGTATTCCCTTAATCATATAGAAAAGGGTCATCAACAATGCGACCGGCCTGTGGGGTATATCTAGTACTGTCTATATATCAAACTTGTACCAAGCACGAGGTTTCGTCTTTCCAAAATAAGGGAAGACGAAGATAAATAATAAAGAGTTCAAGGGTAAGGTAATAGAATAGAAGTACCAGGATCAAGGCGTTTAACGAATTCAAATGGGATTTGTCAAGACAATTGTGGATTAAAATCCTATTCTGGTAATCATTTATTCGCATGCTCGTATTAGTACAGTTATGTAACTGATACGATATGCTCAGACATATCTAGAGGGCAAGTATACTAGTCAACTATATATCTCAATCCACGTGAAGTAGTCGTTTGAAGAGCGAACCAAAATGTACTAAGGTTGATCAGACCGTAATACACTGATTCTAAATAGACAATTATATTAGTGTGTCGACCCAATAATACATATGTCATGAACAAGATCGATAAAAGGATAAGCTTGCAAAACCAGGCTATATTAGCAACATAAGTCAAGGTAGTACAACAAATATAAGTACACTAGATGATGATGAAAGGAGGTACAACTTAATTCAAGTTCACAAAACAACACAAAATAAGCACAATAACAAAAGACTCTACAATCTCTACAGTTATCAATTATAAGCAAGTTTAAAATTACATAGGTTAAGGCTGAGGTCACGAACCAATAGGCACGAGATAAAACAAATCTATAAACAGATAACTACGAATTTTTTTGCGTATTAGCTACTCCATGGGTCTGTGCGTCTTCCAAAGTCATCGTTGGAGCTTGTTCACGTTCTTGCAGTTGATTCCTCTGCTGCTGTTGAGCCTGTTGGAAGAGTGTTGTTTGTGGTGCCAAGGGTGGCCTCGGCTGATTCTCTCCTGGGACTGGTGGTCTGACTCCTTCAACTCTCATTTCCGGTGCTTCCAATGCTGGAGAGGCTGGCCTTGGTGCTGGTAACGCTTGTTGGTTTACCATTGGTGCTCTTTCTCGACGCTCAGGGCATTCCCTTAATAAATGCTGACTGGATCCGCAAGCTAAGCATAATTTACTTTTTTGTCTGCACTCGTTCTCTATATGGCCTCGCCTGCGACAATATGGACAGACATGTAGTACTTGCGGAGGTGCTTCTGGTGGCTGGTGCATGTGAGACTTCCTTACAATTTCTTCCTGTGGTGCTCCGGCTGGTGCTGATGTGGCTGGTTGATGAATCGTCAATGCTTTTTCTCGATGCTGAGGACAATCCTTGGCCAAGTGTTGATTGGTTCCGTAAATCAAGCATAATCCTAACTTGCGTCTGCACTCCTTATTAATATGGCCTATCTTGCGACAATACTGACAGGTAGGCAGTACTTGCGGAGATGCTTCTGGTGGCTGGTACATGGGAGAACTCTTTGCAATTTCTTCCTGTGGTGCTCCGGCAGGTGCTGATGTGGCTGGTTGATGAATCATCACTGCTTTCTCTCGACGTTCAGGGCAATCCCTTACCGAATACTTTTTGGATCCGCAAGATAGACATCGTCCCAATCTGCGTCGGCATTCTTTAGTAAAATGGCCTACCTTGCCACAATAGTGACAAGTAGGAAGGACTAGTGCAAGTGGTGTAGATGCTCTCTGTGGTGGGTTCATCTGTGGTCGCTTTGCAACTCTTTCTTGTTGTGCTTGGTCTAGTGCTGATGTATGCGGCCGCTTCTGGCTGGGCTCTATCCTTGTGTTGCACTCCATGGATCGTGCTGTAGTAAGAACATCCTCGTCTAAGGTAGTTGCATTTGAACTGATTAACTTCCGTAATTCCGAGCTAAATCTGTCGATGAACTTCTCCGCTTGGTTTTGCTGAGCTTCTTCATGAACCTTCTGATGGGCTTGCATCATCGCATAGAACATTCGAAACATTTGTTGTTCGTCCATATCCTGCCCTGGTGGAAAGGTAGGCATCGGTGGAGTAAACTGCGTCGATGGTGGAACGTCGTCTTGCTAGATTCTCGAGGCATGCTGACTACGTTGTTGAGCGGATTGACCTTTTTCTACTGGTGTTACTTCCTCTTCGTTGGTTACCACAGCATCTCGTGGTAATCTTGTAGGAGTCTCGTCGTTTGCTCTTGAATCCATAACTCTGCAACCAAAATAAACAATAAGAGGCGCTCAGGAATCAAGGCAGGATGTAGGTCAAGAATTAAGTCAAATCCGATATAGATATCAAGAACGTTTCAAGCAAGTGGATGAGATCCTAGAAACTTATCCTATTCTTATTGCAGGCTTGCTCGGTCCCTAAGTTTAAACCGAAGCAATTTAGTCGTTGACCTGTATGGGCCACCACAAAATCCATGTCACGCCCTAGTCCCAAAATACCGAGGGACCGGACGCGTGGCAATGGCCAGCAGCACACACCGATGGACAAACCCAATTTAATGGATCCATCGGGGCATACTTAAGCTGTAATACAACAATAAGTAGGTCCAATAATATAAGTCACAGTCTATTCTAATCTCATCCACAACAGATAATCACCGATCCAATGCTAGAAGAATGCAAATAAAATAAACTGACATATCCCAATAAAAGTGTCTCGGAGAACAATCCGAGAATAAGTCTGATACATCAATGCAATAGACTGGAAATAAAATAACTAGAAACAGAAATAAGTGAGTATCTCACGCCAATACTCAGGAGAAGTCCTCTGACACAATCTCGTCCTCGGGTGTCGGTACAGCTCCTGTATCAGCTCCTGCTGCGGTCCCGTATACCTCGGGATAAATCTCGTCTACAAATCCTGGGAACATAATCCGGATCCAGGTCCTTAGGGGACACAGCAAGGTACAAAAAATACAAGCCAAAATAAATGCAGTGCAGCAGAGAATGAAATAAATAGGGTAAGCTATATAACCATCTATGTGAAAATGCAAGTGAGAGCATCACGAGTACTCAGGCTGAGCCACTATAAGCTCTGTGTCGGGGAGCTGGTAGCAGTAATAATGAGTAATGGGCCAAGCTCGGGCTTCAGAGTCTTGTGCCTCACAATAATAGGGGATATATATATGATCAGCCTGTAGCCTGTGTGTCTCTCCCCACCCAATGTAACCACACATCTCATGTCCACGATGCATCATATCCATGTCACGCACGATCATATCTAATGCAGCCAGTCATATAATGTCTATGGATATAATGTATATGTCATAAAGTCTGTATCCTATACAGAATCACCATGAATATCTCAGAAAGATCCTGTCCATGAATAGTGTCAAGTATCCTGGGTATAATGTACTTGATAGGACAACTACGAGAATGCAAAGGGTCACGAATGTCCATATCTAGATGACAGTACACAACTTCGCGTACGGGGTTGGCACCCGACTAATAATCGGACGCTAAGTAAGTCACACGGCCCTAGGTCAAGCATGCACAATAATATAAATAAAGCAAGGAAATATGCAATAAAAACTGCAAAGTTGGCAAGGTATACTTGCACAACGATGTATAACTAAGTCAAGAAAATAAGTAGCAAAGCTGCAGGGTTTGGCAAGGTACACTTGCTTGGGGTTTCTGTCTCCAACTGTAGCTCTGGTCTCACTGTGATCTGCAGGTACTACTCCGGTTGCTGAAATAAACATTACCATTAGATTCAGAAAATATCAAATAGCTAGAAACGCCTATCCTTATGTCCAATTTGGACACAAGGACAAAAATAATATTTCTGGATCAAAGCGGGGTCCACATGTGAGCCACTTTGTACCGAAAAATGTGTCAGGGTCAAAGGTCTCCAAATTTGTTAAACTTAGTGTCAACAAGTCAGGAACGATGATACGATCCCAACGGAACTTCAAGAATTGGATTCCGATGAGCCGATCACAAAATCGCCCGTCAAGTGGAGCCTATAGGGCCCACAATACGCGATTTTGTCAACGTTCTCAGAATCGAACCAAACTTGGGTCACAGGACCAGCGTATTGCTACGAGTCCGATGGCGCAAGTTTCTTCTCGATCCGAAGTGTGTACACAAAGTTACGACGTATTCCAGAACGGGCGGATACGGGACGTTGTCGGCGGATACGCGTTGATTCCGGTGTGCACGCACATCCAAATCAACTTCTGCAAAATCCTGCACGTCCGTATCGACGATGTGCACGTTTCGGTAAAGGCCGCGTGCGACCAAGTCGTCTCGTTTGGCGAGGCGCACTCAGTTCCGGGGTAAAACGGTCCTGTTTTTGGATCGCGGTTCGCGATTACCACAGGACGCGATGCACCGAGCGGGTTGCACGGGCATCGAGAGGGTTATACAGTCTACGCGACACAACTGACGGAACGAAAATTGGAATAACAAGGAGAGAGGAAACACTACCTGAACAGGGCTCCGTGAAGACTGATTCTTCGTGTCCGAGTGTCTGCTTCGTGTCCTGCGTCAACCGTGTCCGGTACTGTGCTGTGTCCTGTACCGCCGTGTCCAGGCTAGGGTTTCGATGCTGGGGTTTGTGGGCTTCGCCGAAGGAGGGTGGGGACGGCCGGGGAGAGGGCTGCTCGGGAGGAGTACGGCGAGGGGATCGTCGGCTATGGGCGGAGATCGGGTGGAGGACGTCGGCTGGCCGCGGGGAGAGATGGAGGGAGGTGGTCGGGCTGCAGGCGTAGCGGGGAGAAGTTGAGCAGCGGGGGCGGGAGGCTAGGGCGGCTCTGCGAGAGGGGGATGTTCGTCGGGAACGGCAGGGAGATGGAGATTAGGGTTCAAGCGAGCTGGGTGGTCGAGGGGGTTCGATGGGGGAAACGGCGGAGTCGAGGAAGACGGTGGCTAGAGGGTCGAGCGGCGGCGGAGTGAGCGGTTGGTCGATGGGGGCTGTGGAGTTCGGGTCGGCGGAGGGAGTTGATGTCTAGGGTTGTGGCGCGGCGGAGATGATGGCTGTGGGGGGAATCGTCGGGGGCTGGGCAGGGCACGGCGAGGGGATCGTCGAGGTTGACGGCGTAGCGGGGAGAGGGGAAATAGGTGGTCGAGGGGGTCGTCGAGCTAGGGGGCAGACGACCGGACGCGTGGCAAAATACATGTCACGTTCCAGTCCCAAAATACCGAGGGATCGGACGCGTGGCAATGGCCAGCAGCACACACCGATGGACAAACCCAATTTAATGGATCCATCGGGGCATACTTAAGCTGTAATACAACAATAAGTAGGTCCAATAATACAAGTCACAGTCTATTCTAATCTCATCCACAACAGATAATCACCGATCCAATGCCAGAATAATGCAAATAAAATAAACTGACATATCCCAATAAAAGTGTCTCGGAGAACAATCCGAGAATAAGTCTGATACATCAATGCAATAGACTGAAAATAAAATAACTAGAAACAGAAATAAGTGAGTATCTCACGCCAATACTCAGGAGAAGTCCTCTGACACAATCTCGTCCTCGGGTGTCGGTACAGCTCCTGTATCAGCTCCTGCTGCGGTCCCGTATACCTCGGGATAAATCTCGTCTGCAAATCCTGGGAACATAATCCGGATCCAGGTCCTTAGGGGACATAGCAAGGTACAAAAAATATAAGCCAAAATAAATGCAGTGCAGCAGAGAATGAAATAAATAGGGTAAGCTATATAACCATCTATGTGAAAATACAAGTGAGAGCATCACGAGTACTCAGGCTGAGCCACTACAAGCTCTGTGTCGGGGAGCCGGTAGCAGTAATAATGAGTAATGGGCCAAGCTCGGGCTTCAGAGTCTTGTGCCTCACAATAATAGGGGATATATATATGATCAGCCTGTAGCCTGTGTGTCTCTCCCCACCCAATGTAACCACACGTCTCATGTCCACGATGCATCATATCCATGTCACGCACGATCATATCTAATGCAGCCAGTCATATAATGTCTATGGATATAATGTATATGTCATAAATCTGTATCCTATACAGAATCACCATGAATATCTCAGAAAGATCCTGTCCATGAATAGTGTCAAGTGTCTTGGGTATAATGTACTTGATAGGACAACTACGAGAATGCAAAGGGTCACGAATGTCCATGTCTAGATGACAGTACACAACTCCGCGTACGGGGTTGGCACCCGACTAATAATCGGACGCTAAGTAAGTCACACGGCCCTAGGTCAAGCATGCACAACAATATAAATAAAGCAAGGAAATATGCAATAAGAACTGCAAAGTTGGCAAGGTATACTTGCACAACGATGTATAACTAAGTCAAGAAAATAAGTAGCAAAGCTGCAGGGTTTGGCAAGGTACACTTGCTTGGGGTTTCTGGCTCCAACTGTAGCTCTGGTCTCAGTGTGATCTGCAGGTACTACTCCGGTTGCTGAAATAAATATTACCATTAGATTCAGAAAATATCAAATAGCTAGAAACGCCTGTCCTTATGTCCAATTTGGACACAAGGACAAAAATAATATTTTCGGATCAAAGCGGGGTCCACATGTGAGCCACTTTGTACCGAAAAATGTGTCAGGGTCAAAGGTCTCCAAATTCGTTAAACTTAGTGTCAACAAGTCAGGAACGATGATACGATCCCAATGGAACTTCCAGAATTGGATTCCGATGAGCCGATCACAAAATTGCCCGTCAAGTGGAGCCTATGGGGCCCACAATACGCAATTTTGTCAACGTTCTCAGAATCGAACCAAACTTGGGTCACAGGACCAGCGTATTGCTACGAGTCCGATGGCGCAAGTTTCTTCTCGATCCGACGTGTGTACACAAAGTTACGACGTGTTCCAGAACGGGCGAATACGGGACGTTGTCGGCGGATACGCGTTGATTCCGGTGTGCACGCACATCCAAATCAACTTCTGCGAAATCCCGCACGTCCGTATCGACGACGCGCACGTTTCGGTAAAGGCCGCGTGCGACCAAGTCGTCTCGTTTGGCGGGGCGCACTCAGTTCCGGGGGTGAAACGATCCTGTTTTTGGATCGCGGTTCGCGATTACCACAGGACGCGATGCACCGAGCGGGTTGCACGGGCATCGAGAGGGTTATACAGTCTACGCGACACAACTGACGGAACGAAAATTGGAATAACAAGGAGAGAGGAAACGCTACCTGAACAGGGCTCCGTGAAGACTGATTTTTCGTGTCCGAGTGTCTGCTTCGTGTCCTGCGTCAACCGTGTCCGGTACTGTGCTGTGTCCTGTACCGCCGTGTCCAGGCTAGGGTTTCGATGCTGGGGTTTGTGGGCTTCGCCGGAGGAGGGTGGGGACGGCCGGGGAGAGGGCTGCTCGGGAGGAGTACGGCGAGGGGATCGTCGGCTTTGGGCGGAGATCGGGTGGAGGACGTCGGCTGGCCGCGGGGAGAGACGGAGGGAGGTGGTCGGGCTGCAGGCGTAGCGGCTCAGCGGGGAGAAGTTGAGCAGCGGGGGCGGGAGGCTAGGGCGGCTCTGCGAGAGGGGGATGTTCGTCGGGAACGCCAGGGAGATGGAGATTAGGGTTCAAGCGAGCTGGGTGGTCGAGGGGGTTCGATGGGGGAAACGGCGGAGTCGAGAAAAACGGTAGCTAGAGGGACGAGCGGCGGCGGAGTGAGCGGTTGGTCGGTGGGGGCTGTGGAGTTCGGGTCGGCGGAGGGAGTTGATGTCTAGGGTTGTGGCACGGCGGAGATGATGGCTGTGGGGGGAATCGTCGGGGGCTGGGCAGGGCACGGCGAGGGGATCGTCGAGGTTGACGGCGGAGCGGGGAGAGGGGAGATAGGTGGTCGAGGGGGTCGTCGAGCTAGGGGGCAGACGACCGGACGCGTGGCAAAATACATGTCACGCCCCAGTCCCAAAATACCGAGAGACCGGACGCGTGGCAATGGCCAGCAGCACACACCGATGGACAAACCCAATTTAATGGATCCATCGGGGCATACTTAAGCTGTAATACAATAATAAGTAGGTCCAATAATACAAGTCACAGTCTATTCTAATCTCATCCACAACAGATAATCACCGATCCAATGCCAGAATAATGCAAATAAAATAAAGTGACATATCCCAATAAAAGTGTCTCGGAGAACAATCCGAGAATAAGTCTGATACATCAATGCAATAGACTGGAAATAAAATAACTAGAAACAGAAATAAGTGAGTATCTCACGCCAATACTCAGGAGAAGTCCTCTGACACAATCTCGTCCTCGGGTGTCGGTACAGCTCTTGTATCAGCTCCTGTTGCGGTCCTGTATACCTCGGGATAAATCTCGTCTGCAAATCCTGGGAACATAATCCGGATCCAGGTCCTTAGGGGACATAGCAAGGTACAAAAAATACAAGCCAAAATAAATGCAGTGCAGCAGAGAATGAAATAAATAGGGTAAGCTATATAACCATCTATGTGAAAATGCAAGTGAGAGCATCACGAGTACTCAGGCTGAGCCACTACAAGCTCTGTGTTGGGGAGCCAGTAGCAGTAATAATGAGTAATGGGCCAAGCTCGGGCTTCAGAGTCTTGTGCCTCACAATAATAGGGGATATATATATGATCAGCCTGTAGCCTGTGTGTCTCTACCCACCCAATGTAACCACACGTCTCATGTCCACGATGCATCATATCCATGTCACGCACGATCATATCTAATGCAGCCAGTCATATAATGTCTATGGATATAATGTATATGTCATAAATCTATATCCTATACAGAATTACCATGAATATCTCAGAAAGATCCTGTCCATGAATAGTGTCAAGTGTCCTGGGTATAATGTACTTGATAGGACAACTACGAGAATGCAAAGGGTCACGAATGTCCATGTCTAGATGACAGTACACAACTCCGCGTACGGGGTTGGCACCCGACTAATAATCGGACGCTAAGTAAGTCACACGGCCCTAGGTCAAGCATGCACAACAATATAAATAAAGCAAGGAAATATGCAATAAGAACTGCAAAGTTGGCAAGGTATACTTGCACAACGATGTATAACTAAGTCAAGGAAATAAGTAGCAAAGCTGCAGGGTTTGGCAAGGTACACTTGCTTGGGGTTTCTGGCTCCAACTGTAGCTCTGGTCTCAGTGTGATCTGCAGGTACTACTCCGGTTGCTGAAATAAACATTACCATTAGATTCAGAAAATATCAAATAGCTAAAAACGCCTGTCCTTATGTCCAATTTGGACACAAGGACAAAAATAATATTTCCGGATCAAAGCGGGGTCCACATGTGAGCCACTTTGTACCAAAAAATGTGTCAGGGTCAAAGGTCTCCAAATTCGTTAAACTTAGTGTCAACAAGTCAGGAACGATGATATGATCCCAACGGAATTTCCAGAATTGAATTCCGATGAGCCGATCACAAAATCGCCCGTCAAGTGGAGCCTATGGGGCCCACAATACGCGATTTTGTCAACGTTCTCAGAATCGAACCAAACTTGGGTCACAGGACCAGCGTATTGCTACGAGTCCGATGGTGCAAGTTTCTTCTCGATCCGACGTGTGTACACAAAGTTACGACGTATTCCAGAACGGGCGGATACGGGACGTTGTCGGCGGATACGCGTTGATTTCGGTGTGCACGCACATCCAAATCAACTTCTGCGAAATCCCGCAAGTCCGTATCGACGACGCACAAGTTTCGGTAAAGGCCGCGTGCGACCAAGTCGTCTCGTTTGGCGGGGCGCACTCAGTTCCGGGGTGAAACAGTCCTGTTTTTGGATCGCGGTTCGCGATTACCACAGGACGCGATGCACCGAGCGGGTTGCACGGACATCGAGAGGGTTATACAGTCTACGCGACACAACTGACAGAACGAAAATTGGAATAACAAGGAGAGAGGAAACGCTACCTGAACTAGGCTCCGTGAAGACTGATTCTTCGTGTCCGAGTGTCTGCTTCGTGTCCTGCGTCAACCGTGTCCGGTACTGTGCTGTGTCCTGTACCGCCGTGTCCAGGCTAGGGTTTCGATGCTGGGGTTTGTGGGCTTCGCCGGAGGAGGGTGGGGACGGCCGGGGAGAGGGCTGCTCCGGAGGAGTACGGCGAGGGGATCGTCGGCTTTGGGCGGAGATCGGGTGGAGGACGTCGGCTGGCCGCGGGGAGAGACGGAGGGAGGTGGTCGGGCTGCAGGCGTAGCGGCTCAGCGGGGAGAAGTTGAGCAGCGGGGGCGGGAGGCTAGGGCGGCTCTGCGAGAGGGGGATGTTCGTCGGGAACGGCAGGGAGATGGAGATTAGGGTTCAAGCGAGCTGGGTGGTCGAGGGGGTTCGATGGGGGAAACGGCGGAGTCGAGGAAGACGGTGGCTAGAGGGCCGAGCGGCGGCGGAGTGAGCGGTTGGTCGATGGGGGCTGTGGAGTTCGGGTCGGCGGAGGGAGTTGATGTCTAGGGTTGTGGCACGGCGGAGATGATGGCTGTGGGGGGAATCGTCGGGGGCTGGGCAGGGCACGGCGAGGGGATCGTCGAGGTTGACGGCGGAGCGGGGAGAGGGGAGATAGGTGGTCGAGGGGGTCGTCGAGCTAGGGGGCAGACGACCGGACGCGTGGCAAAATACATGTCACGCCCCAGTCCCAAAATACCGAGGGATCGGACGCGTGGCAATGGCCAGCAGCACACACCGATGGACAAACCCAATTTAATGGATCCATCGGGGCATACTTAAGCTGTAATACAACAATAAGTAGGTCCAATAATATAAGTCACAGTCTATTCTAATCTCATCCACAACAGATAATCACCGATCCAATGCCAGAATAATGCAAATAAAATAAACTGACATATCCCAATAAAAGTGTCTCGGAGAACAATCCGAGAATAAGTCTGATACATCAATGCAATAGACTGGAAATAAAATAACTAAAAACAGAAATAAGTGAGTATCTCACGCCAATACTCAGGAGAAGTCCTCTGACACAATCTCGTCCTCGGGTGTCGGTACAGCTCCTGTATCAGCTCCTGCTGCGGTCCCGTATACCTCGGGATAAATCTCGTCTGCAAATCCTGGGAACATAATCCGGATCCAGGTCCTTAGGGGACATAGCAAGGTACAAAAAATACAAGCCAAAATAAATGCAGTGCAGCAGAGAATGAAATAAATAGGGTAAGCTATATAACCATCTATGTGAAAATGCAAGTGAGAGCATCACGAGTACTCAGGCTGAGCCACTACAAGCTCTGTGTCGGGGAGCCGGTAGCAGTAATAATGAGTAATGGGCCAAGCTCGGGCTTCAGAGTCTTGTGCCTCACAATAATAGGGGATATATATATGATCAGCCTGTAGCCTGTGTGTCTCTCCCCACCCAATGTAACCACACGTCTCATGTCCACGATGCATCATATCCATGTCACGCACGATCATATCTAATGCAGCCAGTCATATAATGTCTATGGATATAATGTATATGTCATAAAGTCTGTATCCTATACAGAATCACCATAAATATCTCAGAAAGATCCTGTCCATGAATAGTGTCAAGTGTCCTGGGTATAATGTACTTGATAGGACAACTACGAGAATGCAAAGGGTCACGAATGTCCATGTCTAGATGACAGTACACAACTCCGCGTACGGGGTTGGCACCCGACTAATAATCGGACGCTAAGTAAGTCACACGGCCCTAGGTCAAGCATGCACAACAATATAAATAAAGCAAGAAAATATGCAATAAGAACTGCAAAGTTGGTAAGGTATACTTGCACAACGATGTATAACTAAGTCAAGGAAATAAGTAGCAAAGCTGCAGGGTTTGGCAAGGTACACTTGCTTGGGGTTTCTGGCTCCAACTGTAGCTCTGGTCTCACTGTGATCTGCAGGTACTACTCCGGTTGCTGAAATAAACATTAGCATTAGATTCAGAAAATATCAAATAGCTAGAAATGCCTGTCCTTATGTCCAATTTGGACACAAGGACAAAAATAACATTTCCGGATCAAAGCGGGGTCCACATGTGAGCCACTTTGTACCGAAAAATGTGTCAGGGTCAAAGGTCTCCAAATTCGTTAAACTTAGTGTCAACAAGTCAGGAACGATGATACGATCCCAACGGAACTTCCAGAATTGGATTCCGATGAGCCGATCACAAAATCGCCCGTCAAGTGGAGCCTATGGGGCCCACAATACGCGATTTTGTCAACGTTCTCAGAATCGAACCAAACTTGGGTCACAGGACCAGCGTATTGCTACGAGTCCGATGGCACAAGTTTCTTCTCGATCCGACGTGTGTACACAAAGTTACGACGTGTTCCAGAATGGGCGGATACGGGACGTTGTCGGCGGATACGCGTTGATTCCGGTGTGCACGCACATCCAAATCAACTTCTGCGAAATCCCGCAAGTCCGTATCGACGACGCGCACGTTTCGGTAAAGGCCGCGTGCGACCAAGTCGTCTCGTTTGGCGGGGCACACTCAGTTCCGGGGTGAAACAGTCCTGTTTTTGGATCGCGGTTCGCGATTACCACAGGACGCGATGCATCGAACGGGTTGCACGGGCATCGAGAGGGTTATATAGTCTACGCGACACAACTAACGGAACGAAAATTGGAATAACAAGGAGAGAGGAAACGCTACCTGAACTGGGCTCCGTGAAGACTGATTCTTCGTGTCCGAGTGTCTGCTTCGTGTCCTGCGTCAACCGTGTCCGGTACTGTGCTGTGTCCTGTACCGCCGTGTCCAGGCTAGGGTTTCGATGCTGGGGTTTGTGGGCTTCGCCGGAGGAGGGTGGGGACGGCCGGGGAGAGGGCTGCTCGGGAGGAGTACGGCGAGGGGATCGTCGGCTTTGGGCGGAGATCGGGTGGAGGACGTCGGCTGGCCGCGGGGAGAGACGGAGGGAGGTGGTCGGGCTGCAGGCGTAGCGGCTCAGCGGGGAGAAGTTGAGCAGCGGGGGCGGGAGGCTAGGGCGGCTCTGCGAGAGGGGGATGTTCGTCGGGAACGGCAGGGAGATGGAGATTAGGGTTCAAGCGAGCTGGGTGGTCGAGGGGGTTCGATGGGGGAAACGACGGAGTCGAGGAAGACGGTGGCTAGAGGGCCGAGCGGCGGCGGAGTGAGCGGTTGGTCGATGGGGGCTGTGGAGTTCGGGTCGGCGGAGGGAGTTGATGTCTAGGGTTGTGGCGCGGCGGAGATGATGGCTGTGGGGGGAATCGTCGGGGGCTGGGCAGGGCACGGCGAGGGGATCGTCGAGGTTGACGGTGGAGCGGGGAGAGGGGAGATAGGTGGTCGAGGGGGTCGTCGAGCTAGGGGGCAGCGCAGGGCTCGTAGTCGACGGAGGTTTTGATGGTGGAGCGGGGTGGTAGTGAGTCGGCGGGAAGAGGGTTCGACGGCTAGGCGTCTGGCGGAGGAGTCGACTAGGGTTTCTGCATCCGGCGGATTTTGGTTTCAGGGGGTTAAATACACCGGAACGGTATTTCCGATTAGGGATAGGATTAGGGTAACGGGTTTAGGTCTGCGGGTGTGGTTCAACATGAATCCGGCCCGACCCATTATAGTTTAAATGCGGGTTTGGGTTTGCGGGTTTCGGGTCGGATTTAGATCCGACCTGACCTGATAAGGCTTGGTTCGGTTCAACTGAACCGGGTATGGGTTGATTTGGTTTATTTCAAATAAACCCGGTTTATTTCAGGGTTTAATTGGTTTATTTATTTAATAGTTTTTAGGGCTTTAAAACTACTTCCGGAGTCCAATAAATTCACAGAAAATTACCTTATGTCCAGTTTTTTATTTTACACCATAAAATATTATTTTTATAATATTTTAATACTATTTAACAGCAAGTAAAAATTATTTAATTATCAAATACCTAGGTTTTAATTACAAAAAAATCCCGAAAAATAACAGAAAATTGTGAAAAATCCAAATTAAAAATTACTGAAAATCAGGGGGCTTACAGCTCTAGCGTCGCCTACTGTTCGTTTACCTGCATTGCCACGAACAGCTGATCAATAACTCTTCTACTCTTTCCATATGGGAATTGAAGTGCAGTTCAATGAACAAAAACAATAAAATCCATCGAAACCGTTCAAGAAATCTCAAGTAAATCCGAAAACCAACTCAAGGCACGAAAGCAACAAGCGACAGAGAAAACTAGGCAACAAAAGATGCAGCGGAGAGGTCCCTCCTGACTCTGCCGCTAAGTCGATCCTAGGGGCACGGTCCACTGAATATGGAAATCGATTCCGAAGAGACAAATACATAACGAGTATGAGTTCTTGATTCAATCTATCCCGATCGAACGATACCGTCTTGTATTTCTTAGCCGCGCTCCCCGAATAGGGGGAAAGGGGAACCACACGTTGCATGTAATATAAATATTTTTATGATATTGTTGAAAATGCTTCAAATATTTAAATATATTTAAATTAAGATTTTTTAAATAATTTAAATATTTGTGATATTTTTCTTTGAATTAATTTTAAATTTTAGTTTTTAAACAGTTTTAATTATATATATTTGTACGGAAGAAAGAAGAGAAAGTTAGATTTTTTACGGTAATTTATTTTTAATAAAATGGTCGATGATATACATACGGCTTGGACGGATGAGCATATATATATATATATATATATATATATATATATATATGCCATTTGATATGATAATCTTACCTAAGGCTACCACACTTTCCTACAAGACAATAATTAGCATTCATAATATATAATGTGTCATAAGTGTGTCCCCGTATCAATAGTTTTTTTTTGTGTGTGTGTGTGTGTATATATATATATATATATATATATATATATATATATATATATATATATATATAGAGAGAGAGAGAGAGAGAGAGAGAGAGAGAGATCTGGATCCCCACTATTATGTATCTCAAAAAAATTTATTATTATAGCAGTTGGATTAAGTCATTTAATCTTAACCGTTGATTTGAACTATTAAAATTAATGGTTAAGATTAAATGACTTGAACAAGATCCAACGGTTGTGATTATGAAAATATTTTGGAATAAAAAATACGAAATATATATATATATATATATATATATATATATATATATAAAGTGTGTTTGTATGTGTATCTCGTGAGTTGTTAAACCTGCAAATAGAGTTTTATTAGCATAAAATTTCACTATACGACTGGTGACGTACTATTTTGTAAAAAATATATAATATGTATGAAAAATTCAGATCCAGTCCATGGAACGAGAAACTATTACTAGTTAAAATGAGCTTTTGATAAGGGTACTACCATATTTACTTGGGACTAGTCCAGGATTGGGGTAGCCCACTAAAGAGGAACTTTTACTTATACTAACCCAACATTTTACTCATACTAGTCCACTACTTCCAAACCCTCCCAAACCCTCCCCACCCGACCGGAGCCCTCCCCCCTCCCGCCGTCCTCCTCCCCCGTCCTCCACCGCAGCCTCCCGTCGTCGCGCCTCCCTTCGTCGTCGCCGTCAAAACCAAAAATAAAAATAAAAAAATAGAATAACTGTCAAAATTTGACATATATGTTGATTTTTAGGACTGTCAAAATTTTGACAGTCCTACCAATTGGAAGTACTGTCAAAATTTTGACAGTCCTAAAAATTCAACATATATTTTTAGGACTGTCAAACTTTTGACAGTCCTACCAAATGGAAGGACTGTCAAAATTTTGACAGTCCTAAAAATGTATGTTGAATTTTTAAGACTGTCAAAATTTTGACAGTCCTACAAATTGGTAGGGCTTTCAAAATTTTGACAGTCCTTCCCATTGGTCGGACTGTCAAAATTTTGACAGTCCTAAATTTTTTTAAAGTATTATGTTATTTAAAATAGTAAATTTATTATTGGTACAATAAATATTTTGTAAAAAAAAAAATTACCAAAAGTAAAATTTGGAGGTCGAAACATCGTTTCTTTGCGATTCTAAAAATTTGGGAAGTCCGTCAAACGGTGAAACGGTTTATCCCGAAGTACTTTTCCATACGGTCATTTTGGCTCAAACTGGAGCTTGTTTCGATCTCCCAGTCAAAAGTTATGATACTTTAAAGTTTTATATTTTATATTTTTGCCTGTAATATGTACGTCTTACTTCGGATAAAAATTCTCTCTACACGAATTGTATTACACTCGTCGAAAACATACAAATAGACCTATTGTGTGACGAAAAACGATTTGAAAACAAATAATTATGGCCGTTTGAAGTCTGATCGACGGCAGACGTAATATTCGTACGGTAGTTTTTTTTTTTTGTTTAATGATAACATATTTTATTTTGGATGTTAAACTAAATAAAAAAAATCAAAATCCAAAACTAACTAAATAGAAATAAACTTAAAAAAAAAATCCTGACAATTAAAATGAGGACTGTCAAAATTTTGACAGTTCTTATTGTTTGTGGGACTGTCAAAATCCTGACAGTCCTAGTTTTATATAAAATTTTCAGTGGATTAAAATTAGGACTGTCAAAATTTTGACAGTCCACATAGCTTGTGGGACTGTCAAAATTATGACAGTCCTAATAATTTGTAGGACTGTCAAAATTTTGACAGTCCTTACAAGTGGTAGGACTGTCAAAATTTTTTCAGTCCTGATTATAACAATTTGGACTAGCCCCAAGTAACTTTGGAAAACTTGTAATTTTGGGAAATGAGACTGTCAAAATTTTGACAGTCTAACAATTTGTAGGACTGTCAAAATTTTGACAGTCCTTCCAAGTGGTAGGACTGTCAAAATTTTGACAGTCCTGATTATAACAATTTGGGCTAGCCCTAAGTAACTTTGGAAAACTTGTAATTTTGGAAAATGAGACTGTTATTTGACAGTCCTAACAATTTGTAGGACTGTCAAAATTTTGACAGTCCTGATTATAACAGTAGGCTAGCCCCGAGTAACTTTAACTTGTAATTTTTTCTAAATTTTCAATGGACTAGCTCCGAGTAAAATATGTATTGTCCTTATAATTACCCTTAAAATGTTTATGGTAAGCGTACTGCTATTCAGTCCGCCGATCCATTCCGCCGTCACGTGGTATCGTTCCATTGGTCGACAGTTTTTGGAGGTGGGCCCGTATATAGATCAGACGGATAGGGGAGGACACTTGGCGGCGGAATGGGAGTGGCAGAATTTTTAGATACACAGAGAAATTCTGACCTTTACTGTACACTACAGAGAATGTTTGTCATACACTTTGGATACACAGAGATCTTCTATGATAGAGTATACTTCTTCAGCTTGAGCGTGTGAACTGTCTCCCACAAGAAATTCATGGATCGATCCGTCGATCTCAATCCAACTGCAGCCTGGAACCTTCCTCAAACCCCTATCCTGCATAATGCTTCTAACATTTCTAACATCGCCCCACATCCCCACTCCAGCATAGATATTGGACAGGAGGACAAATGAACCTGAACTTGCGGTGCTCCCTTTGTTGAGCAAGACATTGGCAACCTTCAAGCCTATGTCCATGTTACCACGTTTCCTGCAAGCACTCAGCAACGACTTCCAGACCACATCGTTCGGCTCGATCGGCATCGCTCGGATCAACTCCCACGCCTCCTCCAGCCTCCCCGCTCGACTTAGGATGTCGACCACGCATCCGTAGTGCTGCACCTTAGGCTCCAATCTGTACTCTCTTCCCATAATCTCGAAACACGCCAGCCCTTCCTCCACCATACCGGCGTGACTACAGGCACTGAGAATGCTGATAAAGGTGATGTCGTCGGGCCTGAAAGAGAGCCTCTCCATCTCCCGAAAGAGCCTGAGAGCCGACTTACCATAGCCATGAACGGCTAGCCCGCCTATCATTGCATTCCAGTGGTCGACGCTACACCGGGAACCCTCAAACACCCGTAAGGCGTCCTCCAACCGGCCGCACTTGGAGTACATATCGATAAGAGCAGCGCCTAGCTTCCCGTCCAACGGCATGCGATTCCTCTCGACGAACTTGTGGATAGCGATTCCGTCTCGTATCCGTCCCAATTCCGACACAGCCGAGAGGGCGGCCGCCAGAGTGGCGCAGTCGGGAGACACGTTGCCATCTTCCCGCATCCTACTGAACAAACACAACGCTGCTACGAACCTCCCGTTCTTGACGTAGCCAGTTATCATTATGTTCCAAGCGACGACGTCCTTGGAAGGCATCTCGTCGAACAGACGTCGAGCCGAATCGATCCTCCCTGCCTCCGCGTACCCGGCAATCAAATTCGCCCACGAGACGACGTCCTTGTGGGGCATCCTCTGGAACAAGTCCTCCGCCTCGTCCAGCCTCCGGCACTTTGCGTACCCGTCGATCATCAGGTTCCAGGAAACCGAATCCCGGTCCGGCATCCGATCGAACAGCTCCCTCCCGTCGACGATGCCTTCTTCTTCGCATCTAGACGTGTATCCGCCGAGCATCGAGTTCCAGGTGACCACGTTCCGTTCCTCGTCTCTCATCGTGTCGAACAAGCGTTTCGCGCGGGAGAGCTCGCCGCACTTGACGTAGCCGTCGATCATCGAGTTCCAGGACACGACGTCTCGCTCAGGAGCTCTGTTGAAGACCCGACGGGCAGCTTCGACCCGACCGCAGCGGGAGTAGAATGCGATGAGGGAGTTGTGGACGTATATGTTGGAGTCCAGTAGGCCGGACTTGTGAAGGAGGGAGTGGACCTGCGATCCGGGTTCGAAGGAGCGGGAGCGGGAGCAGGCGCGGATGGCGAGGGAGAAGGAGAACTCGTCGGGGACGGAGACGCCGTGGTGGAGCATGAGTGCGAATGTGAGGATGGCTGGGGAGGGTTCCAGGGAGCTGATGAGTGAGTTCCATAGAAGAGGGGAAGTGGGGTTGGGCGAGTGGATGATGCCGGTCGTGACTAAGCGGGCATGGAGAGGTTTGGATGTGGATAAGAGGAGGAGGGGGAGAGGAGGGGAGAGGAATGATAGGTAGGAGCCCGCCAACAGCAACATCCCTAGCCGTTGGGTGTCAACTCTTTGGTTTCGTGGGCTCGATAGTAATAAGATTCGATTTGGTTGGGTTCATTCCACGGTAGATGTAATTGTGCCCCTTATTAAGATGACCCGGCCATACCAACTAATATGTTAAAAACAAGGTTTTCGTTGTGAAGATAAGAGGGAGAGAAGAATCGGCAGCCAAATCAATAATTTTGGGACTTTTTTCATTAACTTTATACTGGCTACCTTCACGTAAGTTGCATATAAAAATCAAATTATTAAAAATATATATATAATTTAAATATATTTTAATTAGAATTTGTTATAAATATAATTTTACAGTCTTAGATATGTAAGTCAGATAATACCATATATTTAGTTCAAATATTTAAATATATTTGAATCAAAATATGAGACAGCACACAGTGCGCTCAAGTTTCAAGAAACAACGTTTATACGCTAAGGGTATCATGTGTATTTTTCGTAGACTTGCTAATTCTTCTCCGGCCAGCATATTTTGTGCTCCGACTTGTTGTTTCTCAAAACCTATTTCAGTCCAAATAAAGTGCATCAAAACTAAATTACAAGGAGTTCAATTCTAAGCTAAGATAGTATATAAAAATTCAAGCCTAACTTATCAATTGACAATATATGAAACTAAGTTATCAAAAGCACACCCATGCATGGGTTCACTTGGTTGGCAAGATGTACTTGCCTATGATTAAGTTCTAGGCCTAACACAAACACTACCAAGGTCACCCACGACCAAGGCCAACCTCGGTTGCTCGCGGCTGAAGAAAGAAGTGAAGAAGGAAAGAGAAAGGAAAGGAAAAGAAAGTGAAGGAAAGAGAAAATAGTTGCTTATATAGCCAAGGGTATGGTTTATGGCCATTGGATTATGATCCATGCCCCCATAACTGGATGATCCTACACCACACATATGAGAACCGGGACCGTACGGTGCATTACGCTGAGTCGGATTGAAACGAGACAAAAGTTTGGTTGCATTTCAATGAGTTGGATTTGGGAGCAAGTATTGATTTGAGTTGGTTTCATGTGCAGATCACGTGCAGAGTTCAATGGGATCAGAGCAACGCCTCGCAACGGACTGAGGCATGAGCGTCGTAAAATGGGATCAGTGTGTTCGTTCGGGACAAATGCAAAGATAGCTGGATTTGAGCGATAATGCCGTCTTCCTTAGTCCGAACAGATCGGATGATTTGGAGAGCACGACTTGCTCGCACGGTCATACCAATTGAGTAGATCGTGCTTCACATCGGACAACGGATTCAAAGAATCAGTCGTATCGCCAAGGTAGAGTGCTTAGTGGATTCAGACTTGGTGAGTCGGCTATGTCCCTTCTCCTCTACTCCTTCATGCCTAACAATTGAAACACACGTAATGTCTTGGACACTTGGACTGAAACATGGAAAGCGCCGTACTGTGGCGTGCATAGAGTGTGCACCATTTTGATGAATAGTAGTTGAGGCTTGAGCTGATCAGTATGGTTGGAGCATCAGTATACATTAGCGAGCGAACATGCATCCGTGCACGAGTATCAAGTTGGACGCTTTGTCAAGCAAAATATGTACTTGTGGATCGATACCGGGCAACTAAATCGGAGAGGGCATTGTGCCACTATTGGGACATTGTGCCGCGGAACATTCGGAGCGAGGGGTGTTGCACCGACCGGAGCACTGTGTTGAGAAGCGACATGGTGCCTAGTGAAGATAAATTGAGAATGGTGCCTTGGGCTATAATTTGAGAACAAATATGGAGAATCAGACGGAATAGGGCGAGTTTGGTATGGTGGGACAAGAAGGCTCGATTCCTCGTCGTACCTACATTATCGGAGCATTGTATGGTCACGGACAACCTATGCGAGCAGGGTTTGGTTTACTCGAACGAGATAGGCACCGGAACACCGGGACCGTTCGACCAAGGAGGAAACATTGGAACGCGCTTTGAAAGCACGGGTGTTACGAACCCACTGTTGAGGCTTGCTATCTCGGACAGATCGGACAATCAAAATATTTACAGTTCGAGACCACCAGACGGGCTTGCAACTCAGCGCTGGATCGGATCGAAATGCCTCGGAATAGTCCATTATGGCTTGACCTGACCTTTATATAGATAGGTATCACTTTGAGAGTGTGCGTTTGAGTATCGAGCGGACGGCCACCTTGCCTCGGGCAAGAGTGTGCATATCGAGATTTTATTTGAGACTTGGAGTGCGATGTGGTGCGATAGGTTCACGCTTAACTTACGGATTTGAATAGAACGGATTTGCATGTTTAGTTCCTTTGGGATTGATAACTGCTAATGTGTTTCAAGGATTTCAATGCTTGTATGCTTAATCTGCTTTACAGCTTTCCTTAACATGTTTATGCCACTGCCATGAAATGAATCTAGGTTCAAGTAGAAAGATCACCATTTAACTACTTGCATTCACTATTTACTTAGTGTCAGTTTAGACGAGTGGGTTACCCCGTTTGGCGTTGTTTGCATTTGTGCAGCAAGTTGTGTGACATTATTGCATCTGTACAGCAAATTGAGAGGTGTTGTTACATTTGTTTGGCTAATCGTTCGAGGATATTCTAGTTGCATCAATAGAGCAGTTGATATGACAGACGAGATGGGTATTGGCATGTTGTGAGTAGAGACATTGGAAGGATAGTGAATGTGTTAGATAGAGTTTGAGTTTTGGCTAGAAATATCAGAGAGAACGTTGCACGAGTTGGGCTCGTGCAGTGTATGAGTTGATCTAATATGAGTTTTTGGCTTGGAATATCAGGAAGAGCATTGCACGAGTTGCTCGTACGACGAATGTGTTGAACAGATTTGAATAGGGGATTGAAATATCTAAGAAAAGAGAACATTGTACGAATTATTCATACAGTGAATGTATCGAACAGTTTGAGAGATAGTTAGGTGTATCAAGAATGGAATATTATGCAAGTTGCAACAGACGAGATCAACAGAAGAGTAAGATGGTTCATGCATTGGCTGAGTTTCGTGTCATACTTTGAGTAAAACGATTTGAGTTGTGAACGGTAGGATCACATAGAATGGATAGTTCGAACGGATACTGAATTGTGTAGAGAAAAGGGTAATGTAAGGAGTAACTTAATTCGAAGTGGTATATGGTATACCACGTAGTGATCGCGGTGTTGGAATGTTAGGATGGACATCAATGGAATTGTCGCAACGGACGCGGGTAACGAAAGTATAAGTTGGTTTGTGCGCATCGGTTGGGTATGTTTCAGAATTTGGAGCAATCGAATGTTGAGTTGTGATCGGCAGGATCACCACGGAATAGTTAGTTTAGAGTAGATGTTGGTCGATGCAGAGTAGAGATATAGTACGAGAGCGACTCGATTCTAAGTGGTATATGTTGCGCCACGGAGTGGGGCACATGTTGGGAATGTTTGGACCAAGATAAGCGATAGATTTGCTCGCAACGGATGGGGTAGTACGAGATTGTGTCAAAAAAATTGGAGTAACGGAGTTTGACTCAGGTATCCTTCGATGCGTCAGGTTGGAGCGATAAGGAATGGACTCGCATAAATAGAATTTTCATTGGACGAGAATGGAATAAATAATGGAACGAGTGTTGGTAGTTCTATGGAGTGATATGGACCAAGTATTGAAGATAGGATGAGATCAATCAGATGGGAAATCTTACACAATTTGGGAGTTTGGTTGAGCGTTCGTTGATGTAGAGAGTCGAGCATAAAGAATGGATAGTTGTGCTCAATGCACGAGCGATGGACGTATGAAAGAGTAGCGAGTACGGACAACATATTTTGATAACGCAATAAAGAAGTTGGTCGAGCAGAGGAACACTATACTTCAAACTCCAAAGGTCTCCGGTGGCTATCGGCCCAATGACGCTATCTGTCCTGCGCCACTCGAAGTCTGTCTCTGATCAGCTTAACATTCTCCGCTGCATCCACAACCATCTCTGTCCCTAGTAAAACTCTCTCCAACATCATCCCATGACAAGGGAGTACGACATCTCCGACCGTACAGAGTCTCAAATGGTGACATCTCTATACTAGCCTGGTAGCTGTTCTTGTAAGCAAACTCTACCAAATGGAGATGGTCCTCCCAAGATCACCCAAAATCTAGTACACAAGTACGCAGTATATCCTCGAGAGTCTAAATAGTCCTCTCTGACTGTCCATATGTCTGGGGGTGATATGCAGTACTGAACTTGAGCTGGGTGCCCAGACTCGCCTGCAAACTTCTCCAGAAATAAGAAGTGAAACGACTATCCCGATCCGAGACTATGCTGACAGGAACTCCATGTATCCTAACGATCTGTCTCACATACATCTCTGCCAGCTTCTCCGTAGACAAATCTACCTTGAAAGGCAAAATGTGGGCCGACTTGTTCAACCTGTCAACGATGACCCAAATCGCGTCTTTCCCTCCTTGAGATCGTGGAAGTCCGGACACAAAATCCATAGTAATGTGCTCCTACTTCCACTCTGGAATGGGTAATGGCTGAAGTAAACCACCTGGCCTCTGCCTCTCGGTTTTACTTGCTGGCACACTAAGCATCTGGATACAAACTGTGCCACTTCCCTCTTCATGCCATACCACCACACACTCTCTCGCATATCCTGATACATCTTGTTGGCACATGGATGTATGGAATACTGAGAGCGATGCACTTTCTGTAATACCTCCTCATGCAGCTCCCCATTAGGCATACATAATCTAGCACCATGCCGCAGAGAACCATCCTCAGCAATAGTGAAATCATCCTCTAATCCTGCTCTCACCTGAGCTTTGATGCTCCTCAGAGATACATCCTCATACTGGGCTGCCTTGATCCTATCCATCAATTCTGAGTGTATCTGCAACCCCCACATCTGTATAGAAAAACAAAAAACTATCACCGCAATGCCCAAGCTCTCCAAGTCCTCCAACAAATATCGATTATGTGTCAACAACATAGCTACCGGATACATGTTCAAGGCATCAACAACTACATTAGCTTTTCCAGGATGATACTACAAAGATATGTCAAAATCCTCAGTTCCAACTACCGATGCTTCCTCATGTTCAACTCCTTCTGCATGAAAACGTACTTCAAGCTCTTGTGGTCTGTGAAGATCTTCACACGCTCTCCGTACAAATAGTGTTTCCACAACTTCAAGGCAAATATGACTACTGCCAACTCCAAATCGTGGGTATGATAGTTCTTCTCATGAGGACGCAATTTCCTGGATGCATAGGCTATCACTTCTCCATTCTGCTGAAGAACACAACCCAAACCTTTCTCCGATGCATCACTATAAATAGTGAAACCTCCAGACCCTGATGGCAACGTCAAAACAGGAGCAGACGTCAAACTCTTCTTCAATTCCTCAAAAGCAACCTGGCAATCCTCTGTCCAAACAAACTCTACATCCTTCTTGGTGAGTCTGGTCATCGGCTCGACAATCCTCGAAAAATCTTGCACAAACTTCCTTTAGTAGCCTGCCAATTCCAAGAAACTCCTGATCTCTGCAACTGAACTCGGGGTCTTCCAAGACTCCACTGTTGCGATCTTTTTCGGATCTACTGAAATTCCATCACCAGTCACAACATGTCCTAAGAACTCTACCTTGTCCAAGAAAAACTCACACTTGGACAGCTTCCCATACAGCTTCTCCTTCCTCAGCACATCCAACACAATCCGCAAATGCTCCTCCGGTGTTTTTGAATATATGAGTATGTCATCGATGAACACCACCACGAACTTGTCAAGGTACTGATGGAACACCATGTTCATCAAATTCATAAATACCGTCGGGGCATTAGTCAACCCAAACGACATCACCATAAACTCATACTGACCATACCGAGACCTAAAAGCAGTCTTCAGTATGTCCTCTACCTCTTTCATCAAATACTCCACAAATTGGCTCAGCCTGCCGAACTCTGTAGCGTATTCCTCCACAGACATGCTCCCCTGAATGAGGTTCTCAAACTGCCTCCCCAAGTCTAACCTGTCTACCCGAACGAAGAACTTCTTCTTGAAGAGGTCCTTGAACACCTCCCAAGACTGTCCTGCATCAACAAGAATTGGCTCATTCCTGAACCAAATGCGGGTGACGTCGAACAGTTGAAGTCCAATCGCCTCATCCTTCAGATCCTCAGAAAGACGGGACACCCTCATGAGACGCTCAATGTCCTCGAGCCAATTATCAGTATAGACGATGCCCTCCGTCCCCTTGAAGACCCTAGGCTCCAGCTTTTAGAAGTCCTGAATGTTGCCTGGCCGAAGCTGAGCAACCTGAGGAGCAACCTGCTGCTCTGTTTCTTATCTATATACCTTGCTTCAATATTACACGTCCAACTCGCTCGAGCGGTACGGTGATTTACTCCGACGCCGTCTTCTTTTTGTGCTATTTTCGAAGGCCCATCCGCTATGATCCTTGTCCTCTTTCCATTCCTTAGCACCGTCTTGATTTCTCTGTATTTTGATGCATCCTCACAGTCTCGATGACTTGCACGCCAATCCCTACATAAATCTACTTTGTTGCATCATTTTACTAAGTCTGTATTCACTATACTTTGAGTCAAACTTCTCGAATGCTAACATCTGAATCCTTTAAGTTTGTGTGATGCCTCTTATAGTTTATTTTGGATGCAGAGTAATGGATCCACGAGCAAACGATGAGACTCCTGCAGGAACACCATAAGGTGTTGTGGTTATCCACGAAGATGAAGTGACACCAGTTGGTGGAGGTCAATCAACACAACAAAGCAGTCAAGCAAATCAGCATGCCTCGAGAATCCAGCAAGATGACATTACACCACCCCCGCAGTTTACTCCACTGATGCCTATTTTTCCACAAGGGCAGGCTATGGACGGACAATAAATGTTTTAAATGTTCTACGCGATGATGCAAGCCCAGTAGAAGGTTCATCAAAAAGCCCAGCAAAGTCAAGCGGAGAAGTTCTTTGACGGACTTAGCTCTTGTCACGCCCCAATCTTCCACAGGCAATCGGCCGTTCCCGCTAGGCGGGAATCACCCTCGCCAGCGCTCCCACGGAACGATCGCTTGACCCATCCGGACGTGATGCCGCACGAGCGTGATCCACGCCCGTGCAAGGCCATGGTTCATTGGCTGGCGGCAAGAGTTCTAAGCCACAGAGTCGCACAGATTGTCCGAGTGCAGCGGAGTCATGAACGCATAGCGATTTGGTAACAGGTTCACTGAGTCGACAATATAGCGGAAGCATTAAAACACAAGTTGAAGTAAAGCAAGCTTTTCTATTGATATGAACAAGTGTTACAGGCGGCGTATAGCCGAGATTACAAGTCGTTCAAGCCTCTCTCTCTGAAACAGTAAAAGCATGCCAAGTGGCTACAACTGTTAAATGATTGTACAGGCGATGTATAGGCGAGTTCGGCTATGTTCCAACATTATGTCTTTTATATGTGCTTCAGTTCCGGACGCACCGTTGCTTCAGAGTGAACTCCACGCTTTAGCACGCACGTGGAGGCATCCGCACCGAACGAGATTCTCCCGCACCTTGCATACAAACTAGTGGATTATCAGTACATTGAATGCACTGGTGGGGAAGCTACTCGCCCGCTCGACAAATCCAAACACGTAATATAAGTTTCGTGCACCAACTATTAAGTTGTCTTTCTAGTTGCCTTAGGATCAGTTTCATGCAAACATTGAACAGCCTAATCGTGTCGGCCAGTGCGCCGTGCAACATGAGAGGAAATACGGCGAGACTTACCAACTTACCATTTTACCTTCCCTGTCCAAGGCAAACATTATAAATCAGAGCACGGGCAAGTATAAGCATTCAGGAGCATAACATATGCAAATACGAGTATTTATTTCAAGATCGTTCAGGTGTTTAGTTAATTTGTTTCATGCGAAACAGTATCTCGCACGCGGATAGCCGCTAAGCGAGGATGACTTGTTATTTTTTATTTTTACCAGCAAGCAAGCAATAAGTTAAGTACAAGGCGATCACTGGCGTATGCCATAATGGACGGTATAGTCTTGACGAGAATGGTCTGCAACGAAGTACAAGAGGCGCTGCAAACCACTTCGCCGAACAAAAGACTATATAGTCTTTGATGAGAATGGTGTGCAACGAAAGTACAAGAGGTGCTGCAAGCCATTCCGCCGAACAAGAGACTAAAATAATTGGTCTCGCCCGGATCGGGACGATGCCAGTGCCCCAGCATCGCCCGCTAGACCATTCCCTGTGCACAAATTGTCCGTGATCGAACGGCGTCTCGGGTAAGTTATCCATTTACATGGTTGGGGCAACAAGCGTACAAGATAAGAGTACAAGACAAGAGTACAAGACAAGAGGCAAGCTGTTGAGGCTACAATAGTACAAGACAAGATGCATTGCCTGATTTCCATTCTCATAGTCGTTCTGAACAATATCCTGTATAACAGGGTGTTGGCATAGCCTATGTTTCAAGCATTGAGTCGAGGCAACGTACAAGCAGACAAGCATGCGTTTTCTAAGGAAAATAAGCAGCACGTTTGCTAGGGCCCAAAGGTAAGCCGAGAGATGAAACCGTTAGGGACTTAGAATGCGAGGGTCTGAACATATATAAGCAGTATTTCATTTTCCATATTCTAGCATAGCAATACAAGTTGGGATTATTCCCTTAGCTAGGTGCGTTGGATTTATTAGCATGCAGGGGGTTATTCACCTAGCGATTAGCATGAACATTCTAGATTTTATGTGTGCTGGCTAAGCAAAGACAAGTTCACCATAGCCACCCACCTTAGCGATGATTCGCCTTGGTAGAGCGATACGTCACGCGAGCCTCTGAAAGCCTAAGCCGGATTCCTGTAGGGGAAAGTCTAGATATCCTTTGCTTCTCGTTTGAGGCAAAACGAGTCGGGACAGTTGCACTTTTGCCGATTGAGTCGGCAGTCCGCTAGAACGAAACGGGGTGTTACATCTAAACCAACTCAGAAAAAGTCTCGTCCTCGAGACTTACTGAGGACAAGCAGTAATCTAGGGTTGAGGCAATCCTAGATAAGTCGTTGTACTTGTTCACTTGGATATTCACTTGCACAAGCGTCGAAATCATCATATCGCTTAGTCTGGATCGGGCGCACTTTCGAAGTGCACTTCTAGCGTGAACACGTCAACCAGCTTAGTGATAGCGAAGTCTCAGCACTCGAGTTTCACCTTTTCTTAAGTCTTGGATGGTGTACTAGTTCAAGGCATCCCTCAAATAGATGCATTCAACCAAACTTAGAGTTAGTGAAATCGGACAAGCTACTAGCGATACTCTCAAGGGTTCGCACAGGTTGGCACAAAGGCCACTCGCAGCACACAATATACAAGCAAGCATATAATTACATTTAAAATGTATTTTGAAAGTATTTAGACTTATTGTTGGAACATCCCATCGAGGCATTGAGAGAGAGCGTAAACATAACCCACGAACGAGCTTTCGAAACTGAGATAATCAAAATAAAGTCCAAAGGCGTAGAAGGCAGGCTCTGATACCACTAAGTCACGCCCCGATCTCCCGCAGGCAATCGGCCGTTTCCGCTAGGCGGAAATCACCCTCGTCAGCGCTCCCGCGGAACGATCGCTTGACCCATCCGGACGTGATGTCGTACGAGCGTGATCCACGCCCGTGCAAGGCCATGATTCATTGGCTGGCGGCAAGAGTTCTAAGCCACAGAGTCAAACAGATTGTCCGAGTGCAGCGGAGTCATGAACGCATAGCGATTTAGTAACAGGTTCACTGAGTCGACAATATAGCGGAAGCAATGAAACACAAGTTGAAGTAAAGCAAGCTCTTTTATTGATATGAACAAGTGTTACAGGCGGCGTATAGCCGATTACAAGTCGTTCAAGCCTCTCTCTCTGAAACAGTAAAAGCATGCCAAGTGGCTACAACTGTAGAATAATTGTACAGACGATGTTTAGGCGAGTTCGGCTATGTTCCAACATTATGTCTTGTTTATGTGCTTCAGTTCCGGACGCACCGTTGCTTCGGAGTGAACTCCACGCCTTAGCACGCACGTTGGAGGCATTCGCACCGAACGAGATTCTCCCGCACCCTGCATACATACTGGTGGATTTTCAGTACATTGAATGCACTGGTGGGGAAGCTACTCACCCGCTCGACAAATCCAAATACGTAATATAAGTTCCGTGCACCAACTATTAAGTTGTCTTTCTAGTTGCCTTAGGATCAGTTTCATGCAAACATTGAACAGCCTAATCGTGTCGGGCAGTACGCCGTGCAACATGAGAGGAAACACGGCGAGACTTACCAACTTACCATTTTACCTTCCCTATCCAAGGCAAACATTATAAATCAGAGCACGGGCAAGTATAAGCATTCAGGAGCATAGCATATGCAAATACGAGTATTTATTTCAAGATCGTTCAGGTATTTAGTTAATTTGTTTCATGCGATACAGTATCTCGCACGCGGATAGCCGCTAAGCGAGGATGACTTGTTATCTTTTATTTTTACCAGCAAGCATGCAACAAGTTAAGTACAAGGCGATCACTGGCGTATGACATAATGGACGGTATAGTCTTGACGAGAATGGTCTGCAACGAAGTACAAGAGGCGCTGCAAACCACTCCGCCGAACAAGAGACTATATAGTCTTTGACGAGAATAGTGTGCAACGAAAGTATAAGAGGCGCTGCAAGCCATTCCGCCGAACAAGAGACTAAAATAATTGGTCTCGCCCGGATCGGGACGATGCCAGTGCCCCAGCATCTCCCGCTAGACCATCCCTGTGCACAAGTTGTCCGTGATCGAACGGCGTCTCGGATAAGTTATCCATTTACATGGTTGGGGCAACAAGCGTACAAGACAAGAGTACAAGACAAGAGGCAAGCTGTTGAGGCTACAATAGTACAAGACAAGATGCATTGCCTGATTTCCATTCTCATAGTCGTTCTGAACAATATCCTGTATAACAGGGTATTGGCATAGCCTATGTTTCAAGCATTGAGTCGAGGCAACGTACAAGCAGACAAGCATGCGTTTTCTAAGGAACATAAGCAGCACGTTTGTTCGGGCCCAAAGGTAAGCCGAGAGATGAAACCGTTAGGGACTTAGCATGCGAGGGTCTGAACATATATAAGCAGTATTTCATTTTCCATGTTCTAGCATAGCAATACAAGTTGGAATTATTCCCTTAGCTAGGTGCTTTGGATTTATTAGCATGCAGGGGGTTATTCACCTAGCGACTAGCATGAACATTCCAGATTTTATGTGTGCTGGCTAAGCAAAGATAAGTTCACCGTAGCCATCCACCTTAGCGATGATTCGCCTCGGTAGAGCGATACGTCACGTGAGCCTCTGAAAGCCTAAGCCGGATTCCTGTAGGGGCAAGTCTAGATATCCTTTGCTTCTCGTTTGAGGCAAAGCGGGTCGGGACAGTTGCACTTTTGCCGATTGAGTTGGCAGTCCGCTAGAACGGAATGGGGTGTTACATCCTACCCAACTCAGAAAAAGTCTCATCCTCGAGACTTACTGAGGACAAGCAGTAATCTAGGGTTGAGGCAATCCTAGACAAGTCGTTGTACTTGTTCACTTGGATATTCACTTGCACAAGCGTCGAAATCATCATATCGCTTAGTCTGGATCGTGCGCACTTTCGAAGTGCACTTCAAGCGTGAACACGTCAACCAGCTTAGTGATAGCGAAGTCTCAGCACTCGAGTTTCACCTTTTCTTAAGTCTTGGATGGTGTACTAGTTCAAGGCGTCCCTCGAATAGATGCATTCAACCAAACTTAGAGTTAGTGAAATCGGACAAGCTACTAGCGATACTCTCAAGGGTTCGCACAGGTTGGCACAAAGGCCACTCGCAGCACACAATATACAAGCAAGCATATAATTACATTTAAAACGTATTTTGAAAGTATTTAGACTTATTGTTGGAACATCCCATCGAGGCATTGAGAGAGAGCGTAAACATAACCCACGAACGAGCTTTCGAAACTGAGATAATCGAAATAAAGTCCAAAGACGTAGAAGCCAGGCTCTGATACCACTAAGTCACGCCCCGATCTCCCGCAGGCAATCGGCCGTTTCCGCTAGGCGGGAATCACCCTCGCCAGCGCTCCCGCGAAACGATCGCTTGACCCATCCGGGCGTGATGCCGCACTAGCGTGATCCACGCCCGTGCAAGGCCATGGTTCATTGGCTGGCGGCAAGAGTTCTAAGCCACAGAGTCAAACAGATTGTCCGAGTGCAGCGGAGTCATGAACGCATAGCGATTTGGTAACAGGTTCACTGAGTCGAAAATATAGCGGAAGCATTGAAACACAAGTTAAAGTAAAGCAAGCTCTTTTATTGATATGAACAAGTGTTACAGGCGGCGTATAGCCGATTACAAGTCGTTCAAGCCTCTCTCTCTGAAACAGTAAAAGCATGCCAAGTGGCTACAACTGTGGAATAATTGTACATGCGATGTTTAGGCGAGTTCGGCTATGTTCCAACATTATGTCTTGTATATGTGCATCAGTTCCGGACGCACCGTTGCTTCGGAGTGAACTCTACGCCTTAGCACGCAAGTTGGAGGCATTCGCACCGAACGAGATTCTCCTGCACCCTGCATACAAACTGGTGGATTTTCAGTACATTGAATGCACTGGTGGGGAAGCTACTCACCCGCTCGACAAATCCAAACACGTAATATAAGTTCCGTGCACCAACTATTAAGTTGTCTTTCTAGTTGCCTTAGGATCAGTTTCATACAAACATTGAACAGCCTAATCGTGTCGGGCAGTACGCCGTGCAACATGAGAGAAAACACGGCGAGACTTACCAACTTACCATTTTACCTTCCCTGTCCAAGGCAAACATTATAAATCAGAGCACGGGCAAGTATAAGCATTCAGGAGCATAGCATATGCAAATACGAGTATTTATTTCAAGATCGTTCAGGTGTTTAGTTAATTTGTTTCATGCGATACAGTATCTCGCACACGGATAGCCGCTAAGCGAGGATGACTTGTTATCTTTTATTTTTACCAGCAAGTATGCAACAAGTTAAGTACAAGGCGATCACTGGCGTATGCCATAATGGACGGTATAGTCTTGACGAGAATGGTCTGCAACGAAGTACAAGAGGCGCTGCAAACCACTCCGCCGAACAAGAGACTATATAGTCTTTGACGAGAATGGTGTGCAACGAAAGTACAAGAGGCGCTGCAAGCCATTCCGCCGAACAAGAGACTAAAATAATTGGTCTCGCCCGGATCGGGACGATGCCAGTGCCCCAGCATCGCCCGCTAGACCATCCCTGTGCACAAGTTGTCCGTGATCGAACGACGTCTCGGATAAGTTATCCATTTACATGGTTGGGACAACAAGCGTACAAGACAAGAGTACAAGACAAGAGGCAAGCTGTTGAGGCTACAATAGTACAAGACAAGATACATTGCCTGATTTCCATTCTCATAGTCGTTCTGAACAATATCCTGTATAACAGGGTATTGGCATAGCCTATGTTTCAAGCATTGAGTCGAGGCAACGTACAAGCAGACAAGCATGCATTTTCTAAGGAACATAAGCAGCACATTTGCTCGGGCCCAAAGGTAAGCCGAGAGATGAAACCGTTAGGGACTTAGCATGCGAGGGTCTGAACATATATAAGCAGTATTTTATTTTCCATGTTCTAGCATAGCAATACAAGTTGGAATTATTCCCTTAGCTAGGTGCGTTGGATTTATTAGCATGCAGGGGGTTATTCACCTAGCGACTAGCATGAACATTCCAGATTTTATGTGTGCTGGCTAAGCAAAGATAAGTTCACCGTAGCCATCCACCTTAGCGATGATTCACCTCGGTAGAGCGATACGTCACGCGAGCCTCTGAAAGCCTAAGCCGGATTCCTGTAGGGGCAAGTCTAGATATCCTTTGCTTCTCGTTTGAGGCAAAGCGGGTCGGAACAGTTGCACTTTTGCCGATTGAGTCGGCAGCCCGCTAGAACGGAATGGGGTGTTACATCCTACCCAACTCAGAAAAAGTCTCGTCCTCGAGACTTACTGAGGACAAGCAGTAATCTAGGGTTGAGGCAATCCTAGACAAGTCGTTGTACTTGTTCACTTGGATATTCACTTGCACAAGCGTCAAAATCAGCATATCGCTTAGTCTGGATCGTGCGCACTTTCGAAGTGCACTTCTAGCGTGAACACGTCAACCAGCTTAGTGATAGCGAAGTCTCAGCACTCGAGTTTCACCTTTTCTTAAGTCTTGGATGGTGCACTAGTTCAAGGCGTCCCTCGAATAGATGCATTCAACCAAACTTAGATTCAGTGAAATCGGACAAGCTACTAGCGATACTCTCAAGGGTTCGCACAGGTTGGCACAAAGGCCACTCGCAGCACACAACATACAAGCAAGCATATCATTACATTCAAAACGCATTTTGAAAGTATTTAGACTTATTGTTGGAACATCCCATCGAGGCATTGAGAGAGAGCGTAAACATAACCCACGAACGAGCTTTCGAAACTGAGATAATCGAAATGAAGTACAAAGGCGTAGAAGCCAGGCTCTAGTACCACTATGTCACGCCCCGATCTCCCGCAAGCAATCGGCCGTTCCCGCTATCCAGCATTAGGAGCACCACAAATGGGAGTTGAAGGAGTCATACTACTAGCTCCAGGAGGGTATCAGCCGAGGCCACCTTTGGTACCCCAGGCAGCACTCTTCCAGTAGGCCCAACAACAGCAGAGGAATCCACCGCAAGGACGCAGACAAGTTTTTGCAATGACCATGGAGGACGCGCAGACTCGTGGAGTAGTAAATGCGCGTAAGATTTAAGTTATTCACAGCTATCTATTTCTAGTAATGCTTTAGCATGTGCCTGTTAATTCATTTCCTTAGCCTCAAACCTAGTAATTTTTGAACTTGTTAATAATTGATACCCTAGTTTTCCTAAGCTGTAGTTTTCTTACCATAACTCGATTCCTTCATTCTTGAATTACCTAATCCTTCATTGTTTAGGAAAATACTTTATTCTTTCCCTATGTGTTTTGCTTAACCCTAATTCTTCGATTTCTCCTTGATCAAGATTCTTTGTTTGTGTGTCATGCTTAGAACATTTCTTACAACCGTGTCATCTCTTCTGACCGACTATGCTTTCTTAATTGCGAGGACGCAATTCTTTTAAGGAGGGTAGATTATAAACCCCCAGATTTTTCAGAATATAAAAATAAATTTTCTTAAATTTTCAGCTATTTTTTAAATAACATAAATATTTTCTGGTATTAAATAAATTTTGTGATTTTATTAAATATTAAAATATTATAAAAATAATATTTTTTTGGTATAAAATAATTAATTAGACCTACTATAATTTTTTTGGAATTTATTGGACCCCAAAGCTATTTTTAAAGACCTAAAAACTAAGATTTTAAATAAACCAAATTGAACTGAATTAAACCAACCCGGTTTACTATTAAACCGAACCGGTTTAAAAATAAACCGGCCCAATCGAACCGGACCCAATCCTATTGGATCGGGTCGGATCTGAACCCGACCCGAACCGACCCGCCTACCCGAAGCCGACCCGCACGCATAGTAACTATTCTAATCCCTAATCGCCCGACTGCTCGCCTCCGGCGGTTTCAATCCCGCCGCCGTGGCGCTCCGCTTCCCCCGCGACCGTTGTCACGCCCCAATCTCCCGCAAGCTCGACAGTCCCCGCTGAACGTGAATCACCACGTTGCAGCTCTCCCGCGGGACAAATAGTTCTAATCGGGACGTGATGCCGTACGAGCCTGGAGTTGCGCTCGTACAAGGCGATGTTGTCAAACACCAAATGTTATCATTGAATCAACCAAGTTGCAGCGGAAGTCAAGTATTGTGTACCAAGCACACATCAGAGTATACGCAGCGAAGCTCACGATAGGGTCCAAATAAAATGCCCCGAGGCAATGCCACAAAGGCAATGCCACGAAGACGATGAAATGCTCTTGCTCTTTTCTCTAGCCCACAAAGGTACTTACAGTTCATACATCTTGTCCCGTATATCCAAGCAGCGCCACTACGCCTATGTACCTGAAATATTGCCCACAAACGTGGGTCAGTACACAACCGTACTGGTGAGCGGGATAACCCACTCGTCTAAGCCGACACTAAGTAAAATAGTGAATGCAACAGTTATATGGTGATCTTTCTAGTTGAATCCTAGATTCATTTCATGACATAGGGATGACATGTTAAGGAAAGCTGTAAAGCAGTTTAAGCATGCAAACATTCAACTCAAACCAATCGACAAGCAGTTATATATATCCGACCCGTCTAACTCAATGCCATCGCTTGCACGATAACATATCGAACCATCAGTCTCGCCTCAATATCCATCATCACCCAACAGTTTATATCCCAATCTCGAGTGCACACTCTTGCCGAGGCAAGGTGGCCGCGCCTACACGAAAGCCAAACCAACAAAAGAAAATCAAGCCAACTCTTATCTATATGAAGTCACTGGCAAAGCCATAAAGGATAAAATCCAAGCATTAACGGCGCTCCCTATCAGCCCGGGTAGCAAGTCCCGCTGGAGGTCCCGCAATGCATCGTGACTAGCACGAATCAATATCTCCCTCCGGATCGATACGGTCCCAGTGCCCCGGGAAGCCGTTTCGAGGAAATGTCAAACCCTGTGTACACAGGTTGTCCGTGACATGCAGAAGGTAGGTATGACGAGAGGATCGAACATTCTCGCCCCACCAAGCGATCCTAGACTCGTTCAACCGAATATCCAACTAAAGCATCCATAACCATTCTTCCAACATATCCCCACGGATTCCAAATCTCGACCTCAATATATATATCCCAAGGCACCAAAATACTCATAAGCACAATCTCTCAAGTTGTGCCCAAGTTATGCTCACACTTCACATTGCCGCTTCCCAACACAGTGTTTCACATTGGGTGCAACACCCCACACTCCGAATAATCCCATGGCACAATGCCCCAACAGTGGAACAATACCCTCGCCGATGCAGTTGTTCGGTTTTGAACCACAACTGCTCGCTTTGCAAGACAAAGCGACCCAGTAATACTCGTGCACGGATGCACGCTCGCTCGCCCGAATTTCCGATATTTCCATTGTATCATTCCAACTTGTATAATTCCAACCGTCCAAGTATAATCCCAATTATCCAACCGACTGCCTCAATTGTATAATCTAGCTATCGTATCCAACTATCCAACGCATAATCGTATCCAAGCCACAATCCTACAAAGCCAACGACGTACACTCTATGCACGCCTCAGTGTAGTGTTTCCGAATGTTTCAGCCCAAGTGTTCAAGCCTTTTACGTGTTTCCATATTATTAGACATGAAGGAGTAGAGGAGAAGGGAAAGAGCCCACTCACAATGTTTGATCCCGTTAAGCATCCTGTCCTGCCGATACGGCCAATCCCTTGAACCCGTGGTCCGATGCAAGCGCGATCTACTCAACTGGTATGACCGTGCGAGCAGACCGTGCTCTCCAAATCATCCGACCGATCGGATTAAGGAAGACGGTATTATCGCTTCCATCCAGCTATTCAGTACTGTTCTGAACGAACACCTGATTTTCATCGAACCCGCTAGCCATCTGCACATTGAAACCAACTCGATTAATCCTTCTTCCCAAAATCCAATATTTCAAATGTAACCAGCATTTGATTCATTCGATCCGACTCAGCGTAACGCTCCGAGCGGTTGCGGGGCGTTAAAACCGTTCCCCCGCAGCCGCCCCTTCTTCTTCCCCCAACGCCTCCGTGTTGCCTCGCCTCCCCGCGCCGCTCCACCTCCCAGCCAACCGCCGGCATCTCCACCTATTTAAACCCCCTCTGACGAACCTCTCCACCACTCTCCTCCGGCCAACTGAACCCGAACCCTGCCTCCGTCCCAAGCTCCTCCGGTCGACCCTGCCACCGCCTATCCTCCACCGACCTCGACTCACCACCACCACTTCTCCACCGCAGCCGCTGCCATCTTCACAACCGCCAACCATTGCCTCCGTCAAACCCGAGTCTCCCCGACGACAACCCGCCGCCGTGACCCCGATCCTCCGGCGACAACTCCCCCGCCGAACCCAACACCGGCGAGCACCGCCACCCCACAGCTCCGCCGCCAGCGAGCTCCGCCACCGTCGTGCCGCGCCACTCTGTGCACGCAGAATAGTAATTTCCAGCGTCTTGTTCCCGTAAGCGTTTCTCTCCTCATTACCTTGTTTTCCGAATAGTCTGTTGCGACGCGTAGACCTCATGACCCTCTCGAAACCCGTACAATCAGTTCGGGGTATCGCGTCCTGTGTCGGTGGCAAATTACGACGCAAAATCAGAAAAATAAATCCCCATTTCTGAAAATTCAGAATTTGTTCCGAACTTTCCGGTTCACGACCATTTTACGCACAACCTGTTAACTAATTCTAAGATCCACCTAAATAGTTATTTAGACCACCTAACCTAGTTTTAAACCATGTTTTTAGTTTAATTTATTGAGCTGTAGTTTGTAATTTATTCGAGGGTAAAAATGATCAAAAGCTTGGTATTTAAAAACCCTAATTTTTCCCGGAACTGGGTGCGTTCCGTTAAACGAGACGACTTGGTCGTGTACGAACTTCACCGAAAGGTGCGCACTGTCAATATGGACATGTGGAATTTCGCGAAAGTTAATTTGGATGTGTGGCACACCGAAATCAACGCGTATCCGTCGACAATACCCCGTATCGGCCCTGTTCTGAAACTCGTTGTAACTTCGTGTACGCTCGCCATTTCGAAACAAAACTTGAGCTATCGGACTCGTAGCAATACGCTGGTCCTGTGACCCAAGTTTGGTTCGATTATGAGAATGTTATCCCGTATCGTGGGTCCCACGGCTCCACTTGACGGACGATTTTGTGATCGGCTCATCGGAATCTAGTTCTGGACATTCCGTTGGGTTCGTATCGTCGTTCTGGACTTGTAGACACTAAGTTTGACGAATTTGGAGAATTTTATCTCTGACATATTTTTTGGTGCAAAGTGTCACGCCCCAATCTCCCGCGAGCTCGATCGTCCCCGCTGAACGTGAATCACCACGTTACAGCTCTCCCGCAGGACAATCGTTCTCATCGGGACGTGATGCCGTGCAAGCCTAAAGTGCGCTTGCACAAGGCCAAAGCTTTGATACAAGGGCAAGTAAGCTATTCTATACTGAAGCAGCGGCACATAACATTGCAGAAAAATGAAGAACTTGATGGCATATGAAAAATAGTCTCTTTTATTGATAATCGAAAGTGTTACAAGCGGCACGTGGCCGAGATTACAATTCGCTCAAGCACTCTTATCTCGATTACAATAACACCGTTCCATACATTATGTCCCTCTATCTGAAAGCAGCTCAAAGCAGGTACAAACTCGATGCAGCTCGAGGCATCGACTCCAGATTTCCGGCTCCTTGGGATGAGGCACGGCTATCGCTTCCTTAGACGGACGAGCACCTGAGAACAAGCAAACTGTTGGTGGGTCAGCACTTTATACAAGTACTGGTGAGATAAAGCAACTGAACAGAAGCTACACCCCCTGAAACCCACACTAAGTAATCATGTGGCAAAACATTGCATTACTAGTAATCTTGCTAGTTTTACTTAGGTTCTTTACATGCAGTCCTAGCAGAGTCATATTACATTGTTTGGAAACATTCTTTGAAAACATAATCAAACAACCAATCAATCGAGACAACCAATTCAAGCACGAGAAATCCTGTTCGGGTGTGCGCAGCGTGTTCGGTGAACTATATGCACGGATTCTAAGGACAGGCAGCGTTTAGGGACTATCATTCAAGCACACAAGTTAACTATCAATCAGAGGTCGGTCCCCGAGTAACTCAGGATCGGTAGCGGTAATCCAGCTAACCAATGACTCCTTTATCTGATGCTATTAGCAGCTGTGACTCATGGTTGCACATTACTGCCGAAGCAGCCGTAGCCAAGGTTCAGCTCTGCACTAATAGCCATTGTCCGACCAAATGCAATGCATGAAACGCTAACAGGTGGTCTCTACGATGCAGACAAAATGAATAAGCAGGCTTATGTATAAACTGATATTTCTTACCCATGGCCGAACGGTTATCCCTGCAGCAGACATACAAGTTAGCAACAATTGCATAGACATATATGTTTTACCGTTCTTTAGTTCCCTGTCCGTCTCTGCATCAAACAGTTAGGTATGCAAGAAGGCTAGCCTAGCATGCTCCCTAACGACCTGAATGCAGCTTATCTCCATACACTTCTCTAATGCAGACTCGACTCTTCTCAACAGAAGCACTGCCTCCCTCTAATAGCCACGCCCCCCAAGATCCCGAAGGACCGATCCTCAGGGCGCACTATTAGTCTCACCCCATCGCATCACCATCCTCCCTTCCAATATCCACGCCCCGAGCTCAAGGCGCGTTATCGGTCTCCCATATATCGTTTGTCCCCCATCCCCCGCAAGCACCCACATGTCTCTTGTCTCTATCACAATAGCACACAACATGACAAGCATTTTTAAACCATCGTATCACATTCCTAATAGCCGCACCCCCAAGATCCCGTAGGGCCGGACCTCAGGTGGGCTACTAGTCTAGCACACACATGACAAGCATTTACTCTCACATCGAAACAAGCATTCAAGACAAGCCATATAAATACGATGACAAGCAAACATATAAACGATCTTTTAGTTGAGACTAGCATGGCACGGGTCTATTATCACATCAAGTAAAACATGCAGTTCTATCTTCTTAGCATAGCAAGGGTTCTATTTCATTTCGGACAAGCATACATATTCTCTTAGCTAGGCAGCATATTCGTTTCAGTGACAAGCTATGTGAGTTCTCTTGTTAGCATGCTGAGTCGGTTCTATCATTTTCTTATGAAAACATTTCTTCTTAAGCAAATAAGCATTTAAAACTCAGATTCATTATTAAGTCGTGCAAGAATCAGAGAATGCAGTTCTGCCCACTCACCTTGATTAATCGGTCGGGAACTCTCCGAGAAGACTTCCGTTGGAGCAAGCAAGGCCATCTCACTTGTACATAGCGTCGACGCGAAGCGGGACGCTACATACTTACCCACCAATAAAGAGTTTCGTCCTCGAAACTCGAGAAGAAACTCACGAAATCACAAAGCAGCGATAGTCCTCATCCCTCACCATCACAAATCAAAACTCTAGCAATCCTGAAATCTACAAATCACATCTCAAGCAATGAAAACAAATCCAGAAAACTTTTACCGGCAACTTTGAGAATATTTATGGACTCATTGTATGGAACGTTCATTGCATCTCACATCAGGCACATCTCAGAGTTGGAAGCAACGGAATGGGCAAAGAATCGAGTCGCTCTGATACCATTATGTCACGCCCCAATCTCCCGTGAGCTCGATCGTCCCCGCTGAACGTGAATCACCACGTTACAGCTCTCCCGCAGGACAATCGTTCTCATCGGGACGTGATGCCGTGCAAGCCTAAAGTGCGCTTGCACAAGGCCAAAGCTTTGATACAAGGGCAAGTAAGCTATTCTATACTGAAGCAGCGGCACATAACATTGCAGAAAAGTGAAGAACTCGATGGCATATGAAAAATAGTCTCTTTTATTGATAATCGAAAGTGTTACAAGCGGCACGTGGCCGAGATTACAATTCGCTCAAGCACTCTTCTCTCGATTACAATAACACCGTTCCATACATTATGTCCCTCTATCTGAAAGCAGCTCAAAGCAGGTACAAACTCGATGCAGCTCGAGGCATCGACTCCAGATTTTCGGCTCCTTGGGATGAGGCACGGCTATCGCTTCCTCAAACGGACGAGCACCTGAGAACAAGCAAACTGTTGGTGGGTCAGCACTTTATACAAGTACTGGTGAGATAAAGCAACTGAACAGAAGCTACACCCCCTGAAACCCACACTAAGTAATCATGTGGCAAAACATTGCGTTACTAGTAATCTTGCTAGTTTTACTTAGGTTCTTTACATGCAGTCCTAGCAGAGTCATATTATATTGTTTGGAAACATTCTTTGAAAACATAATCAAACAACCAATCAATCGAGGCAACCAATTCAAGCACGAGGAATCTTGTTCGGGTGTGCGCAGCGTGTTCGGTGAACTATATGCACGGATTCTAAGGACAGGCAGCGTTTATGGACTATCATTCAAGCACACAAGTTAACTATCAATCAGAGGTCGGTCCCCGAGTAACTCAGGATCGGTAGCGGTAATCCAGCTAACCAATGACTCCTTTATCTGATGCTATTAGCAGCTGTGACTCATGGTTGCACATTACTGCCGAAGCAGCCGTAGCCAAGGTTCAGCTCTGCACTAATAGCCATTGTCCGACCAAATGCAATGCATGAAACGCTAACAGGTGGTCTCTACGATGCAGACAAAATGAATAAGCAGGCTTATGTATAAACTGATATTTCTTACCCATAGCCGAACGGTTATCCCTGCAGCAGACATACAAGTTAGCAACAATTGCATAAACATATATGTTTTACCGTTCTTTAGTTCCCTGTCCGTCTCTGCATCAAACAGTTAGGTATGCAAGAAGGCTAGCCTAGCATGCTCCCTAACGACCTGAATGCAGCTTATCTCCATACACTTCTCTAATGCAGACTCGACTCTTCTCAACAGAAGCACCGCCTCCCTCTAATAGCCACGCCCCCCAAGATCCCGAAGGACCGATCCTCAGGGCGCACTATTAGTCTCACCCCATCGCATCACCATCCTCCCTTCCAATATCCACGCCCCGAGCTCAGGGCGCGTTATCGGTCTCCCACATATCGTTTGTCCCCCATCCCCCGCAAGCACCCACATGTCTCTTGTCTCTATCACAATAGCACACAACATGACAAGCATTTTTAAACCATCGTATCACATTCCTAATAGCCGCACCCCCAAGATCCCGTAGGACCGGACCTCAGGTGGGCTACTAGTCTAACCTGTTGCATACTAACTTGTGTCTCCCTGGCAGGGAAGGCATGGTAAGTATTGTGCAGGTAATTCAGACGGGCAGGTAAAATCCACCGAACGGTGGCACGTTCATTTCAGTAAATTCAATATGCTGCTTACTTGTAAATGAACTAAGGCAAGATAGAAACCCACAAAATATGCATGCTTCACTAAACAACGTGTTGACTGGTATAGTCAGGCTAGCTCGCCTTCACCAGCATGTTTCGATATGCTGACCCTCGTTGAAACAGGTTCTCCGCACTAAGACGAACCGAGCGAGGAGCCGAAGTCGTCTTCCCGATCCAGTCCAGCTGTTGGCGTATCTTCACCGCACCCCCGAAGCATTTTGGAGTCAGGAGCCTGCAACTCTTCATACACAAATGCAGCTCCGTGGCAAAGCGATCCTCCAGCCTGGAGGTCTTTATCATTTTGAGTTTATAAAGGGATGTAATGTACAGGACTGCTATCTCATTTTGAGTCAACCCTTTTGTAAGCCGTTCGGCATATTAGCTGACTCGTTCAGGAGTTTGTAATAGACGTTCATTATCAATAAAGAGAACTTTTCTATGTTTCAAATCTGTGTTTCAATTTATCTGCGTACTCTGAATATGTGCTTGCTATGCAAATCATTAAAGCCTTGTGCGGGCGCAACTCCAGGCCCGCACGGCGGTCACGACTCGGGGAATTCTGTCAGAAGGTAGTCCATCTCTGACATAGTAGTATCAGAGCACAGATTCAAAGTTCCTTAGACTTCGTGCTGGAAAAGTTCCTTTAACGATCAAATTCCTGTGCGAACTCTTGAACTCGCTAGGCCAAAATGAGATACGTTCATGCAATAAGTCCATAATACATTATGATCCTAATGTAATTTACCTTCTTTTGAAGGAATGGATCCAGCGCAATCTGCAGCGCAACCACCGATCGAAACACAAGAAAGCAGTTCGGGCAATTCGGGAAGCTCTCGAAGCCAAAGAGGCATGTCTCAGGTCGACCCGCTTGAGCGGGTAATGCAAATGTTAGAATCGCAACGACAACGAGACGATGCTCGCCAAGCTAAGCTCGAGAGTAATCTAGAGACCCGATTCTCAGTCCAGCAGAAGCAGGTCGATGCCCTGCAACAAATCGTTCAGACTTTGGCTGCCAACCATTCCGCCGCAACAGCAACGACTCCGGTGGGACAGCCCGTGCTTGAAGTGGAGACGCCTCAAATCCCAAGGCCGAGGGACGTGACTGCCTTTAACTTGGGCCATTTCAAGAAAGTCTGCAACACCCCGTTCAATGGGACTGAGGACCCAGTGGTAGCTCTAGATTGGCTAGCCGAGCTCGAAGATCACTTCACTCTGCTAGAGGTCCCCGAAGATAAGCGCGTTGCCTGCGCGCAACTACAGCTCCGCCTCAACGCACACGATTGGTGGGACGTGCATCGACGATCTCTCCAATTTGATCACGGAGAGGAGGCGATCTCGTGGACGACCTTTCGTGCCGCGTTCGAAGAGGAGTTTATACCGCCTCCAGTACAACGTAAAATGGAAAATGACTTCGTGCAGCTGAGGCAGGGCAGTATGACAGTTAAGCAATACTCCGCCGAGTTCAACCGACTCTCGAAGTTCGCTAGGGCCTATTTACCTGATGCAGCGAGTCGAGCCAGAAGGTTTGAAGGTGGACTACGCTCTGCCATCCATTCGCACGTGGCCAATAATCAGTATGGAACCATGCGTGAAGTCATGAATCACGCCCTGTCGCTTGAACCACTCTATCCTCATGTTGCTGCCGGCGCTGTGCATACATCCAGTCACAAACGCCAAAGCAACGAGGGAGAAAATACCGCTATAAAGCGCCCGAATAACGCTGGTCAGCAGGACGGGGATTGGAACAAAACTTGTCACTTCTGTAAGAGAAAAGGGCACCTTAAGAAGTACTGCCGTAATCTTGAAGTGTCAGTGACTTCCCCGAAGTCAGATTTAGTACCACCGTTCCAGTTCCAAGTACTTCAACTTGTGTCTGGTTTGCCACCATAACCTTCTCAGATGTAGGCTTGTAGATGGTAAACAACTTCTTCTTCGAGAAAACATGGCAGGATGCGCTAGTGTCCACCGACCAGTCAGTGTCAACACTAGCCGTCACAACCTGCGCAATCATAGCAACCTTGTTAGGATCACCTTGCTCTATCTATTTGGGCTTGGATCTGCAGTCTCTACGATAGTGGCCCTTCTTGCCACAGTTAAAGCAAGTCACATCTGAGTTGGGCTTTGGCTTCGACTTGAACGAAGCCGACTTTACCCTGAGATGGTTGAAGTCCTTCTTGTAGTGAGAAGCCTTCTGCTTCCCCTTGGAGTCGTCCGCATGCACCAAGTTGGCTTTTGCCAACTGCTTGGACAACGTGTGCATTTTGTTTTGAGCCCTTAACTCATCTTCAACATGGATGTTGTGCAGTAGTTGATCAAGGCTAACTTGTATCTTCTTCCGGTGCATGTCCAAGAAAAATTGCTTCGTCCTGGCGGAAGCTTGGCCACAATATCCCCCACGACAAAGGCGTCGATTAAGGGTATGCCATCATCCACAAGTTTTTGACGTAACTTGAGAAACTCCTTGACTTGAGACAGCATATTCTTGTCGTCCTCAAATCGCATGTTCCAGACATTTTCAGCCACACGAATCTTGTTGTGGTTCTCATCCGCTTTGTAATGCTTATCTAAGACTCCCAAACGAACTTAGCATGGTCCGTCTTGTTGTATGACTCCGCCAGAGTATCATCCATGGAGTTCAGAATCAGTAGCATGCAAAGGGTGTTCTCTCTTCTCCACTTGTTCTGCTTAGCAGTTGCAGTAGCAACTGCCCGAACAGTAGCATCATCACCGTTTGGAACAACCGGCTCCGGTTCTGTCAGAAGGTAGTCCATCTCTACGAGTTGAAGATTAAGGCAGACCTTCCTCTTCCAAGCGTTGTAATGATCTTCGTCAAACTTCTCACGTTTGTTAAAACTAGTGTCGAGAAGTTTTGCGCGGTTGTTCTCCATCTTTCTCGGATCTTGCTTTGAGATTGTTAGTCCCGAGGCTTAACCAAAGATGGAAGAACGCGTGGTCGAGATCAGAGGTTCACACAAAAGTTTTCACTCTGACTATTCTCGATTTCTATGAAGAACTATAAAATGATTCTTATTACAACTTGCTCTCAAGATTACAAAAGAATCAGAATTAACCAAACTTCTTATTCTTTCTTGCAATCGCAGTTGCAGACGGACAGAACAAAGTTACAATAAAACGAAAACAACCTTCGTTCTTCCTTGCAAAATGCAGTTGCAATCAGATAGAATGAACCAAGAAGAAATAGGAGAAGAAGACAGAATAAAAAATTATTCTTGCTGGGGCGATGAAGACCACCGTTGCTCAAAGCAAGATTCGTCCTCTATCGACGATCTTCTCCCAGGAGCTAGCAAGTTCATAATAGAACTTTTGGAACACTCGTAGTCACCTCTTTGTGTGACTAGAACAGACTCCTTTGGACTCCTCTTTCTCAACTTTTGGTGTGTCTCAAAAGGAGGTTAGAGGGCTCTTTATATAGGGAAGGATGAAAATCTATCCTCCTCTTCTTTTCGATGTGGGACTAAAAAGTCAATATACAAAATTGATATCTCACAATCGTAGCCCTATACATAGCCCGCTCAGCGCCCGTCCAGCACCCGCTCATGCAACACGAGCATAAAACTCGCGCATAAAACGAACGCACGAGCGCCTTGCGACGATGTTGACTCGCGCATAAAACGAGCACACGAGCGCCTTGCTAAGTAGTGTGCCAATAAAGAACCACTTTGCGCCCTTAAGCCCGAATCCGAGTCGTTAAGTCCCTTTGGGGCTTAGCTCTTTTGGAATAATATCCATGAGCATGACAAAAAACATAAATGCTTTCATGAGGAGTTAATCCTTTTTTCTCCTAGAAAAACACCCCTACATGACACCCATGTGCCCCACCACACCCCATGTGCACACCTCAACTCATACAAAAAATTATATTGAGATACCCACTTGGTGGTGTAGCCAATGTCTATCTTTACTAGTCCAAAGGCAAAACACCCAACAGTTATCGACCCCCTTTCAACACCCACTCGGCAATCATTGTTCCTACATTACTTGACATAATTGACTATATTGAGAAACAAATGTTGAAGCTTGAAGCATACAACAACTTTAAAGTAAGCTGTTACCTATCAACTAAGCTAAATTCTAGATTGTGATAACAATTAGTATGCCTCGTCATGGGACCAACCAAAAAAGTCGTTACATAATTTAGGCCAAGTATATATTATAATTGCCCACAACCCGTTCAGCCTTCAAGCAGTAACTATTTTCCTAGGTACATCGATAATGACAGTTAGATTTGATCACCTTAGAAGTTAAAAAATGAAATATGAATATTACTAATGACATAGTTAGATTTGATCGACTTAGAAGTTAAAAAATAAGTATAATGACTCACAGCTCAATTATTACAACTTCAATAGAAGGAAGCTGCCAAGTGAGCTTCATATCCAACTTTGATGCAAGCCAATAGAATAATTTGACTCCTTGAAGAGGTAACACAATGAACTGAACTTAAGAAGTACAATAGAGCAAATGAATGTTTATACATGTATTTCATATTTTCGTCCTTCAAAGACAACTTCTCAAAGATGAGTGTAACTACTCGTTTAATTTTATATTAGCATCACCATATTTTGGGTTCACAAGGTGATAGATGCACAAGTGCACACACAAACACTAATAAAGTACTGGTGTTCTTACAGGCTCTCATGTCAACTGAATATATAATACAATGCATGCAAAAAATCTTTATACCTTTATAGATGTGCAAGTATTGGGGAGTTTACTTTGCATGTGAGGAATAACATCAGTCTAGATAAGACAATTAAACATTAATTATCATCATATCAAAGTTTCTTAAATAGCTACCTTCCATGCTTGCTATTATGAAGCTTACTCGTATAGACTTCAGAGGGTCAGGTAGTGGTCTCCTGGAACATCAAAAAGTGTTATAAACAAAGAATAATGGGAAGTTGCATTTATGAAACTTTATTAAACTGCTTCAGCAACAATGATAACTACATGATGTCTTGGTTCTTGGGGTATCAACACCCAATACAAAAATAAGAAAAGTTATATTTACCATCATTTTGTTGTTTTCGTGTGACTGGTCATGGAACATAACCTACCGAAAATTTGGGTGAATGACAGCCTCTGTTGTGGACGACTACAAGTCTTCCGATACGCATAAAAACCCTTCATCTGGATAATTGTAGTTAATATTAGATAGTAGGTACTCACATTATGCACTGACACAATACAGAATAAATATCAAATTATGGAAACTGAACTATCATTACTCACTGACACAGATATGCATAAAAACCCTTCATTTGGATGGTGACATAACCCAATGTTTCAGCATATTACCTGGAAGCACTATTTTTATTGTACTCTTAATTCAATTGCATGCATTGTACAACGGTACTTAGTATGTATATCTAAGCTTAGCATGTATTGCTAGAAATTTGAAAAATAGAGCATACTTCAAACAAGTGAGACATAGAAGAAGCAGTTAAAGATAATTAACTTGACTAATAAAGGCAAAACAGAGGTAGATATAAGTAGGACCAAGTAGGACCAAAAGTAGAACATTAATAGAAATTATAAGAATGCATGGAAATGACTTACCAAAATATGAAGAAAAGAGATTCTCAATCCACGCTGCTAGGTTATCCATAACTTGAGCATTATGATCCATTGGCAGCTTGAACACTATACCAATCATGTTTAATCTGGATTCCATGATAATGTGCAAGAAATGTCCAAAATGAAAATTTACAGATATATGCAACAGAGTGAACCAAAAGTACATCAGTGGTTTGGCACCCAAGAGAGTCAACATTACCAACAAATGGATATAAGATTTGAAGTATGCATAATTTTGAACTATCAAAAACCACTAATTCTCACAATATAAGATTTCCAAATTACCGACAAATGGATGTAAGATTTGATGTTTCCACTGATCCTTTCTTTTATTCTCAATCACATCAATAACTTGCCAACAAATTTTGGAGAATTGTGTTTGAGAAATCAATGTCTCCATAGATTCCACCATGTGGTTGTCTGCCCTGCATTTCTGTCTTGTAACCTTTATCTGGATGAGCCATGATTGATTCATGCTTCAGTGACTGCTGAAACACTTAAGGAACACAGGAAACATGAAAAATCAGCTATTTTGGTGTTTCGTGTAATTTACCCATAATATTATTTAGTTAATTTATCACTTATGCCTCTTTGCATCAGCATGTGCCTTCATTGGAGGCCTTTCATAGCAAACTTCCACCTCTATTTTCATCAAAACTACTCCAACTCTTATGGAAAAAAATGTTGTGGCACTTTGTATTCAAGGCTGTATGTCAAGCCTCTCTCCTGTTTCTATGAGATTTTCAGGGTTGATGTAGCTACTTTCTTCCAACATTTTGCTGGAAATTAAATTCTCAGGAATGCAATATGCCAGGGTAAAATAATTTATAACATGAAACAATCATGTCAATAGGTTTCACCAATAAATTTCCAGGGAATTAAAAAAATTCCGCACATCAAACTCACCCATAAAATTATTCAATAATCTGGGAACTTTTGGAGAACACATCGCCTTCGTTTCTTTAGAGAATGATATTTCCTAGAATGAGCACTTTCATGATAAAGTTTCTTCAAATATGTTAAACACTATCAATATATCAACCACCCAGCGTAACCCGCTGTTGAATTTTCGTCCAATCGGACCTTCAACGGCACAAACGCACGCTGGAAACACACACGAGACATAATTCAGAAAAGACATATAATTAACATAATAAAATTAATCGCATACATGAACAACATCCACAAGTCCACGACCACAAGTCCAAATAAAATAATTAAAGTACATGAACAACATCCATAAGTCCACGACCACGACAACACAAATAAACAATATCCACAAGTCTGCGATTACTACAACACAAATAAATATCAAATATAAAAAAATCACCGATCTGGCGGTGTTTCTTGGTCACGCAAACGTTCGAGGACGTTCTAAGGAATTTCATTCGCTAATTCAGATAGTAGTGAACCTAACGCCTCCGACGGCAATAAACTTAGGAATCTCATCACTGCGTCAGCAGATAGAATAGGGCCAGAAGCAGCAGCGGGAGGAGCAGAGGCACCAGAAGGACCAGATGTCGTGGCGCCAGGGCCAACAATGGGAGGAGCACGAACACCGGAAGAACCATACTCCATGGAGGCCTGCATGCTGCTGATCGACTCCTGCATACCCACCACAGTGGCCTGCAATATGGTCATCGTCGTAACAATTTGCTCTATCCTATCAGGTTGTGCCGCAGTAGAAGACGCCGACTGTAGTGCCTTCAAATCCCGATCCGACCGGGATGCGCACTATATAATTGGGCTTGTGGCTAGTCTGTCTGAGTCATAGTTTGGTGTTTAGAATCTTCGGCATCCTCTTGCCACGGACAAAATGCGATGATCCTTTCCAACTCACGGATAGGCCTCTATTGAAACGAGTCCAATAGTTTTCGTGCTTTGTTGTTTGGTTTTCTTAATGTCGCTTTGGAATTTTTGTTTTAGTGTTGCTTTCGATTTGCTTGATTTTTGCTGTTGGCATTCTCGCTTGGAGCTTTTATTCTTGGAGAGTTCGGGAGGAAGGATAGGGAAAGGATTCTAACCTGGTGCTCGTGCTATTGCAGGTCTGCGTAACTGACGTTTGATCGTCGCTAGGCGGGACACCTTCTTTCTGCACTTCCCTAAATCGGTGGGTGATTTTGACCATTCTTTCCTACTTCTTCACGTCCATATCTCTAATGTTTCAAATGTTCAATCGATGATGCCGGCTGAACGCCTAGAAAATCCTTAGCCACAATGCATGCCAGCCACTAAGAAAGGAACATGGAAATTGTAGACTAACTTGTATATTCATGAACAAAATATAAACACGAGCTCCAATATACAAGCAGCAATTGGATTATTGGTTGCGGCCTGGTGCCTCAGAGAGTTTGGACCCACGGGACACCAAAATCGGAACACGACTTTGAGAAAATATAAACTGTTGCATAAGTATATATGTTGCTGCTTTACTTCTTCTGTTTTATCTCATGCATTGTATGATAGTTGAACTGTTCACGCATTTGCATGGTCTGGGACAACTTATGCACAAGGTTTGGCATTTTCTCGAAACGGTATTCCGGGACGCTGAAACCGTATCGACCCGGGGAAAATATTTGATCATGCTAGTCGCGATGCATTGCGGGACCTTCAGCAGGGCTTGCTACCCGGGCGCGCCGCAATGCCTTGGATAAGTCTCCATAGTGTCGATCATACCAATGACCGCATATAGATAGAACACATGATAATCTATTGCCTTGTGCAGATGGTAAGTATACTTGTGTTTCATTGCAGGAAAGTCGTGCATCGATTGAGTAAGCAACCGATGTGCTTTATGGGTTCAAAGTTATTTTTGTTCCTCTAAAATCATGCAACTGATATGAACTGAATTCACTTAGTTCTCAATAGCAAGATCATTTTAATGCATGCTCGCCCCTAATAAGCAAGTGTTGATTTAGGCGAGTGGGTTTGTCCCTCTCACCAGTACAGCTGAGTACTGACCTACATTGTGGGCAATTATTTCAGGCACTCAGAGTGTGCAATGCTTGTGGATAGACGAGAAGGCGTTAGAAGCTCTTCTATTTTGAAGTATAGTTGAAGCCAGTTCATTTTGGAGGCGTGGACTTTCAATCTATACAAGGACATAATGTACGGACGACAAGGCTTATCTGATGGAGCGCGCCCTACCTTTTGAGTTTTTCTTTTGTAATGCAAACCAAGTAGCCGAGAGGTGCATCAAATATAAACTCTATGTAAATTACTCTGAATTGTCAATAAAAAGCATGTTATATTCCTATACCTTGTGTTCAACTATCTGTGAATGTGTTTTCTAACTTGTGTTTCAAATGGGTTCCTATCACTGCACGTTCTTGCCTTGTATGAGCGCAACCCCAGGCTCTCATGGTATCACGCCCAAGTGAGGACGATCGGTTCCACAAAGGATCCAGACGAGGATGATTGACCTTTGCGGGATCGGGACATGATATGTTGGTATCAGAGCACGGCTTCCCTTCCTTGGGTTTTCAAAAAGATATTCTAGAAGTTTGATGCGCCTCTCGATTTAATTGCATTCGGCGTCCGCTGCATGAGATGAATCGCCCTATACAATGAGCCCATAGATAAAAATTTATCGTTTTTGGAGTGTTGACAAGCTACTCTCTTTTGTAGCAATGACAAAGAAAAACAATGCCACTGCAAGCAGTGCTCAGCCTGTCTAGAGCGATCCGACAAGTTCTGGAGAATTTGGAGGGGCGGACTCAATCGATATGACTGAGAGACTCATGCACCTAATGGAGGTACAGCAACAACAAGCTGTCACTCAACAGGCACAGATTCAGACGCAGTTCACTGCTCAACAAAAGCAGATGGATACCATGATGCAATTGATCGCATCTTTGGTGCCCAGCAAATGCGGAGCCACTGTGACGCCTGTCACACCGCCAGCTGTGGCGATAGAAGATGAATACGAGGAAACGCAGCCTCCCGCTAAGAATACCTGCAGAGCGGCTGAGTTCACTAAGATGCACCCACCAATGTTCAACGGACGAGCATAATCGGATGTGGTGATGGAATGGATTGCAAAATTCGAAGGACTCTTCAACCTGGTTGGCATTAAAGGGTCCAAATGAGTGGCTTGTGCATCGGTGCAACTGGAACTAAGGGCACATAATTGGTAGGAAGCTACCAAGCAAGGAATTTATGATGCCAATCTCAACTGCAAGATCACCTGGGAGATGTTCAAATCAGCCTTCATTGAACAATATATCCCAAGGGCCGTGCGGTAACAAAAAGAAGACTTCAACAATCTGGTACAAGGAAGTATGTCTGTTGATGACTATGATTCAGTATTCGCAAGACTCGCGAAGTTTGCTGGACATTTTTTGCCTAACCAGCAGGCGTGGTGCTATCTTTTAAAGAAATGTTTGAATGGCGACCTACATAGAGATGTCATAAATCAAAAGTGCCAGACCTACCGGGAATGTTATGAAGTTGCCCTTAATAGCAAACGAATCTTTGAGCGCAATTCATAAAAGACAAATGTACAGACTCCCCGTACCAATTTCAACAAGCGGCCTCATGAAACGGGAGGGTCTGGAGCGCCGAAGCGTCCGCACACGTCTGAGCACAGGGGTCCGTCTCAGGGACCGTACTGCCACAGGTGCGACAAGATGGGACATCGGGTGACTGAGTGTCGAGTCGTAGGATGTTTCAAATGTGGCCGTTTGGACCATAAAGTATTTGACTGTCGAGACCCCAGGCCGATCGTCAGGCAGCAGTCAAACCAGAACAAGGGACCTCCAGCACATGACGCCAATGTTATACCAGTGAACCCACAACGCCAGGGTGCCCAAGGCTGAGTCTATGCATTGACTCGGGATGAGGCATCTGCCTCCGACACTGTTGTGACAGGTACCTTACTTTTCAAAGATTTGCCCGCTAGAGTCTTATTCGATTTAGGTGCTACACATAGTTTCATATCTGCTGATTTTATTGTTGAGAATAAATTAGCTTCTATCCCATTAAATATGAACCTTTGTGTGAGTACCCCTTCTGGAGTCGACATGCCCGCCAATGCGATCTGTAGGGACGGCTATATTTGCAGCGGATGCAGAAAAATTTCCTTAGATGTCATTGTTCTAGACATTATGGAATACGACATTATTCTCGGAATGGACTGGTTAGGTGATTGCTATGCAACAATCGAGTGCGCGGAGAAGCGAGTCATATTTCGTCTACCCGGCGAGGCAGACTTCTACTATTCGTGCAGCGTTGCACCGAAGAAGGCGATGGTGATATCAGCAATTTCGGCTAAGCGCATGTTGTATTCGGACTGTGAAGAGTACTTAGCCTCTGTTCGAGACACCCGGCAGGAAGGTGCAGATGCAGCTCAAGCTGATGTCATAGCAGATTTTCCCGACGTATTTCCGGACGAGCTGTCTGGAATGCCTCCAGATCGAGAGATCGAATTCTCTATTGACTCCTTTTCGGTTATGCGACCGATATCGAAGGCACCCTACCGAATAACCCCAGTAGAGCTAAAGGAACTGAAGGTCCAGTTGCAAGATCTGTTAGACCGATGATACATTCGCCCAAACGTTTCTCAATGGGGAGCTCCGGTGTTGTTCGTAAAGAAGAAGGACGGATCCATGCGGCTGTGCATAGACTACCGAGAACTGAATAAGGCTACCGTGCGGAACAAGTACCCGTTACCACGGATAGACGACCTGTTTGATCAACTACAAGGCGCAACAGTATTCTCTAAATTCGATCTCAGGTCAGGCTATCACCAGTTGAAAATCAAATCCGGTGATGTCCCCAAGTCAGCGTTCCGAACCCGATATGGGCACTATGAATTTCTTGTAATGTCGTTTGGCTTGATGAACGCCCCAACAGCTTTCATGGATCTGATGAACCGCGTATTCCGGCCGTTTGTGGACAAGTTTGTGGTCGTGTTTATTGACGACATACTGATCTATTCCAAGAATGAGACGGAACACATGAAGATCGTACTGCAGATGTTATGTGAGCATCGATTGTTCGCAAAGCTCAACAAGTGTGAGTTCTGGTTGAACATCGTGGCATTTCTTGGACATGTCATCTCGGCAGAAGGCGTTGTTGTAGACCGAAAGAAGATAGAAGTGGTGGTGGATTGGAAGCAACATATGTCAGCTAGTGAAGTTCGTTGCTTTCTGGGCCTAGCGGGATACTACCGTAGGTTCGTGAAAGATTTTTCTAAATTGGCCTCGTCTTTGACTCGCCTTACTCAGAAAGGAATTACATTCAAGTGGAGTGAGGACTGCGAAGCTAGCTTTCATGAGCTAAGCAACGGCTCGTTTCAGCTCCAATACTTGTACTTCTGGATGGAATAAATGAGTTTCAGATATACAATGATGCTTCGGGACTCGGCTTAGGGTGTGTTCTTATGCAGAGGGACAAGGTAATATCGTACGCATCAAGAAAATTGAAGCCGCACGAGAAAAACTACCCAACACATGACTTGGAACTGGCGGCAATTGTGTTCGTACTGAAGTTGTGGCAGTATTATCTTTATGGTATTGCTTGCAAAATCTACACAGACCACAAGATCCTCAAGTACCTTTTCACCCAACGAGAAGTGAACATCCGGCAGCGGCGCTGGCTAGAACTGATAAAGGACTACGACTTGACGATTGCATATACGCCGGGCAAGGGAAACGCCGTTGCTGATGCTCTGAGTCGGAAGCACGTGGGCTCACTATCCATAAACAACCGTTTGCTTCAGGATCTAGAGGCGATGGGCATTGAATTTCGAGTTCGGCATCGAGGAATGTAGCTGGCTGTACTCCATCTTGAGCCGAGTTTGCGTGATAGAATCAAGTCTGCTCTGAGGGATGATCCGTTCCTAACGAAGGTGCGTGGGCTGATCTCGACGGGAAAGACGTCCAACTTCGTGGAAGGCGAAGACGGGACCTTACAAATGAAAGAAAGATTATGCATTTCTAGCGATCCAGTACTCCGAAAGAAAATCATGACAGAGGCATACTATGCGAATTATTCCTTACATCCGGGGAGCACCAAGATGTACAAGGACTTGCACAAGACCTTCTGTTGGCACAGTATGAAGCGGGATGTGGCGACCTTTGTGCCACAGTGTATGGCCTGTCAACAGGTGAAAGTTGAATATCAGAGGCCCGGCGGGAAGCTGCAGAACCTCGTTATTTCCGAGTGAAAATGGGACATCGTTATGGATTTTATCGTGGGGTTTCAAAAGACGCAGCAGGGGCATGATGCAATTTGGGTCATAGTTGGTCGTTTGACCAAATATGCCCACTTTCTCCCTATCAAAGTTACATGGAGTGTCGATCGGTTAGCACATATTTACATTGACGAGATTGTCCGACTACACGGAGTACCTGCCTCAATCGTCACGGTCCGCGACGGATGTTTCTTATCTCGTTTTTGGACTAGCCTACAGTCTTTTTTGGACACCAAGCTAATGTTCAGTACCGCATATCACCCCCAGACTGACGGCCGGACGGAAGGACGAATCAGATACTTGAGGATATGTTGCGACTGTGTGCGATCGATCTACCATCAGTTGACGGAGTTCGCGTACAACAACAGTTACCAATCGAGCATCCACATGGCACTGTACGAAGCGCTCTATGGACGAAAGGTTCGATCTCCAATCTATTGGGACGAAATCGGCGAGCGACAGGTACTCGGGCCAGACTGGTAGAGCAGGTCGTTGAGAAAGTTTGTTTGATTCGAGAAAGACTCCACACTGCGCAGAGCTAACAGAAGAGCTATGCCGATGCTCATCGTAGACCCTTGGAGTTTATTGTAGCGCCCCGTTCTCCCGATGCGGAGATTGCGGCTAAGAAACACAAGTCGGTATCGTTCGATCGGGATAGATTGAATTAAGAACTCGTCCTCGTTATGGATTTGTTTCTTCGGAATCGATTCCCATATTCAATGGACTGCGCCCCAAGGATCGGCTTAGCGGCAGAGTCAGGAGGGACCTCTCCGCTGCTATCTTTTATTGCCTCGGTTTTCGATGTCGCTTGTTGCTTTCGTGCTTTGAGTTGGTTTTGGGATTTGTTTGTTTTCCTTGAACGGTTTTGATGGTTTTCATTATTTTCGTTCATTGAACTGCATTTCTATTCCGAGATTGGAAAGAGAGGAAGAAGTATTAATCGAGCTGTTCGTGTGCAGGTGAACGAGCAGTAGGCGGCTTGCGAGCGGAGTCGTGAAGCGCCTCTTTCCTTCTCCCTTCCTAAATCTAAGTGAGTGGCTACCAACCCGATTAGCTAGCCCTGCTTCCAAGCTTCACTCCTTCGCCACGATCAAACGATACCAAATAATAATAAAAGAAACCAAGATAAAAGACAATAGACTTGGTTATTATGCTTGTCAATCAAACCTGTGAACTGTTGCCTTATCGTATGCTTGTTCGTGCAAATGTTCTATAAATTATGCTAAGTATGACACACACCTTGTATTGTGCATAATTGTTCAGGAAGGCTATGCTAAATGAATCATGCATTACTGCTTGTCGTTCACTCGTGTTCTTGCACTCGTGTTCTTGCAATCGTGTTGCCTCAACTGCATGAATTATTAACTTATTAATCGTGTTCGATCATGGACAACTTGTGCACAAGGTATAGTTCTGCGGACGGTCGCTGGGGCACTGGCACCGATCCGATCCGGGCGGAACTCGTGTATAGTCATCGTGTACGGGACAAGATGGCTTGCAACGCCTCGTGTACTATCGTTTCATGCTATCCTTGTCTCGGACTAGTCCACTATGGCAACCAAGCCAGTGATCATCGTGTATATTTAAACCTATTGCAAACTAACTTGTGTCTTCGTGGCAGGGAAGGCATGGTAAGTATTGTGCAGGTAATTCAGACGGGCAGGTAAAATCCACCTAACGGTGGCACGTTCATTTAAGTAAATTCTATATGCTGCTTACTTGTAAATGAACTAAGGCAAGATAGAAACCCACAAAATATGCATGCTTCAATAAACAACGTGTTGATTGGTATAGTCAGGCTAGCTCGCCTTCACCAGCATGTTTCGATATGCTGACCCTCGTTGAAACAGGTTCCCCGCACCAAGGCGAACCGAGCGAGGAGCCGAAGTCGTCTTCCCGATCCAGTCCAGCTGTTGGCGCATCTTCACCGCGCCCCTTGAAGCCTTTTGAAGTCCGAAGCTGCAACTCTTCATACACAAATGCAGCTCCGTGGCAAAGCTATCCTCCAGCCTGGAGGTCTTTATCGTTTTGAGTTTATAAAGGGATGTAATGTACATGACTGCTATCTCATTTTGAGTCATCTCTTTTGTAAGCCGTTCGGCATATTAGCTAACTCGTTCAAGAGTTTGTAATAGATGTTCATTATCAATAAAGAGAACTTTTCTATGTTTCAAATCTGTGTTTCAATTTATCTGCGTACTCTGAATATGTGCTTGCTATGCAAATCATTAAAGCCTTGTGCGGGCGCAACCCCAGGCCCGCACGGCGGTCACGATTCGGGGGACGCCTCAATTGATTCTACGGAATCGGGTCGTGACATAGTGGTATCAGAGCACAGATTCAAAGTTCCTTAGACTTCGTGCTGGAAAAGTTCCTTTAACGATCAAATTCCTGTGCGAACTCTTGAACTCGCTAGGCCAAAATGAGATACGTTCATGCAATAAGTCCATAATACATTATGATTCTAATGTAATTTACCTTCTTTTGAAGGAATGGCTCCAGCGCAATCTGCAGCGCAAGCCCCGGACGAAACGCAAGGCCAAGGAAGTAGTTCGGGTACTTCGGGAAGTTCAGAGAGCCAGCGAGCCGTGCCAAGCATCGATCCCGTCCAACGAATGTTGCAGATGTTGGAGGCAAACCAACAAAGGGACGAGGCTCGCTATGAACTGGCCGAGAAGCGGGCGGAAGAGAGTCAGCTCAAGTTTCAAGACAATATAGAAGCACGATTCTCAGTCCAACAGAAGCAGGTAGATACCCTACAACAGATCGTTCAGACTTTGGCTGCCAACCATTCCGCCGCAACAGCAACGACTCCGGTGGAACAGCCCGTGCTTGAAGTAGAGACGCCGCAAATTCCAAGGACGAGGGACGTGACTGCCTTCGACTTTGGCCACTTCAAGAAAGTCTGCAATACCCCATTCAACGGGACTGAGGACCCAGTCGTAGCTCTAGATTGGTTGGCCGAACTTGAAGATCACTTCGCTCTGCTAGAGGTCCCCGAAGAGAAGCGCGTCGCCTGCGCGCAACTACAGCTCCGCCTCAACGCGCACGATTGGTGGGACGTGCATCGACGATCTCTCCAATTTGATCACGGAGAGGAGGCGATCTCGTGGACGACTTTTCGTGCCGCGTTCGAAGAGGAGTTTGTACCCCCTCCAGTACAACGTCAAATGGAAAACGAGTTCGTGCAGCTGCGGCAAGGCAGCATGACAGTTAAAGAGTACTCCGCCGAATTCAACCGACTCTCCAAATTCGCTAGGGCCTATTTACCTGATGTAGCGAGTCGAGCTAGAAGGTTTGAAGGTGGACTACGCCCTGTCATCCATTCGCACGTAGCCGTTCATCAGTATCGTACAATACGTGAAGTCATGAATCACGTCCTATCGCTTGAACCACACTATCCTCACGTTCCTGCCGGCGCTGTACATACCTACAATCACAAACGCCAAAGCAACGACAGAGGAAATACTGCTGCAAAGCGCCCTAACAACGGAGGGCACCAAAGAGGGAACCCAGGGCCATCGTGTAATTTCTGTAAAAAGCGTGGGCACACAGCCAACAATTGTCGCTTGAGACTTGGGTTATGCCTAGCGTGTGGACAATTAGGCCATGCCATTAATTCCTGTCCGAACCTTTCTGATCGTCGTCCCCAACGAAATGCTCCCTAACGGTAGGTCCTATTCTTAAGTTTCGGAACGAAACTTCCAATTAGTTGGGTAGGATGTAGCGCCCCGTTCTCCCGATGCGGAGAGCGCGGCTAAGAAACACAAGTCGGTATCGTTCGATCGTGATAGATTGAATTAAGAACTCGTCCTCGTTATGGATTTGTTTCTTCGGAATCGATTCCCATATTCAATGGACTGCGCCCCAAGGATCGGCTTAGCGGCAGAGTCAGGAGGGACCTCTCCGCTGCTATCTTTTATTGCCTCGGTTTTTTATGTCGCTTGTTGCTTTCGTGCTTTGAGTTGGTTTTGGGATTTGCTTGTTTTCCTTGAACGGTTTCGATGGTTTTCATTGTTTTCGTTCATTGAACTGCATTTCTATTCCGAGATTGGAAAGAGAGGAAGAAGTATTAATCGAGCTGTTCGTGTGCAGGTGAACGAGCAGTAGGCGGCTTGCGAGCGGAGTCGTGAATCGCCTCTTTTCTTCTCCCTTCCTAAATCTAAGTGAGTGGCTACCAACCCGATTAGCTAGCCCTGCTTCCAAGCTTCACTCATTCGCCCCGATCAAACGATACCAAATAATAATAAAAGAAACCAAGATAAAAGACAATAGACTTGGTTATTATGCTTGTCAATCAAACCTGTGAACTGTTGCCTTATCGTATGCTTGTTCGTGCAAATGTTCTATAAATTATGCTAAGTATGACACACACCTTGTATTGTGCATAATTGTTCAGGAAGGCTATGCTAAATGAATCATGCATTACTGCTTGTCGTGCACTCGTGTTCTTGCACTCGTGTTCTTGCAATCGTGTTACCTCAACTGCATGAATTGTTAACTTGTTAATCGTGTTCGATCATGGACAACTTGTGCACAAGGTATAGTTCTGCGGACGGTCGCTGGGGCACTGGCACCGATCCGATCCGGACGGAACTCGTGTATAGTCATCGTGTACGGGACAAGATGGCTTGCAACGCCTCGTGTACTATCGTTGCATGCTATCCTTGTCTCGGACTAGTCCACTATGGCAACCAAGCCAGTGATCATCGTGTATGTTTAAACCTGTTGCAAACTAACTTGTGTCTTCGTGGCAGGAAAGGCATGGTAAGTATTGTGTAGGTAATTCAGACGGGCAGGTAAAATCCACCTAACGGTGGCACGTTCATTTAAGTAAATTCTATATGCTGCTTACTTGTAAATGAACTAAGGCAAGATAGAAACCCACAAAATATGCATGCTTCACTAAACAACGTGTTGATTGGTATAGTCATGCTAGCTCGCCTTCACCAGCATGTTTCGATATGCTGACCCTCGTTGAAACAGGTTCTCCGCACCAAGGCGAACCGAGCGAGGAGTCGAAGTCGTCTTCCCGATCCAGTCCAGCTGTTGGCGCATCTTCACCGCGCCCCTTGAAGCCTTTTGAAGTCCGAAGCTGCAACTCTTCATACACAAATGCAGCTCCGTGGCAAAGCTATCCTCCAGCCTGGAGGTCTTTATCGTTTTGAGTTTATAAAGGGATGTAATGTACAGGACTGCTATCTCATTTTGAGTCATCTCTTTTGTAAGCCGTTCGGCATATTAGCTAACTCGTTCAAGAGTTTGTAATAGATGTTCATTATCAATAAAGAGAACTTTTCTATGTTTCAAATCTGTGTTTCAATTTATCTATGTACTCTGAATATGTGCTTGCTATGCAAATCATTAAAGCCTTGTGCGGGCGCAACCCCAGGCCCGCACGGCGGTCACGATTCGGGGGACGCCTCAATTGATTCTACGAAATCGGGTCGTGACATTTATGGTCGGGGATCACGTCTTCTTAAAAGTGACACCAATGCGTAGAGTGATGCCCTTCGGTATTAAGGGCAAATTGAGTCCCAGATTTGTTGGCCCCTTTGAAATACTTAAGCGAGTGGCAGCTATGGCCTATCGAATTGCACTATCCCCCGCCGTGGCTGAAGTGCACGATGTGTTCCATCTCTCTCAACTTCAAAATTATGTGCATGATCCGAGTCATGTGGTTAGCTTCAAGCAATTGGAACTGCGCATGGACTTATCGTACTCAGAGGAGCCTGTGCAGATTTTGGATCAGAAGGAGAAGGTGCTGCAGAACCGTACAATGTCATTTGCTTTGCGTGTTGTGGCAGAACCATTCTGTAGAGGAATCGACATGGGAGATGGAGTCGGAGATGAAGGAGAAGTATCCTTCATTGTTCGTTCTGTCGGAGGTAAGACCTTGTTCTTAAGTTTCGGAACGAAACTTTTTCTTAGTGGTATACTATGTAGTGCCTTCAAATCCCGATCCGACCGGGATACACACTATATAATTGGGCTTGTGGCTAGTCTGTTTGAGTCATAGTTTGGTGTTTATAATCTTCGGCATTCTCTTGCCACGGACAAAATGCGATGATCCTTTCCAACTCATGGATATGCCTCTATTGAAACGAGTCCAATAGTTTTCGTACTTTGTTGCTTGGTTTTCTATGATATGCCTCTATGATCATTTCCAACTCATGGATATGCCTCTATGATCCTTTCCAACTCCGGATTAAAATTAGGCCCTGCCGCATTATACACCATATATCGTGCCAAGTTGTGGTCTCCATTTCAACATACTCTACATCGTCTTCGATGGCAACATCCGTAGCAACATCCCCAACAAAAGCATACTATCTTTTTGTATAAAGTTTACCTTGCTATGCCCACAGGTCGTAATCACGAACAAAACCCTTAAGGGTCAGATGCTTCCTCATAATCACCGCTTCTTCGTAATGTCTATTACGACAATGAGCACATAAACACTTAATTTTTGGACCATCCATATAATTAGGTTTGCTCATGGCATACTTAAGAAATATTTCAATTCCTGCCTTAAAATCGTCACTCAGACCAATCCTGATCTTGAGTCTGTACATCCACGTACGAACAACCAAGTAACAATCCATTGCTTGGTGGATGTGAAAAATACTGTATCGTAAGATAAAATATACAGAAGTAATTAGATGTACATACGACATTAGGTGTGCATTCTAAAAGCATTGTAATTCGTACTTTACGTATTCTACCATAGCGAAAAGTAGAGAAAGGTGAAACAGAGCTTCACAGATCAGACGAAAAAAGTTTTACAAAGTCGGTAGGTCATGCCGGAATCCTGTTGATAGGAATCGTATCGACAGGAATCCAATTTGACCCATAACCTATGAAAAACTTTTTTCGCTGGTCTATTCAATATGAATATTTATGTCACCTGTTAAGGAGTTTTTGCATTCTCCACCACCTCCATGAAAGTTACAACATCGATATTTGTTCAATATGATGCATTTCTGCATAGTATCGACATGAATTCGGATATCAATGGCTCAGAAAACTACAAAAAATTCATTCTAGCATACATTAGTGTGAATCATCTAAGTTCTGTACATCAATGTAGTATATGTTCTTATCAAATGTAGTATCTGAAGGATATAACAAAATTTAGATGAACCCACATAATTTAATGCTAAGACATCAGCTCACAATATAAAATATAGTGATGGGTTATGGTATCATCATTGCCGAGGGATAGGGGCTGAAGGACAGTCAATGTTATCTACAGCTACATGGTCTCTACCTCGCCGTCAAATGGCTGCATGGACTATGCCTCACTGTTATTGGGCCAAGTCCTTACCTCCTAGAGAAGTAATCCAAATTCTCCATATCACTTTGTAGGAGCTATTAATTGTGTTATCTAGACTATAGTGTATATATTAGATGTGTTCTCATAGTTTTAGTTGTGTTTGGGGATGAAGATAATGTGTAACATGGGAGTATCCTATAGTTAGTTAGAGGGTATTATAGATCTCCCCCTCTCCCCATACATCAGTACATTTGCACTCAATTGGAACCCGAGTTCCATGCCTGTACACACAACCTGAGCAGTATCCTCCATATCCTTCTCCTTCACATGTATCACACTACTGATACACTCACAGAGCACCTGCTTAACCTCACAGTCCAAGCCTCACATCTAACTTCCTGTGCACCCTTCTACCACTGATACATCACAACAATTAGTCATTAAGATCTGATACACTATGATCTAATAAACCATTGCAATCAACAAGCCACTGCCCCTAACTAGTACCTAACCAACTGTCTGACTGAGCATTGTTTCCCTCTTCACATGTGCACACATGTGCATAGGTCTACACTTGTAGTGCCCAAGTGCACTGCACCCCTTGTCTGAACCCGACTCCCTCCAAATACTCACTACACAAGGCCTAACCCTAGCCTCCAACAGCCAGTACCTACCTACACTTCTGCACCAACCTATGTGCACAAAACACTGCCCCTCTAATTCCCTTCACTACACTCCTACATGTACACAAACTCCCTAACACTCACTAATACTATCACACACACACAACACATCTCCCAAACTATCAAACTCCCATACACATACACTAAAATACATATAAGCCATAACACAAACACCTAGAGTGGTAAAAAGAAATTATCACAGAAATCATCCCAAAATGTCGAGTAATAATAAGAAATTATCACATAAATCATCCCCAAATGTCGAGTAATAATAAGAAATCATCACATAAATCATCCCCAAATGGTACACCCTAGAGTGTGGGCAGTAACAGTGCAAACTGAAGAGGGGAACAGAGGGAGAAGAGGGGAGGAAGACTTACACTGGAGCAGAGGAGAGGGAAGCACGACGAGAGGGGAGCGGAGGAGAGGGAACGCCGACGAGAGGGAGCGGAGGAGAGGGAAGCACGAGCCGGAGGGGGACAAGTTGGCGAGAGGAGAGAGAGACAAGGTCGATTAAAATAAAATTTTTGATCGACTGCCTAATTAATATAACTTATGACACAGACTTGGTGACGGATATGTGACGTCCATATCCGTCACCAAAACTAAACAATCTAAGCAACGTATCCGCGACTCAATATCCGTTGCAAGACCGTCGCCATGTTTACCCGCGTTGTTCCCGCGTTTGACCGCGCAAACTGGTGACGATCTAGCTACTAATTGGCGACGTCCTAGCGACGAATAGTTATTTAATTCGTAAATGGTGGCTGTTGGTCGTCCAACCGACGGTGAACCGTCGCTACTTGGCGACGGATAGTGACCGTTGTCAATTCTCCTTATCCATGGCCTCCGAGGGTTAGCTAGGGTTAGGGCTTGGTGAAGATGGAGGGGAGGAAAAGAAGTGGAGTGGAAAGGAATGGAAGGAGTGTCAAATAGGGGGCTTTTAGAAAGGAGGAAGAAAGGAGGGATTTGAGCAGATGAGGGGGTGGTAGTGGAGAGAGAGAGAGAGAGAGAGAGAGGATACGTAACACTTTTCTAATGTGAAATTGAGAGGGAGGGGTGAAAATAGGGGAGGAAAAGTGAAAATTTTGTAATACATGTCACCGAACATATAGTGTCTTTCTGCAACATGTTTAACATATCGCAGACATATAATGTCTTTCTACGACATGTGGTACATATCGCAAAATATACAGTGTCTTTCTGCGACATGTGGATGTCGCAATATACAAATGATTTTTGGTGGGACTAATATTTTGTTTTCCTCTAGTGAAATTTGTGTGGCTTTTGTGACATACTAAAACTCATATCGTCAATACATATAAAAAAAAGCTTTTGGAGATATAAAAGATTGCTAAAATTGTATTTTCTAGTGAGTTAATCATTTTTTCTTCTAGAAAAATACCCCCATATGACACCCACATGACCACACCCCATGTGAATATCTCAACACAAGCAAATCATTATATTGAGATACCCACTTGGTGGTGTAGCCAATGTGAGACTATCTTTCACTAGTCCAAAGACAAAAATACCAACAATAATCACACCCTTCGACCATCATGTCCTGCAATGGGCAACTCTCCAACAATTGTGGAGAAGTCTTGTCCCATTGTTTCAAGTCAACACCTTCGGGTAAGGACATGTGATAATTGGAGAAGCCAATTTTTATCTCTTATCAATCCACTCCCACTCCTACAAATCTTTTCTTTATAGTTCCCTCCTTGACAGAGCACTATATCCCCATCATTCCAAGTCATCCTCCTTATAAGATCGGTACATCTGCCTTACCAAGACATTTTCTTCGAAAAGAAACCAGAGCCCACATATGACATCATTACTCAACTAAGGACTCTTGATCTACTAAAAGGTCAAGTAGGACATTCTTTGAATGTCTAACATCCATCTTGATTTACTACTACAACTAGGGGAGTAGGTGGTTGAATTCCATGTCTTTCTCTTGCCACCAACTTGAGATGGATGACTTCCGGATTCTTTTGAATCCTCGAAAAACTTGGACAAGCTCTCTCACATCACGAATTTCTCATGAATAGCAGGGTGGGGTGGTTTTATTTCTCGAATGGGAAAACCATCTTCGCCCAATCGGATGTTGAAATCAAAAAGGGGATGTTTCTTTTGTCCTTCCTTTGACGCTTGAGAAGTTGACACTTCCTCTACATCTTATTCATCGTCACAATATGCCACATGAATAGAGATTTTTATTTTTAAATGAACAACCAATTTTATTAGTATTATTCTTACGAGGGGCATTATGGTCTTTTAGGCTCATCCATAGCCAACTTAGTCCGACTTTGCAAAAAACATGATAGTTCAAGGTATTTAAGTACAAAAATAAAGTTTGCAGTAGGAAGTTGCTAATAAAATAGTTTATGGTAGCAACTTGTAAAGATTAGAAAGTTCATAATATTTAAGTACAAATTAGCAAAAAAATAAATAAGAAAAAGAACAAAAAGAGAAATGGCCGAAAAAACCAAAGTTTGTGATGCACTGATGACGAAACAATTTCTAGTGAGGTAGGAAAAAGATGGATACAACTTCAAAAGGATGGAAGCCTGAGAAATCACATTACTAATTATTCACAGTGACCTAAAATAGAGATGTTGAATGTGGTTTTGCAAGCAATGAGGATGCAGCACAGAGCACCTAAGACAATTTGAGTTGTGGAAGATTAAAAGAGGAGGCACAAAGGTTTGGGAAGAATATATAGGAAATTACATGGGACCTGGTTATTTGGTTCTGGTACTAGGGAATTTGAAGACGTAGCAATGATGAATGCCACATTGGAGCGTCTGCAAACTCATGCACACCATTATATTTCTTCTGTTAATTCACATGCTAACTGAGTCACGTTCGACAGCAAATCTAAGGAGAGGACAATTATCCCAGTAGGACCGGAACAAGGACAGGAAATATTATGCAACTTGGAGTGGCGATGCAAGATGATGTATGGAACCCGAAGCTCTTGGCAGCCATCGTTGATGACTATTTTGTTAGTTTGCTTCTCGTCTGAGCATTATATAGTACAAACTTGTTTTTAGTAAATAACAACACATTTGAAACCTTAAGAAAAAAAAAATCGGTTCTACTAGTAAAGTAGACCTTCACTTTTTTAAGTAACTCAATTATTATTCAAGAGCTCCGAATAACCATCAGCAGATACATATATATACGTACGTACCCAAATTAGGAAGACTAAATAATAGTATATGTAAGGAAAAGTTCGAACCATGCATAAAGAAACAAAGATTTAAGGAAATGCAATGTCTATTAATTTATCAGTGAGAAAGTTTCTGTAGATTTGCAACAAAATAACAAGAAATTAGTATCTAAAAGGCAAATGGTCTCCAGTGAATGATCTACTAATTAGAGTAATGCTGGTCAGCTCGTCCGTCATGTGTCGACGTCCCATTGGAAGGTCAACCAACGTGGAACCCATGAATGGAACCCGTGAATGCAGGAGGGACAAATTGGATGCAACCACGCAACGGACGTGCGGACAAAGTAACTTTTATCCTACTAATTATTAGCTTAGGCTCCAACTACATTTTAAGTGCAGCCTTGGATTATCAATAATGATATTGAAGCATAAATTAAATTGCAATCTGTTGTAAAATATTCCTTTATTTTTCTGTAATAAGAATAACACAATAAAAAAACAACTGTCTAGTTGTGTAGAGTTGTGTAGGAAACACTACCCTACCACTACTGTAACCTTTCCAAAACTGCGTACCGATTTTTCGTCACTACATATAGCTCCAAAAAAGTGTCCTAAAAAATTATTTGAGATCTTGCTACTGATTTTTCGTCACTGCACATAGTTCCAGAAGAATGATATGATAGAATAATTTGAATCCCTTGCTACTGGTTTTCCGTCGCTTCCGGCTTCCTGAAACTATGTGAAGAATGACACGGTAGAAGAATTCGAATCTGCATTCGGCACCAACAGATGCGGACATGTTATGCACGCCGAATCGAACCGGACCGAGCGGCGGCGTACGTGCGGCTTACAGTGCTAGTCCACACCAAATGACAAGTGAGCAAGGAAAAGGAAAATATTATATGGACAAGTGAGGGAGTTTTTATTTTACTAAAAAAGTGAATGGAAATTTGATTTTTTTTCAATAAGTATTACAACACAATATTCACACCATGAACACTCTTACGATCAGTTTTACTAGTAAAAACTAGCATACCTAGCGTTCTCCATACCATGCATTAGTTGTAGCTTTAGCTTGGTTGACGCGGGAGGTGGCAGCAGGCATCAATCATGCAAGAGCCTGACATGAGAAGTGGAGAGCGAAATGGAGCCTCGGATTGACTTGCCGACCCATCGAGGAGGCATGCATGGCTAGCTCTCGTCTCTCAATGCCGGCAAGTCATCCTTGGCTTCACTCCCCTCTCCTCCTCTTCAGGTCAGGGCTTGCCACGAACAAGAAGACAACCCCTTCTTCACATTACTTATTCCACTCCTTCCTTCCTTTGGTTCCTCATTTTTTTTCTTTTCTTTTCAGATGTTCCGTAGATTTATAATGGAGAAAGGGACCCATCCTTGCATCTAGAGCCTTCCTATTTTGGGAGGGGTTCCTTTTGCCAATTTTGGTGCGTGGTTTGGTTTCAAGGTAAAAAAGGCGATTGGTGGAGGGAGTAGTGTATACTATGTTTGTTAGTTTGTTGTGGCTGTGATCGGAGGCTTGGTAGGATTTTGTGGAAGCCCATGCTGTAGGCATGATCCGAGGGTTTGGCCAGGCATATTGACTTGGCTTCGTGCTTTCCCTTGTGCCATCTCCAATAGTGATTAATATCCTAAGAATCTCTCATAAAATTCTTAATATTTGATCGAATTAATATTGTATCCTAAATTATTAAATTAATCTTTTTTTATTTTCTGATATAAGAATAGAAAATGATTATACTTTAACAAAATTGAATTTCTATCATCTATTTGATATTTAATATCTCTAAAGTTGAACCGTCTAAGCCGTTTATAAATCCACACATAATTAATAATTAAAAAAAAATTAAAACAATTTTTAAAAATTTCTAATACATGTTTTCCTTACGTAGAAATATCTTAAAATTATTATAATTACCTAAACACATATTCAAATGTATATAAAGATATATATAACAACAAATAAAAATATATTCAATATTCAAAATATAATTGAACTAATTTTTATATCTAAACATATATTCAAAGTTTTATATATATATATATATATATATATATATATATATATATATATATATAAAAGATTTATTGAAAATTAGATTTATAAAATTCTCTGTTATTATAAATTTTTTTTAACTTATATTAAAATAGTTTATCTATGATTTGTATATATTTAAATTAAAATTATATATATATATATATATATATATATATATATATATATATATATATATATATATATATATATATATATATATATATAACAAATCATAATTTATAAATATTTAACCTACTTTACACAATAATATGAAAAAAAATTATTTTACGTGCAACGCACGTGCATTTACTAGTTATACTTTACGAAGATTTTCATGCTAGTTTTTAGAGTTTCTACATATAAAGAAATTATACAAAAAAAAAAAACTCTTCAATATTTTTCAATTTTATACGTGGCAGAAAAATAAAGACTCAATTTAATGATTTAGTTTGAGAGTATGTCTAATATTAAATTATATGAGAGAGGAAGAATTTTATAAGAGTTCTACATGTAGAAAAGATATATATGTAAAAATCTTCATAAATTTGTTTCATCCTACATCAACACCACATAAGATAAAATTAGAATAGAAACTATTGTTGGGAGAATTTATTTCTAGAAAGATTTCCACCATAGAAATAGATTGAAATCCCCATTGCAGATTATCTTAGTAAATATATGAATTCTTTCCTGATCTTCTTCTTCTTTTTATTTGGTGCAAGACTGCATCAGGTTCCTGGAACTAGTGTGACTCGTGCTTCACATCCCTTATTTGGTTCATGGAATCATTAATTAGAGCTTATCCCCATTTTCATCTGGTCAGAAGTATATGGGGATTAAATCTGGTTAGTAGTGGAAGGAGGCATGGATGAATTTACTGGGCAAAAAAAAGATTCGTCTCAAGTTTAATATAATTGTCTTCCATTTTGACTTTTATCCCTACTGATATGTCCCATCAACCAATTCCAAAATAGTTATTGTCAGGTTTCGAATCCAGAATACTGGAGAGCAGGAGCATGGCAAAGTTAGCTATGTATATCAGAATACAAAGGTACCCGAAGATACGGTCATGAATGTCTATAAGACAAAGGACGCTAGCATGCCACTAACGACTCCTATGGTCGGACAAATCCTATCTCAATCCAATCAACACAAGAAACAATAAAGAGTAAATCATATATGAGATGGGTAAGGCGTCCCAAACACATATGTATACATAATCATAAGAGTTGAAATAATATAAAGTTACATCATCAGAAATATACATAAGTACGTAAATGTACAACTAGCCGTGGTCCAGAAAATACACATATGCCATCCAGAGACGGAGGAAAATAAAGTCCTAAAAGTAAGGACTAATACATGTTCTTGGCTAATACACCACAAAATAAAAGCACAAACTGAAGTGGAAGAACAAGGTAACCCACTCGCTAGTCCGAGCCACAATCCTTCGAGTGCGAACCATCCGAGAAAAGTGAAGGTAAATCCTCCGAGTCTGCTACAAGATCTGGCCATGCAAAATCAGTGGGTTCAGACCCCCAATAGCAAGTACCACAAATGAAGCCAATGTTATGAACTAAAACCAGCAATGAAGCATAACAACAGATAGAGACATAAATAAATAAATGCAGATAGAGATTCGTGCACTACCAATGCGCTTATCTCGATAAAAGAAAAGTCAATAACCTAAATACCATGGATAAAAGAAAAGTCAATAACCTAAATACCATGGATAAGTAAACAACTGGTGACATAAAAGAAACATGGAATAAGTGAGGTAAACGTGAACATGTGATCATGCAATGTGCTGAAATAATAACTAGTAACATGTAGGATATTCCAGGATATGTGAACGTATATAGTGTAAGGATCAACTATAGCATGTGAGTACAAGATCTAGGACATAGCATAAGTAGTGGACATATATATGAGCAATAACTGAACATAATGGCTATAGAAAAGATAAGTCGGTAAATGACAAGAGAGCTTGAAAACTTCTCGAGATCAGATCCATAACCCTTAAACCAAACAAGGAGCGGGGTTATGGATCTTTTCTCGAGCCAAACATAGCCTCTGTCCACCCACTGATAAATATGACAATATGAGAAAAGAAAAGTCAATACTCGAGCAAAAAGTAAATAGTGCACAATCCAAGTAGTATGGCAAAGCATTCTCCAGCTAAACTAGGGTTATCACAATCCTAATCACTAACAAATGCAATTTAGGATTTCCATACGGTTACATGCCCTACAGACTATCCAAGCTACCCAAACGTCGGACGACAAAAAAGTATGTAATAGTGGATACACCACCCCCATAAGAGAGATGTGCACCTAAAAACAAGTCACACAACGGTGAACCTGCGTAGCTAAGTATAATGCCCCACTCGACGGTGAGATGAAATTATGCCATACTCAACCGCATGCTACAAATCTATAAAAACAAAAAAATGTTGTCGGGGCACGAGACTTGCATGCAACTTGGAGATCCTCCCCCAATGCTCTAATGATCTAATCTACTTATTAATCCTTAACATTTTCGTTTAGGATTCCGGGTGTGATATTCTGCAGAATCCATCCTAGACATGATGCCCTCCGCAGGGATGGACAAGATAAAACAATAATTTGACAATTAAAAGCACAAGTAAAGCAAGCCACAACAGAGGAATATACAAACAATAAGACAAGATAGCACTACTACGAGCCATTATAAGGCATGTACTGGGCTGGTGTATAAAGGGTAAGCTCCCTGACTATACAAGGTAATAGGTCAAGACAGATGCATAAATGGTAAGCTCCCTAACTATACAAAAGTTAGGTATAGGTAGGTGTGTAATGGGTAGGCGTCCCAAACTATACATGAAGCCAGGTTCGGACAGATGTATAAAGGGTAAGATCCCTAACTATACAAGAGTCGGGTCTAAGTAGGTGTATAATGGGTGGGTAGGTATCCCAAACTATACATGAAGCCGAGTCCAAAAAATGTATAAAGGATAACCCCTAATTATACAAGAGTCGGGTCTAGGTGGATGTATAATGGGTAGGTGTCCCAAACTATACATGAAGCCGATTCCGGACATATGTATAAAGGGTAAGCTCCCTAACTATACAAAAGTTGGGTCTAAGTAGGTGTATAATGGGTATGTATCCCAAACTATACATAAAATCGGGTTCGGACAAATGTATAAAAGGTAACCTCCCTAACTATACAAGGGTCGGGTCTAGGTAGGTGTATAATGGGTAGGTGTCCCAAACTATACATGAAGCCTGGTCCGGATAATTGTATAAAGGGTAAGCTCCCAAACTATACAAGAGTCAGGTCTAGGTAGGTGTATAATGGGTAGGTGTCCCAAACTATACAAGAGTCGGGTCTGGATTGATGTATAAAAGGTAAGCTCCCTAACTATACAAGAGTCGGGTCTAAGTAGGTGTATAATGGGTAGGTGTCCCAAACTATATAAACATAAAATCGGGTCCGGACAGATTTATAAAGGGTAAGTTTCCTAACTATACAAGGTCATCTATGTCACGACCCGATTCCGTAGAAGCGTTGAGGCGTCCCCCGAATCGTGACCGCCGTACGGGCCTGGGGTTGCGCCCGCACAAGGCTTTAATGATTTGCATAGCAAGCACATATTCAGAGTACGCAGATAGATTGAAATATGGAAAAGTTCTCTTTATTGATAATGAACATCTATTACAAACTCTTGAACGAGTTAGCTAATATGCCGAACGGCTTACATAAGAGATGACTCAAAATGAGATAGCAGTCCTGTACATTACATCCCTTTATAAACTCAAAGTGATAAAGACCTCCAGGCTGGAGGATAGCTTTGCCACGAAGCTGCATTTGTGTATAAAGAGTTGCAGCTTCGGACTTCAAAAGGCTTCAAGGGCGCGGTGAAGATGCGCTAACAGCTGGACTGGGTCGGGAAGACGACTTCGGCTCCTCGCTCGGTTCGCCTTAGTGCGGAGAACCTGTTTCAACGAGGGTCAGCATATCGAAACATGCTGGTGAAGGCGAGCTAGCCGAACTATACCAATCAACACGTTGTTTTAATGAAGCATGCATATTTGTGGGTTTCTATCTTGCCTTAGTTCATTTACAAGTAAGCAGCATATAGAATTTACTGAAATGAACGTGCCACCGTTCGGTGGATTTTACCTGACCGTCTGAATCACCTGCACAATACTTACCATGCCTTCCCTGCCACAAAGACACAAGTTAGTATGCAACAGGTTTAAATATACACGATGATCACTGGCGTGGTGCCATAACGGACATAGTCAAGGACAGGGATAACATGCAACGAGAACACGACAAGCACACGACAAGCACACGATGCGTTGCAAGCTGTCCCCTCCAGCACACGATGACTACACACGAGTTCCGCCCGGACCGGAACGGTGCCAGTGCCCCAGCGACCGTCCGCAGAACTTACCCTTGTGCACAAGTTGTCCATGATCGAACAATACGTTACTTAAACAATCAGTTTACGCCTTCAAGGCAACACGAGCACACGACATATCCATAATTGTTAAGCATTCATGCACTTCAGGCAACACGAGTATGAAACATGTATTTGCACAAGACAAGCAACAGTTTATGATTATTTCCAAGCGAACAAGCATGCAGTTAAGTATCCGTTCGTGCGGTTTATTGACAAGCATAATATACCAAGTCTATTCTCTTTTATCTTGGTTTTTTTTATTATTACTTGGTATCGTTTGATCGGGCGAAGGAGTGAAGCTTGGAAGCAGGGCTAGCTAATCGGATTGGTAGCCACTCACTTAGATTTTGGAAAGAAGAAGGAAAGAGGCGCTTTACGACTCCGCTCGCAAGCCGCCTACTGCTCGTTCACCTGCACACGAACAGCTCGATTAATACTTCTTCCTCTCTTTCCAATCTCGGAATAGAAGTGCAGTTCAATGAACGAAAACAATGAAAACCATCGAAACCGTTCAAGGAAAACAAGCAATTCCCAAAACTAACTCAAAGCACGAAAGCAACAAGCGACATCGAAAACGGAGACAATAAAAGATAGCAGCGGAGAGGTCCCTCCTGACTCTGCCGCTAAGCCGATCCTTGGGGCGCAGTCCACTGAATACGGGAATCGATTCCGAAGAAACAAATCCATAACGAGGACGAGTTCTTAATTCAATCTATCCCGATCGAACGATACCGTCTTGTGTTTCTTAGCCGCGATCTCCGCACCGGGAGAACGGGGCGCTACATCCTACCCAACTAATTGGAAGTTTCGTCCCGAAACTTAAGAACAGGACCTACCATCAGGAAACGTTACGTTGGGGATGTTTAGAAGAGTATTTACGGCAGTCACGAATTCTGTGGTTTGCATCGCCACAGATGAGGCATAATCCTTGTTTCAGACGACATTCGTTGACCAGGTGCCCTGGCCTCCTGCAGAAGTGACATAGCTGCCCTCTCTGCGGACCACCGTTGTTGCGGCGCTTTGTAGCGGTGTTTCCTCCTTCATTGCTTTGGCGTTTGTGACTGGATGTATGCACAGCGCCGGCAGCAACATGAGGATACTAAGGTTCAAGAGATAGGGCGTGATTTATGACTTCACGCATTGTCCCGTACTGATTATTGACCACGTGCGAATGGATGGCAGGGCATAGTCCACCTTCAAACCTTCTGGCTCGACTCGCTGCATCAGGTAAATAGGCTCTAGCGAATTTGGAGAGTCGATTGAATTCGGCGGAGTACTCCTTAACTGTCATGCTGCCTTGTCTCAGTTACACGAAATTATTTTCCATTTGACGTTGTACTGGAGGCGGTATAAACTCCTCTTCGAATGCGGCACAAAAGGTCGTCCACGAGATCGCCTCCTCTCCGTGATCAAATTGGAGAGATCGTCGATGCACGTCCCACCAATCGTGTGCGTTGAGGCGGAGCTGTAGTTGCGCGCAGGAGATGCGCTTCTCTTCGGGGACCTCTAGCAGAGCGAAGTGATCTTCTAGTTCTGCTAGCCAATCTAGAGCTACCACTGGGTCCTCAGTCCCGTTGAATGGGGTGTTGCAGACTTTCTTGAAGTGTCCCAAGTTGAAGGCAGTCACGTCCCTCGGCCTTGGAATTTGTGGCGTTTCTACTTCAAGCACGGGCTGTTCCACCGGAGTCGTTGCTGTTGCGACGGAATAGTTGGCAGCCAAAGTCTGAACGATCTATTGCAGGGTATCTACCTGCTTCTGTTGGACTGAGAATCGGGTCTCTAGATTGCTCTCGAACTTGGCTTGGCGAGCATCATCTCTTTGTCGTTGTGATTCTAACATTTGCATTACCCGCTCAAGCGGGTCGACTTGAGATATGCCTCGCTGGCTCCGAGAGCTTCCCGAAGTACCCGAACTACTTTTCTGTGTTTCGTTCGGTGGTTGCGCTGCAGATTGCGCTGGTACCATTCCTTCAAAAGAAGGTAAATTATATTAGAATCATAATGTATTATGGACTTATTGCATGAACGTATCTCATTTTTGGCCTAGCGAGTTCAAGAGTTCGTACAGGAATTTGATCGTTAAAGGAACTTTTCCAGCACGAAGTCTAAGGAACTTGAATCTGTGCTCTAATACCACTATGTCACGACCCGATTCCGTAGAAGCGTTGAGGCGTCCCCCGAATCGTGACCGCCGTGCGGGCCTGGGGTTGCGCCCGCACAAGGCTTTAATGATTTGCATAGCAAGCACATATTTAGAGTACGCAGATAAATTGAAATATGGAAAAGTTCTCTTTATTGATAATGAACATCTATTACAAACTCTTGAACGAGTTAGCTAATATGCCGAACGGCTTACATAAGAGATGACTCAAAATGAGATAGCAGTCCTGTACATTACATCCCTTTATAAACTCAAAGTGATAAAGACCTCCAGGCTGGAGGATAGCTTTGCCACGAAGCTGCATTTGTGTATAAAGAGTTGCAGCTTCGGACTTCAAAAGGCTTCAAGGGCGCGGTGAAGATGCGCTAACAGCTGGACTGGGTCGGGAAGACGACTTCGGCTCCTCGCTCGGTTCGCCTTAGTGCGGAGAACCTGTTTCAACGAGGGTCAGCATATCGAAACATGCTGGTGAAGGCGAGCTAGCCGAACTATACCAATCAACACGTTGTTTTAATGAAGCATGCATATTTGTGGGTTTCTATCTTGCCTTAGTTCATTTACAAGTAAGCAGCATATAGAATTTACTGAAATGAACGTGCCACCGTTCGGTGGATTTTACCTGACCGTCTGAATCACCTGCACAATACTTACCATGCCTTCCCTGCCACGAAGACACAAGTTAGTATGCAACAGGTTTAAATATACACGATGATCACTGGCGTGGTGCCATAACGGACATAGTCAAGGACAGGGATAGCATGCAACGAGAACACGACAAGCACACGACAAGCACACGATGCATTGCAAGCTGTCCCCTCCAGCACACGATGACTACACACGAGTTTCGCCCGAACCGGAACGGTGCCAGTGCCCCAGCGACCGTCCGCAGAACTTACCCTTGTGCACAAGTTGTCCATGATCGAACAATACGTTACTTAAACAATCAGTTTACGCCTTCGAGGCAACATGAGCATACGACATATCCATAATTGTTAAGCATTCATGCACTTCAGGCAACACGAGTATGAAACATGTATTTGCACAAGACAAGCAACAGTTTATGATTATTTCCAAGCGAACAAGCATGCAGTTAAGTATCCGTTCGTGCGGTTTATTGACAAGCATAATATACCAAGTCTATTCTCTTTTATCTTGGTTTCTTTTATTATTACTTGGTATCGTTTGATCGGGGCGAAGGAGTGAAGCTTGGAAGCAGGGCTAGCTAATCGGGTTGGTAGCCACTCACTTAGATTTTGGAAAGAAGAAGGAAAGAGGCGCTTTACGACTCCGCTCGCAAGCCGCCTACTGCTCGTTCACCTGCACACGAACAGCTCGATTAATACTTCTTCCTCTCTTTCCAATCTCGGAATAGAAGTGCAGTTCAATGAACGAAAATAATGAAAACCATCGAAACCGTTCAAGGAAAACAAGCAATTCCCAAAACCAACTCAAAGCACGAAAGCAACAAGCGACATCGAAAACCGAGGCAATAAAAGATAGCAGCGGAGAGGTCCCTCCTGACTCTGCCTCTAAGCCGATCCTTGGGGCGCAGTCCACTGAATATGGGAATCGATTCCGAAGAAACAAATCCATAACGAGGACGAGTTCTTAATTCAATCTATCCCGATCGAACGATACCGTCTTGTGTTTCTTAGCCGCGATCTCCGCACCGGGAGAACGGGACGCTACAGTCTAATCATGTTAAAGGGTCAACACATTCGAAGAAAAATCGAAAATGGGCAAAAACGGACAAAAATAGCTGAAAATAGGCAAATTCAGCCAAAAAAGCCAAAATCGGTATACCGGACAAAAAATAGAGAGTAAAAATATATATAAACTGCTATACCTTCGATATACTATAATATACAGTCGGTATACCGGTCAGAGACAACAAAAAAAGCCAGAATATACGTGAAACTTGTAACGGCCATAAAATTTTTATTTTAACTCAAAATTTAGATTTTTAAAAGTCAAAATTGAATAAAATTAAAGTCCCCACAACATGGGATAATTAGATTTCATAAATTTTGAGATTTGATAGATCAATTCCTCGAAATACTCAGAAAATAGATTTTTGGGAAACCGAAACATATTCCGATTTTCTCTAAACTCCAAACCAAAAATTTGAAAGGCTATGTGAGGGTCTCACAAAGAAAATGGGACCAAAATACACAATAAATTTAAGGGTATCGCACGTGATACCAAGATCACACCTCGTGTCTCACACTTAGATCTTAAAATGGACAAGAGCATAAACATATGTAAAACCCATGGAAATAAATTATGCCAAGAACTAAAGTAATAGGAAATCATGCAGGAAATATTTACATATACTAATATTCAAGAAATAATGACAATAAAGAAAGTCTAAATCTAAGGTTCATAGATTTGGCAAGATGTACTTGCTTAAGGTCGAGCTCCCAGCCTAATCTTCTACTCCACCACTAAGAGGGTTTCAGAAACCACACTCCTAGACCTCAAGTCCAAGCTCCAAGCTCCAAGCTCCAAAGAAAAGTGGAGAGAAAATGAAGAGAGAAAAAAAGAGAGATAAGAGAGAAAGTGAAGGGAGGTAGGGTTGAATTAATCATAACCATTGGATATGTCACATCAGCGACCCATGTCATAATTTAAATCAATCCTAACCACTCAAAGAAAGCCATCTAACCATTGGGTAATAGGGTGAGTCAGAACCAAGAAACCATTGGATAATATAATGCGTCAAATACTATTCATAAAAATATTAAAACATTATTCACCAAATATTAAAACACTATTCATCAAAATATCTCAAAATGGAAAAATATCTCAAAATAGAAACAACATATGTGCAAACTGGTATATCGTTGATACACACCAGTACACCGGCGGTATGCCGATTAATAACACGTATTGTTGTGAATTCCAACAAATCGATATACTGGCGGTACATATCAGTATACCGTCGGTATGCCGGTCAAAGGGTAAAATTCCCTAATTTGGGAATTTCAGGGTTCCATTCTACACACGGGTCCTAGCATAGGTCTATGGAAATGCTAATAGATTTTCTACTGGTATGGGATAGTCTCTAATATCAAAATAAAAATTTAATCCCGAAAACACAAGTATGAAATATAAAAATATTAAACACAGCCTAAGTTAATCTTTTAAGATGAATTTTTAAATACCAAAAATCAAGAAATACAATAAATAATAAATAAATAGAAAAAAATTGCGTATCCAGATATGAATCCTGATACTGTGAGATGGGTCTCACAGTTATTGATTATAACAATGTGTCATTTGGTGTAACAAATGTGTAAGGTCATCTATATATTATTGTTTTGATATTTTTTGTTTACTTTGCATATAATCAACCTCTTCAGGTCCTTGAAACATAATAATAGAATTGGGATGCCATGAGAGAGACATAGGTGAGACCCAAGTCCTTAAACTTGTTTCTAAACAGTTCCAAGTCAAAGAAGGACATAGGTACCGATTGTTGGAAAATAAACTTCATTTGTTCCTATAATTTTGAGCCAACAATTTAGCTAATCTATTCCCATTGGATTTTATTTTGTCATTCAGCCCTTTTGTTTTATACTTGATCAATTTTTTAGATTGTTCCATACCTACAATGTTCTTTACTATTTTAAAATATTTATCTTCTAGAGATTGTTGATGTTTTTGTCTTTGGACTATAAGAAGTGTAGTTCCACATTGGCTACACCACCAAGTGAGTATCTTAACATAATGCTTTGCTAGTGTTGAGGTATGCACATGGGGTATGGTGGGACACATGGGTGCCATGTGGGGATGTTTCCCTAGGAAAAAAAAGGATTCTCTCCTCAAAGAAAGCATTTATGCTTTTTGTCACTCTTTTAAAAAAAATCCTTTAGGAACTACGACGCGAACTCGGGAGCAAAGTGGCGCTTTGTTGGCGCACTTTGCACTTAGTACGTCAGCATCTGCGCTTGTGTGCATTAGTTCCAGAAGTTGCATGCATTGTTGCTAGTGTGGTTGAATGCGTGGGTACTTGAGTGGGCGTATGCGCAGGCGATGCACCACTGCACGTTGGGCTGCTACGCTGCTTTGTTGATGGGCTGAAGGAAGAAGCAAGTCGGTTGGGCTATTATGAAAAGATATGGATGATTAATTCAGATCCGATATTTATGGAATTTGATTTTAATTCATTCATATCTTTCTATAATTGATGGGTTGCCAAGTTCCTCTATAAATACTCTCTTCGCAGCCCCATTGAGAACATATTTTAAAAAAGAAGAGAGATGAAGAGAGGTTCGGCTGCTGCGCTATTGGAGTCCTGGTGTTCGTGCAAGTCCATGAAGGAGGTGATGCAAGCGTTCCAGAAGTTCTTCGAGAACTTGCTGGTTCCTGGGAGAACATAATGTGGGGGCAAATCTTGCTTTGAGAAATGGTACTAATCTTCATCACCCCAGCAAGTAGAGATCCATCTTCTCCTTTCTCTTATCTTCTCTTCTAGTTGTAACTTGTTATGTCCGTCTGCAACTGCGATTGCAAGAAAGAACAGAGATTATTTTTATGATTATTGTATTCTTTTGCAAGTTGTAATCAGATATATATTGGATATAGTTGTTCGTTGGAATTGAGTTCATCTGAGGAAAAACTTGTTTGCTGAAGCCTCTGTGTCTCGAGTACAACTTCTAGATCAAACAAAGACCAGACTGTAAAGTTTGCCTGAAGCTTTGTTTGAGGCCCGTTCCTTCATCTTTTGATTAAGCCCCGAGACTAACAATCTCAAAGCAAGATCTAAAGAAAAGATGGAGAACATCCGTATAAACCTTCTCGATACAAGTTTAAACATGACAAGATTGACGGGCTATACTTCAATCAATTGGGTGAGGAAGGAGTCCTCTGTCAAGTGATGAACGAGTGTTGCCAGATCCTGGATCCATAGTTCCTGCGAATGGATGTGGACTTGAGGCTGGCGTCACTTGAGACACACTTTCCAAGAGGAAGGAAGACGACGTCAGATGCAAGTTGCCGCATGAAGAAGCCTACTGTAGTTGCCGCATAGAGACTGGCACTATGCGCTAGCTGTATCTGAGCATGGCGTTCTTTTGGCACATGGCAGGCTCGGTGCAGGGTAGTCACTGCGCACGGCATTCTTTTAACGCATGGCATGATTTGGCACATGGGAGCACCCATGTGGCTGGCTTTGGATAAGGTCTATGCATGACCAGGTTATGCGCACCTTGGCACAAGCCTTTTCAAGCATGAAGGACAATGATAACGAGGATTGCAGATCCAATTTCAAACCAAAATAACAAGGTAAAAGCTTAACTCGGTTACTTTGATTACTTAACTTGGTTGCTTTGATTGCGTAGGTTAAGTTATCTGGCGTAGTTGCAGACCAGTAGATGAAAACTGGTGTATCTAGCTACGTGTGCTCTAGGAAGAGCTGTTCACCAAGGTCAAACCTATTATTGGTGGAGGTCATGATGGCCAGCAAGGATAAAGTAGAGGATCTGGGGATTGGGATAATGGTTCTGGACTTCGAGAAGTTACTGTCTAAATAGTGTGTGTAGCAAAGTACCAGTTATTACCAAAGACCTGATCTCAGAAAGTCTGTTGCAGACTTGAGGGTGAACATCCATGGTTGTCAGATGGTGACATCTTGGCAGGAGACATACTCTGAAATAAGGCTTTCAGTATCAGATGGATGTTCGAGCTTCTACTTGTGAGAAGAGTCTCATTATAAGAGTTGTGGGACACCGGACTAGGACATGTACTCTGTACCGTAAGATGTCTACTCTAGGGCTTATCTCCAAATATGGGGGTAAGGTAGTAGAGAAGTATGAGGTCTGTGCGCAGAAAAAGATTACTAGAAAATTGTTCAAGCGGATTAACTGAAGCACATATCTTCTGGAGTTGGTGCACTATGATATATGTGACTTTAAAAGTTCTCCATAAAGGCCAAGATAAAATATTTTATTACATTCATCGACAACTACTCGAATTAAGTTTTCATCTATCTGCTCAAGACAAAAGACAAAGCATTCGAGAAGTTCAAGAAGTTCAGGGCTGAGGCTGAATGTCAAAAAGGACAACAACTCAAGAGACTCAGAAGTGATCAAGGTAGAGAGTATAGGTCCATTGAATTCACATTATTCTAAAAATAACATAGAATTATTAATAAGACAACTGCTCCGTACTCTCCTCAATCAAATATAGTAGTTGAAAGGAAGAACATGACATTGACAAAGATGATGACTTCAATACTGTTTACTAGGGATCTTCCAAACTTCTTCTGGATAGAAGTTACGCTAACGTCTACCTTCATTCTAAATAGAGTGTCGTACGCAACTTTCGATGTCACTTCTCATGAACTCTGGTTTAAAGTTAGACCCAACTTGAATGTCATTCGAGTGTGGGGGTGTCTAGCGTATATAAAGCTTTCATACTTGAAGATTCAGATGATGGGTACAAGGACTACAAAGACCATCTTTATGGGTTATGCTGACAAGAGTAATGCTCAGAGGTTTTTTGATATTGAATCAAATCATATCATCGAATCTTGTGACATAGAACTCTGTGAAGATAAATTTACAAGGAACAAGAACATCGTCATTGTGGATATTCTGGAGAATAGTGTAAGTGAAGAGGAGGCTGATGCTTCCAATGAAGATGTAGTCCAAGAAGAAGTTGCCATTCCAGAGACAACGTTCGAACCAAAACTCGCAGAACCGGTATTTAAGGTAGTGGGGAGACATAAGGACTTTGGAGATGATTTTGTCACCTATCATGTGGAAGCCGATCCGCTTACCTATGATGAGGCGAAGAAGAACAGAGACGCTATCTTCTGGAGAAAGGCTATCAATGATGAGAATGACTCCATAAACTCCAATAATACTTTGGTATTGCTCGATTTGTCTGAAGGAGCTAAACCAATCAGATGCAAGTGGATCTGCAAGAAGAAGATGAATGCCGATGGAGCTGTTGATAAGTTCAAGGCAAGAGTGGTGGCCAAGGAGTTTTCTCAAAAGAAAGAGATCGAAACTTTGATACATATGCTCCAGTAGTACGAATGACGACCATAATAATGTTGATTGCTATGGGTTCAATTCATAAGCTAGTTATTCATCAGATAGTAAAAAAATATTTTTGGATAGAGAGTTGAGTAAAGAGGTTTACATAAAATTGCCAAACAGATTTGTCGTCAAAGGACTTGAAGACAAAGTCTGCAAGTTGGTAAAATCCTTATACGGTCTGAAGCAAGCTTCCAAGATGTAGCATGAGAAGTTTGACAGATTCATAAGATCAAACAACTATATGGTTAGTGAGACAGACAAGTGTGTTTACACAAGATTCACTGATGGAAGATGAATCATCGTTTGTCTTTATGTGGACGACATGCTGATCCTAGGCACGGATCTAGCACGTGTCACTGAGACAAAGAATTTTCTCTCATCCAAGTTCAGTATGAAGGACTTGGGGTAGGCTGATGTTATCCTGGGGATAAAGATCATCCGGACGGACACTAGAGTGACGCTATTATAGTCTAATTATATTGAGAAGATGCTCATACGCTATTGATATCAGGATCTTCCAGGGATCGATACTCCGTACAGGTGTGACAAGAAGCTGAACCCAAATTCTAGTAAAAGTGTCAGGCAACTGGAGTACTAAAGCGTCATCAAAATTTGATATATGCAACAAGTGCCATAAGGCTTGACATAGCTTTCGCCGTAGGGATCACTACCAAAATAATACATGTTAGCGACACCAAAAAATGTCGCTAAATACATTAGCGACATAATTAGTGACGTTTTGGTGTTATCGCATAATCCATGGTTACTGATAACAAATTCGTCACTATTCATCGCTATAGCAACGTATATTTGCGATACGGCCACATCCCAAATTATTTTTTATTAGCGACGTCCAGTGACTCGACGTCGGTACATCAGCGATGATGTATATTATCGCATAACGTCACTAAATAAATGACATTACCGGCCACATTTTGCTACATCAATACTGATATGGCAGAAATTGCCATATCAGCTATTTAGCGACGTATAGCGACGTTTTGACACAGGTTAGCGACGTCGCTGCTACCAGTCAGCGATATTTTGATATAGTTTAATGATTCACTATCATGTCGATAAATCTAGGCAAATGTCACAAAACGTCGCTAAATTTTAAAAAACACAAAAAAAGCATGCAGTTTCAAAAAATATTTTTAGACTTAAGTCTGTCTGCAGTTATAAAATCACAGTTTATATAAATAGACCCGGAGCAACTATTTGTTAAATTTTTTAGGTTCGTCGACCCCTTCGGTGGAATACTCTATACCGTTATATACACAAAAAAGTCAAAAATATCAAAAAATATAGGAATGTCCCAACAAATTAATATATGAATCTAAAATAATGACACATCCGTCTCATCCAAATAATGTAGTGAGAAGTATGAATTAAGTACATTAAAGACCCAAGAATGAGCCAATACATACAAGCATACTAAAAATATCCCAATAAGAACTATTACGGATTAGAAGGAGGAGGAGGACCGCTATCGCACATCTGGGATAAGAGGAATCCATACTACTCCTGAGAAAGAATTACCAGTCCCGATAGAGGAGACAGTGGAATCGATGGAGTCGGTGTTGATGTCGGTGGACCATGAGGACGTATCTGCTCCAATGCTACCAGTCGAGCATTGTATGAATCCATGGCAGATATCACCCTCAAAGTGTTCTCCGCCACCGACGGACTCAACAAATCCGGCATCGGATGTATCTTCGTAAGTGAGTCGCTCATAGCTGTATGTGACCCCTCTAGCTTCATCTGTCTACGCTCCGTTGACACGACAGAGTTGCCAAGCTGCGCTCTATCTTCTGGCTTATAGTCCTGAGCTCCATAAGACTGTGCTCTATCGTCTGGCTCAGAGTCCTAAGAACCATAAGGATATGCTCGAGCGAATCAAAACTTGCGATGATCGTCACATCGGTGCAGACCATGGCCGTTCCGTAATCCTCCGCAGCAACTCGTCACGCAGGTCAGTAATCTGACGATCAACGCTCTCCTGGACTCATGCCGACGACTGTGTAGGCTGCGAGGAATGCACACTGACAGAGGGGACCCTGGATGATTGTGTCGTAATAAAGGCACCGTATAATTCTGTACCGTAGTACATACCCCTCTGAAGACCACCAACAACAGTCATCGAAAGCTCGTCCTCCAACAGAGATGTAGAGGGATGCGAGAAAGTACCAGCCCCTCCCTATGCAGGTGTACTAACAGTCGCCCGCTCATGTAGTTTAAGTTACTCATCCTAGAAAAGTGGTTGCTAACATCTAACTTACTTATTACAAACTATATAGATATCTATTTGCATATTTTCTATGTTATATTAAAAATAATACAAGGTAGTAAAACGTACATAGGTCTACATGGCCTTCTCATCGATGAGCTTTCTGCCCTTCTGATGGGTGTCCAGGAAGATGGTCACCATGTTGGCATCCTCACCCCTCTAAACCTGTTAAAAATTATATTGTATGTTATTAAAATTAAATATCTTATTCTACTTTCATTAAAGTAATATATATTCAATATAATACATACCAGACGACGAAAATATTCTGTAATGGAAATCGAGCCACCACACCACTTTCCTGCCTTCGACCTAGCCACCTTTGCCTTCTCCGACCTTTCCATGTACCTGGGTTCATCGAATCTTGCCTTCATCGCAGTCTATTGCTCAGGCATGATCTAACCGTGGATCAGTTTTCAGGAGTGACCACTGACCTTCTGGTCGTTCATCACATCACGGATCAGCTTTGTGGCGACGACAGAAAACTGCTTCTCGATCTTCTCAGCTCGGTGTGGTGGATAGAAATATATTTTTTATAAGAAGTAAAATAGAGAGTTATATAATATGCATAAATGATCATTGCTATTAAAAGTAAATATTTTTACCTCGAAGTGGGCAAACCAAAATGCCTTCTTATCTTTAGGAGCATCCGAGTAGTTGTTTAAGGCCCACCATAGCTGCCTCAGAAAATGCACTAGTGCTCTCTGTACCGTCGATTGCGATATCTATACAACAATAATTAAATTCATGAATATACTGATAAAATCATTTATAAAATATTAACTATTTAACTTACTTGATAGGCCAGTTCGTCCAAATCTCCATCCCTATCTCATCCGGAGAGATGCATGGAGGATCACTCTGATCATGCACAGACGGAGTCGGCTCGACCTCCTCCATCTTCTTCTCTGTCTCTATGGTGTTGTCAGCAGGAGGAAGGCTGGAAGGGGGAGTAGTCTCAGGCCTAGAACTGCTAGTCCCAGGAGTACTGCCACGTATCGTTGACAGACTCGGAGATATGATTGGTCGAAATACTGGAGTACTCGGCGACGAGGATCCAAAACCAGTAGCCGATACTGGAGGAGCACTCAATCTAGAGGATCTACCTTCGAATAATCTGCGTCGTCCTTCCATACCTGATAATAACATATGATGATTATTTATGATGGACAAAAGTTATACAAACTTTGAAATACAAACTATTAAAAGAAAAAAGAGTACAAAAGATCCTAGACACGAATCTAAGTATAAGTAATTCTGGGGAAGTATAGCCATAGAGATCTGATCTGCGGACGGTGACTTTACTCCTTGGACCACACGATGATGAAGAAATGCAAGGATGCGATGAATAACTTAAAGAGTTAGGCAATGAGAAAACTTTGGCAACAACGATACGATAAGCTTTTATTTCTCTCCTTATGTTCTTGAACTTTAAAGACTTAAAAATCCCCCCTAATGGACATAATGATCCTATATTTATAGAATTTTAGAGCGGTTATGACAGCATGCACGCACTTTGGACAATCTGTATTGTATTGCCATTGTGCGTGCGCTTTTGGCAGACTAACACTCTACGTTCTTAATGAGTGGGTGCACAACTTGTTGCCTTCTTGACACATAGCTTCCTATACGAGGAAAGAATAGGTCATGCAGGATAGTTATTTGTATATGTTGTCACGACCCGCACCCGAAATTTGGGCATGAGTCGTGGGTACGTCCAGCCTACGCCGCAGCATCGGCGGTAGAACGCTGTCTAGGTCACAAATATAGTATATCCTGTCAACAGTCTCAACTCCGTACGGAGGACAATGATAAAATAACCCACAGTTCTATAATATACTCAATCACAGCTATAAGAATAATGGCACGATGAGAATTGAAAAGAGTTCTATTTAAACCAATCATAAGAAGTTCAACTCAAATCCTGGGTCCAAATGACCTCACAAAGTCACAAATAAAAATAAATACATCTCAGTCTCAGTCTCAGTCTAAAACAATAAATGCAGAAAAATAATCTAAGCATGGGCAGGCAAGTTCTCCTCTAGGATAGGCACCTCCTCTGGGATTTCTGGGGTGAAATCCTCCTCTATTCCTGGACCGTAATGAGTAGGGCAAAAGTCCTCCAGGTCCTCTGAAAATGTTGTTATCCAGTCAGGATTGGAGCGAAGCACAAGCACTAACAGCAGTTTCATTAAATTGACAAAATCTATAAACAGTGTAAGAGGTACAAGATGGAAATAAAAGCTGAACATGTGAAGTACTGGAGAAAATGAAATAGACAATAGCATCTAGCAATGAGCAATAAATAGTGAATGCTAGAACAGGTAAATCTGAATAAAGATAAAACATCTAGCTAAAGTGTTTGAAATATTAGTTTATTATGTGATCGGCTTGGGACTAGATCAGGCTGGTTATATATGATTAGCTATGATTCTTGAAGGTCAGGCTAACCATATGGTTAGCTATGATGCATGATAATGGTCAGGCTAATCATATATAACAGCTATGAGGCATGATGATGGTCAGGCCGCACCCGACGTGAGATGTGGGGTGAGCTATGATGCATGGTAAGTGTGGATATGATCACATAATCTACTAACAGTTCCCCATCCCCCAGCTAGCACGATGGATTCCAATCACGACTCCTCATGATGGGGATCTAGGGTGCTAACCCGTGTATCCATAGTGTCGGAATCAAGTATGAAATACACTACAATTTATAGAAGTAATCAACCATGAAAACTGTCAGAGAATGTACTCGCCTGTGGTCCTGAGCAGAATGTGATGATCGATGTCCAAGATGGAGTCACTCTGACCTAAATATGGAATAATAATGTCAAAAGGTGATTTGGAATGATAATTTATAATATCTATGTTGAAATATAATTTTTAGGCCAAAACTAGGTCTTGGAAGTCAAACTAGGTCAATACTTAGGTTTTCTAGGCTTAACAAGGTCAAATAGTCAATACTAGTCTACAACTAGCTATTACCTAGCCTATACTAGTTAATACTAAAGTAATTTAGCTATATTAGTTAGTACTTAACTAATTCTAGTTATAATTTTATACTCTATGCTATTTCTCACACTTGACCAATACCCCTTTACTTAACTGGCATACTAGTTAACACCTGACTTCACTGATACCACCCTTGTATCACTCACAGATCATTGAACCACACCTCCTTCCACAGGTTCTATACTGAAATTGAAATAACCTGGGACACACACTACACACACACTGATATACTGATACATACACAGTTTCCCCAACACATATCAGTGTATAACTGATACACATTAGTGTGAGGACTGATGTCAACCCATTGTAGAAACTGGTGCATACCAGTGTAAAACTGAAGGCTGGTACATCCAGTTTCACCCATACTTACACACACTAATACATAAAAATCCTACACACATATACCCAAAGTTACTGGTACAAAACACTGGACCTACTGAACTAATACTGCACCCTAGATTATTACTCTGCCTCTCTTCCTTTGACAGATACCTAACATGCTAAAACACACACACACAATGCATAAGTCATTGATACTTAACCACACAGCCATATATCAACACACACAGATACACTCTCAAGTATCTAACTCCCAATTCACTGCACATACACACACAGCACACATATGCACACAAGGTACTGGCTCTAGGGTACTCACAACACTCACAGAAATTTTAACACAATACACACACACTGCTCTCCCCAAATACCCAGCCACACACAGAGTTATACACAGTAAGCCCTAACACAGGCAATCTGGGTACACTGGTTCACAGGGATGCACCTACACATGTATCTTCTACACATACACAGAATACACTTATAGCATTAATGTAGGTATTACACACATTACACATGTATATACTGATACACAACTCCACACTGAACTGCACAGGTTCTACCTCACACACACCTATTTATGCACAGCCACAACCCTATGCACAGCAATTAAACATAAACTGACACACACACACAAGATGGATAATTACTGATACTTTATGACACACTCATAAAGACCCTGCTACTGAACCTCTTAAGAACTCAATTAGATCTGATACATCACATACACAAAACTGCTACACAGAGTTTAACTGACACAGTCTACACATGAATCTGCACAGCAACACTCCAACCTACACAACCCGACTGCACACAGAAATTAATACTGAACCACACAGGAAAACTTACCTACTGCTACACAGGAATACACACATAGACTGCACACAGCACACATATCAACCCCTCCCCCATGTCCAATTGAACTGATACTCTCTTAAACTCCTATCAATGAACTTCCTCAACACCCGACTGCACAGAATCAAAACACCCTGCTCACAGTCCTCACAAACTGCACAAAAATTCCCCCAACCACACACATATATGCACATCTACACACTGGACAGGAATACACAGCCACACAACACAGAATTCCAATTCACACAGTATGCAACCCGATTTGCCCAGAATTCCCAAATCTTAATGTACAATTGAATGCCCCCAACACACAATACATATATATGCATATAGATTCATACATCAATTACAGAAATTAGAATACCTAGATAAGTAAACCCTAATAGACATTTCATCAAACACAGGAAGGGCAGAAAAACAGATCCCACAATATTCATCATGAATACCCAAGCCAAAACCCTAAAAATCAAGTTCAACCTACCCATACGAGATGGAATCAACCTACCTACGAATATCTAGGGTTAGGGTTCTGTTAATTGGGGAAAACCAAACAAAATTTACCAAAACCTAATCCAAAACCCTAAGATTCGGATTACACATCAAGGGTGGGTTCCTAATGGCCATTATCATCTGTACACAGAATTTAATGAAGAAAATTAGGGTTCTCACCTGCAGGGAAGGTTCCTTCAACGAGGTTCTTCTTCTCCAAGGCTTCCTGACCCACGTTCCTTGCTTTGGAGGAAGAGGAAAGGGAACCTAGGGTTAGGGTTTCGAATTTCTGGATGGGAGATGGTTTTTCTCTAGTGGAGGCTAGGGTTTCTCCTGCTTACATGAAGAATGAGAGGGTTCCTCTTATATATTAAGGCCCAGTTAGGGTTTCCAGTGTATAGCCTAGGTTTAACCCCTAGATTAGGTCATGTAGAACCTAATTAACTAAGGTTTAGCCAGTCTAGGGTTTGAGGTCCAAACCTAAATTAGAATTCTAGGGTTTCACTAGAACTGGTTTCCAAATTAGGGTTTGGCCAACAGGGTTTGACCTAATGGGTTCTAGGGCTTGACCTAAACCAAAACCACTAACAATATGAATAGTTTATATAACTCAGCAGATAATTTAATACATAATTATTTAAAATAGTTAAATTACAGAAATACCCTTACATGGAAAAGTGGTAGTGACAAGTCTACCCTCCTAAAAGAAATTTCGTCCTCGAAATTGGACTGAACTACAACAAGGATGAATTCAGAAAAGGAAATATACCTCAAGTCTGGAAGAGATAAGGGTATTGCTCGCGCATTTCGTCCTCTCTCTCCCAGGTCGACTCCCCTGGAGAGTGGTGTCTCCATGCTACGCGAACCAAAGGGATGGTTTGGTTCCGCAACACCTTCTCTCTGCGGTCCAAGATCTCTACTGGCTGCTCAGGGTAGCTGAGCGTTGGACCAACCTCAATCTCCGAGTGATCAAGTACGTGACTAGGGTCGGCCACGTACCGTCTCAGCTGCGACACATGGAACACATTATGCACTCCCTCCAATGCAGGCGGCAAGTCCAATCTATACGCCACTGCGCCTACCCTCGCCAGAATACTGAAGGGTCCGATGTAGCGTGGGCTAAGCTTTCCGCCTCTACCAAAACGAATCGTTCCACGCGTCGGAGAAATCCGTAGGAAAACTAGATCGCCAACCTAAAACAACAGTCTTAGCACGCAGTCTAAGCAAACAACACAAATCAGAAAATTAACAATCTATACCTGAAACTCAAGGGGTCTACGGTGGCTGTCGGCCCAATGCCGCTGTCTGTCCTGCGCCACTCGCAGTCTGTCTCTGATGAGTTTCACCTTTTCTGCTGCATCCACGACCATTTCTGGTCCTAGCAAGGCTCTCTCTCCAACGTCGTCCCACGACAGCGGTGTACGACACCTCCGTCCATAAAGAGCCTCAAATGGTGACATCTCGATGCTGGCCTGGTAGCTGTTGTTGTAAGCAAACTCTACCAGGTGCAGATGATCCTCCTAAGAACCTCCGAGATCTAACACACAAGTGCGTAGCATATCCTCGAGAGTCTGAATAGTCCTTTCAGACTGCCCGTCTGTCTGGGGGTGATACGCGGTACTGAACTTGAGCTGAGTGCCCAAGCTAGCCTGCAGACTCCTCCAGAAGTGGGAAGTGAAACGACTATCCCGATCTGAGACGATGCTCACAGGAACTCCATGAATCCTAACAATCTGTCGCACGTACATCTCTGCTAGCTTCTCTGTCGACGTGCCCACCTTGAAAGGTAAGAAGTAGGCTGATTTGGTCAACCTGTCCACGATGACCCAAATCGCGTCTTTCCCTCCTGGAGAACGTGGAAGCCCTGAAACGAAATCCATGGTCACGTGCTCCCACTTCCATTCTGGAATCGGTAAAGGTTGGAGCAAACCTCCTGGCCTCTGCCGGTCTGCCTTTACCTGCTGGCACACTAGACACCGGGATACGAAGCGTGCTACCTCGCGCTTCATTCCATACCACCATACGTGCTCCCTCAAGTCTCGATACATCTTGTTGGCACCGGGATGCATCGAGTACTGAGAGCGGTGTGCCTCCTGCAAAACCTCCTCGCGCAGCTCCCCGCTAGGCACACATATCCTCGTGCCGTGCCGTAGAGAACCGTCCTCTGCGATAGTGAAGTCGTTTGACAATCCCATCTGAACTTGGGCTCTGATACTACTCAGAGTCTCATCATCGTACTGCGCAGCTCTGATCCTGTCCATCAGTTCGGACTGTATCTGCAATCCCCACATCTGAATCTCGGCACCGGGAACTAACACCTCAATCTCCAAGCTCTCCAAATCAGCTAACAAATGCCTATCTGTCGTCAAGTACATAGCCATCGGATACCTGCTCAAGGCATCGGCGACTACGTTAGCCTTCCCTGGATGGTACTGCAATGAGATGTCAAAGTCCTTCATCAACTCTAACCACCTCCTCTGCCTCATGTTCAGCTCCTTCTGTGTGAACACGTACTTCAAGCTCTTGTGGTCTGTGAAGATCTCCACACGCTCTCCGTACAGGTAATGTTTCCACAGCTTTAGAGCGAAGATAACTGCTGCCAACTCTAAATCGTGGGTGGGATAATTCTTTTCATGAGGGCGTAACTGCCGGGAAGCATAGGCAATTACCTTCCCGTGCTGTTGAAGAACACATCCCAGACCCTTCCCTGAAGCATCACTGTAGATGGTAAAACCACCTGTCCCTGATGGCAACGTCAAAATTGGAGCTGTCGTCAACCTCTTCTTCAGCTCATCAAATGCAGCCTGGCACTCCTCTGTCCAAACAAAATCCACGTCCTTCCTAGTCAGTCTGGTCATCGGCGCTGCAATCTTGGAGAAGTCTTGTACAAACCTCCTGTAGTATCCTGCTAGCCCGAGAAAACTCCTGATCTCAGCTACCGAACTGGGGGTAGCCCACGACTCTACTGCCTCGATCTTCTGTGGGTTAACCGAGATTCCGTCACCCGATACCACATGCCCAAGAAATTCAACCTTGTCAAGGAAGAATTCACACTTAGAGAGTTTCCCGTACAGCTTCTCCCTCCTGAGAGTCTCTAAGACCAATCTCAGGTGCTCTTCGTGCTCCTCCGGTGTCTTGGAATACACAAGAATATCATCGATGAACACCACCACGAACTTATCAAGGTACTGGTGGAACACCTTGTTCATCAAGTTCATGAATACTGCCGGTGCATTGGTTAAACCAAATGGCATTACCATGAACTCAAACTGGCCGTATCTGGTCCGAAAAGCTGTCTTTGGCGTGTCTTCTTTCTTCACCTTCACCTGGTGATAGCCTGACCTCAAATCAATCTTCGAAAACACCCTCGCCCCGCTCAACTGGTCAAAAAGATCATCTATCCTCGGCAGCGGGTACTTGTTCTTGATAGTGATATTGTTCAAAGCTCTATAATCAATGCACATGCGCACCGTGCCGTCCTTCTTCGGTACGAACAATACCGGAGCTCCCCATGGTGATGAACTGGATTTGATGAAGCCTTTGTCCTGCAGCTCCTCAACTTGCTTCTTCAGTTCTGCCAGCTCGCTGTTGTTGACTCTATAGACGTGTTGTGAAATGGGCTCCGCTCCTGGAACCAAGTCTATAGAGAATTCAACATCTCTGTCTGGCGGCAAGCCTGGCAACTCTTCTGGAAATACATCCAGGAACTCCGCTATCAGAGGATGTGGCAACTCCTCTTCTTCCGCCCTGGCTCCGCAAAATGTGCTCCTGCTCTGTTCCGCTGCTGCTCTGACGACCTCAAACTCCGGCTCTCCTGGTGGTCTGAACAATACTCTGCCTCTATAACAATCTATAGTAGCATGATGCCTGCTCAACCAGTCCATTCCGAGTACAATATCGTACCCCGGAAGTGGCATGACGAGTAAGCTCACGCTCAAGTCTCGGCCTCCTACTGACACTCTCCGGTCCTTGCAGTGATCACGGACTAGGATAATACCTCCACCAGTCATGATCTTGCAAGTCCTAGCTAATGGTTCTGTGTCTAAATGATGTCGAAGTGCATATGATACAGACACAAAACTATGGGAAGCGCCAGAATCGAATAAGGTAAATGCAGGAATACAATCGAGAAGAACCGAACCTGTGATCAAGTCTCCTGCTGGCTCGATCTCCTCGACTGCCATGGCGTACGCTCGCCCCTGGGGTGCACCTCTCTGCTGCTGATGCTGGGCAAACCTCTGATTTTGCGGTGGAAGTGGTCCCCTCTGTTGTTGGCCTCCTGGTACGGTAGGTACCCTGCCTGGTCCTCTCTGGGCGGCTGCTCCACCCTGACCTGGACGAATGGTAGGGCAATCCTTCAGCTGATGTGTCGTCGATCCGCAGTACAAACATGAGCCTAACCTCTTCCTGCAGTTCTCTCTGGTATGTCCTGTCTTCCCGCAGTACGCACACTGAATGGCGGGCTGAGTCTGCCTCTGCTGCTGTTGCTGAACCTGCCCTCGGGCTGGTGCCTGGTGCTGCTGGTGCTGCTGCTGGAAGGGCCTCTGCTGCTGCTGAAAGTGTGGACGCTTGCCTGGTCCCGCACTACTGTTTGCTCCTCCGGAACCATCGCGTCCCCTCTTGGGCCTGAGGTCCAAGTCGTCCTCGGCTACCTGGGCATCCATCAATATGTTCTCGAAAGTAGCAGTGCGACGTCCCGACGTGTGAGACTTGATCTCCCTTGTCAGCCCCTTTCTGAACTTCCGGGCCCTGTCCCCCGGATCTCTAATCATCGACGGTGCGAAGCGGCTCAGACGGCTAAACTCCGCGGCATACTCATCCACGGACGAGCTCCCCTGGGCTAAGTCATGGAACTGACTCTCCAAAGCTCCCAGTGCGACATCAGGAAAGAACTTTTCTTTGAAGAGCTCCTTGAAAGCCTCCCAAGTGAGTCCCCCGCGCAAGAGTCTCGGCTCCGTGCGAAACCACGTCAAGGCAATGTCGAACATCTGGCTGCCAGCGGCCTCGATCTGGAGCGCCTCTGGAATCTGCGCCAAACGCAAGTTCCTCTCGATGTCCTCTAGCCAATCATCGGCGTAGAGTATCCCTTCTGTCCCCTTGAACTCCCGAGGCTTCATCCTCTTGAAGTCCACAATGGTGCCCGGCCTCTGTTGTTGCTGACCAGGATGTTGCTGCTGCTGAGTGACTCTCTCCACAGCCTGGAGAGCCACTTGGTGAGCATTCTCCATGTTCACCCTCATCATCTCTGTCTGGGCCTGATGTGCCTCAGCCTGCACTCTCTGGGCCTCTGCCGACGTCCTCTGGGCGTCGACCATGCCCTGAATCAAGGCGAACATCTGTGCCCCATCGACGGGCACACCTCCTGGATGCTGAGCTGGTGGTGGTGGAGGTGGTGGTGCCGTCGTAGCTGTGGGGACCCTCTGAACTGGTGGTGGAGGACCCCCGAATGCTGCAGACACTCCCACCTGTCCTGGAGATGTAGGAGGTGCTGCTGATGTCTGTCCGGCAGCGCGAGAGGTGGCAGACCTCTCTGAATCTGCTGCTCCGAGTCTCTGGGACCTTCTTGGCGGCATCCTGGAGACAGATCGAAAGATTCAATTAAGGCAATAGATATGATATCAAGGAAGGACAGAAAAATTTCTAAAGGAATTAATCATTAAGAATAGTATCATAAGAATCAGAATTTCCTAATTGTGATTGAGCATATTCTTGGCCTAATTCCTATTTCCTAAAACAGTCTAAGACTATGACTAGACCTGCATGGGCCACCACTAAAAACGTGTCACGACCCGCACCCGGAATTTGGGCATGAGTCGTGGGTACGTCCAGCCTACGCCGCAGCATCGGCGGTAGAACGCTGTCTAGGTCACAAATATAGTATATCCTGTCAACAGTCTCAACTCCGTACGGAGGACAATGATAAAATAACCCACAGTTCTATAATATACTCAATCACAGCTATAAGAATAATGGCACGATGAGAATTGAAAAGAGTTCTATTTAAACCAATCATAAGAAGTTCAACTCAAATCCTGGGTCCAAATGACCTCACAAAGTCACAAATAAAAATAAATACATCTCAGTCTCAGTCTCAGTCTAAAACAATAAATGCAGAAAAATAATCTAAGCATGGGCAGGCAAGTTCTCCTCTAGGATAGGCACCTCCTCTGGGATTTCTGGGGTGAAATCCTCCTCTATTCCTGGACCGTAATGAGTAGGGCAAAAGTCCTCCAGGTCCTCTGAAAATGTTGTTATCCAGTCAGGATTGGAGCGAAGCACAAGCACTAACAGCAGTTTCATTAAATTGACAAAATCTATAAACAGTGTAAGAGGTACAAGATGGAAATAAAAGCTGAACATGTGAAGTACTGGAGAAAATGAAATAGACAATAGCATCTAGCAATGAGCAATAAATAGTGAATGCTAGAACAGGTAAATCTGAATAAAGATAAAACATCTAGCTAAAGTGTTTGAAATATTAGTTTATTATGTGATCGGCTTGGGACTAGATCAGGCTGGTTATATATGATTAGCTATGATTCTTGAAGGTCAGGCTAACCATATGGTTAGCTATGATGCATGATAATGGTCAGGCTAATCATATATAACAGCTATGAGGCATGATGATGGTCAGGCCGCACCCGACGTGAGATGTGGGGTGAGCTATGATGCATGGTAAGTGTGGATATGATCACATAATCTACTAACAGTTCCCCATCCCCCAGCTAGCACGATGGATTCCAATCACGACTCCTCATGATGGGGATCTAGGGTGCTAACCCGTGTATCCATAGTGTCGGAATCAAGTATGAAATACACTACAATTTATAGAAGTAATCAACCATGAAAACTGTCAGAGAATGTACTCGCCTGTGGTCCTGAGCAGAATGTGATGATCGATGTCCAAGATGGAGTCACTCTGACCTAAATATGGAATAATAATGTCAAAAGGTGATTTGGAATGATAATTTATAATATCTATGTTGAAATATAATTTTTAGGCCAAAACTAGGTCTTGGAAGTCAAACTAGGTCAATACTTAGGTTTTCTAGGCTTAACAAGGTCAAATAGTCAATACTAGTCTACAACTAGCTATTACCTAGCCTATACTAGTTAATACTAAAGTAATTTAGCTATATTAGTTAGTACTTAACTAATTCTAGTTATAATTTTATACTCTATGCTATTTCTCACACTTGACCAATACCCCTTTACTTAACTGGCATACTAGTTAACACCTGACTTCACTGATACCACCCTTGTATCACTCACAGATCATTGAACCACACCTCCTTCCACAGGTTCTATACTGAAATTGAAATAACCTGGGACACACACTACACACACACTGATATACTGATACATACACAGTTTCCCCAACACATATCAGTGTATAACTGATACACATTAGTGTGAGGACTGATGTCAACCCATTGTAGAAACTGGTGCATACCAGTGTAAAACTGAAGGCTGGTACATCCAGTTTCACCCATACTTACACACACTAATACATAAAAATCCTACACACATATACCCAAAGTTACTGGTACAAAACACTGGACCTACTGAACTAATACTGCACCCTAGATTATTACTCTGCCTCTCTTCCTTTGACAGATACCTAACATGCTAAAACACACACACACAATGCATAAGTCATTGATACTTAACCACACAGCCATATATCAACACACACAGATACACTCTCAAGTATCTAACTCCCAATTCACTGCACATACACACACAGCACACATATGCACACAAGGTACTGGCTCTAGGGTACTCACAACACTCACAGAAATTTTAACACAATACACACACACTGCTCTTCCCAAATACCCAGCCACACACAGAGTTATACACAGTAAGCCCTAACACAGGCAATCTGGGTACACTGGTTCACAGGGATGCACCTACACATGTATCTTCTACACATACACAGAATACACTTATAGCATTAATGTAGGTATTACACACATTACACATGTATATACTGATACACAACTCCACACTGAACTGCACAGGTTCTACCTCACACACACCTATTTATGCACAGCCACAACCCTATGCACAGCAATTAAACATAAACTGACACACACACACAAGATGGATAATTACTGATACTTTATGACACACTCATAAAGACCCTGCTACTGAACCTCTTAAGAACTCAATTAGATCTGATACATCACATACACAAAACTGCTACACAGAGTTTAACTGACACAGTCTACACATGAATCTGCACAGCAACACTCCAACCTACACAACCCGACTGCACACAGAAATTAATACTGAACCACACAGGAAAACTTACCTACTGCTACACAGGAATACACACATAGACTGCACACAGCACACATATCAACCCCTCCCCCATGTCCAATTGAACTGATACTCTCTTAAACTCCTATCAATGAACTTCCTCAACACCCGACTGCACAGAATCAAAACACCCTGCTCACAGTCCTCACAAACTGCACAAAAATTCCCCCAACCACACACATATATGCACATCTACACACTGGACAGGAATACACAGCCACACAACACAGAATTCCAATTCACACAGTATGCAACCCGATTTGCCCAGAATTCCCAAATCTTAATGTACAATTGAATGCCCCCAACACACAATACATATATATGCATATAGATTCATACATCAATTACAGAAATTAGAATACCTAGATAAGTAAACCCTAATAGACATTTCATCAAACACAGGAAGGGCAGAAAAACAGATCCCACAATATTCATCATGAATACCCAAGCCAAAACCCTAAAAATCAAGTTCAACCTACCCATACGAGATGGAATCAACCTACCTACGAATATCTAGGGTTAGGGTTCTGTTAATTGGGGAAAACCAAACAAAATTTACCAAAACCTAATCCAAAACCCTAAGATTCGGATTACACATCAAGGGTGGGTTCCTAATGGCCATTATCATCTGTACACAGAATTTAATGAAGAAAATTAGGGTTCTCACCTGCAGGGAAGGTTCCTTCAACGAGGTTCTTCTTCTCCAAGGCTTCCTGACCCACGTTCCTTGCTTTGGAGGAAGAGGAAAGGGAACCTAGGGTTAGGGTTTCGAATTTCTGGATGGGAGATGGTTTTTCTCTAGTGGAGGCTATGGTTTCTCCTGCTTACATGAAGAATGAGAGGGTTCCTCTTATATATTAAGGCCCAGTTAGGGTTTCCAGTGTATAGCCTAGGTTTAACCCCTAGATTAGGTCATGTAGAACCTAATTAACTAAGGTTTAGCCAGTCTAGGGTTTGAGGTCCAAACCTAAATTAGAATTCTAGGGTTTCACTAGAACTGGTTTCCAAATTAGGGTTTGGCCAACAGGGTTTGACCTAATGGGTTCTAGGGCTTGACCTAAACCAAAACCACTAACAATATGAATAGTTTATATAACTCAGCAGATAATTTAATACATAATTATTTAAAATAGTTAAATTACAGAAATACCCTTACATGGAAAAGTGGTAGTGACATATGTTTTATGAGAAGCATGACATATGAGATAGGTAATCATAACTCCTCTCTGCCAGTTAGGATTGTAGGCGCACTAAAGAAGTAGTCTAGCAATCCAGTGCACTTTTGAGGAAGTAGCCATGATGCACACTTTTGAGGAAGTAGCCATAATGGCGCACTTTTGAAGAAGTAGCCATGATGGCGTACTTTTGAGGAAATTGGCCGTGATGGCACACTTTTGAGAAAATAGCCGTAGTGGCGCACTTTTGAAGAAGTTGGTCTTACGGCCCACTTTGAAGAAGTTGGCCTTATGGCACACTTTGGAGAGGTTGGCCTTATGACGCACTTTGGAGAGGTTGGCCTTACGGTGCATTTTGAAGAAGCTGATTCGTACTGGCCACTAAATGACAACCTGGGTCTGCGTACCACAGCTCAGCTGTAATGATGACTTCTGACTCCTCGACTGCTATTCCAGTCTGTCAGATTCGTTGTATTTAATGTTTGGGGGAAAAGCAGATATGCGATTTGTGTGCCAGTCTTTGTTTACGAAAGCAGCTTAAAAGTGCGACATCCTTCAAAATAGAGAGAAAATGCTCTATTTTTCCCCTACTAAGTTTATTTGTAGGACTACGTTGCCTTCAGGAAGTGCATTTTTATGCTTCTACAAGACCCCCTTCAAATTTTTTAAATTCGTCCAGAAGAATTCAAAATACTTTGAATTAGAAGCATAAAAAAGTTGTTGAGATTTTGTGCGCTTATTTTGGGAAGAATCCCAACGGATTACTGATGTGGCTGAACAACATGATTAATGTGCGGTATTCGAATAGCCTTGATTCAAATTTATAAATGGACTTGGGGAGAGAGAGAAAAAGTTTTTATTATAGATTCCAAAAATCCTCCGTGTTCTCTCTAAAACCCTAATCCTTCTTCTTCTTCCTCGAGTAGCAGCAATGCCCCCCAAGCCAACTCAGGCGACCAAGACAGGCAATAAGGGAATGGGATTGGCCTTCTCTTCTTGAACAACGACGATGAGGTCTCCGACGAGTTCGATGGTGGATCAGCCCATCGGAGAGCGGTTAAACATGACTTTTTTCTTCCTTATCTTCTTTTTTTCTTTTTACATATACAATGTAAGCTCCAATAATGGCAAAAAAAACAAAAAAAAAGAAAGAAGAAGGAGAATGAAAAACAAGGAACACAGAGACATGCGTACACGCATACTTTTGTCTCGTTCAGAGCAGAAATAGCATATATGGCGCATTTTTCCTCGTTCAGAGTGAAAACAATCATCTAGCATATTTTCCCTCATTCAGAGTGAAAACAGTCATTATGGCACACTTTTCCTCGTTCAGCGAGGAAATAGTCACTATGTCGCACTTTCCCCAATATTGGTGATTCGATGCACTTTTTGTCTGTTTTGACAGTCAAAAATATTGTAGATATCGCTCTTGTCAAAGGAATATTCCACCTTAGGCCTGGAGAATTTAGGAGACTTTTGTGTTGGAGGAGAAGTGGGTCGCTTTGTCAAATTTATTGCTAGGGCATCATTTTCTTTGTTGTTGCAATTACTCGTATTATTGTTGTTGTTGGAGGAGCGCATCCCTTCTGTATTGGTCATTTATAACCCTAAGTTACGTGCCACCTTCGCGTTACCTTCATCAGCTTCGGCTCCGATGATAAATGTCGTCCAATCTTGAAATTGAGTTGGACCAGTCCAGAGCCCTACTATATGCAGTAGATTCTTTTGGCAAGTAGCGATAAATACAAAATCTGGAATACCAGGGGACAACTTTAGATTTGCTTGCTGAAATGCTCTAAGAATTCGCGAGCGGATTACTTCTCCTTCTATTTGATATCGAAGAGTGAAGATATTGTCATATCCATTCCTCACTCGTAGAATCGTGAGAGAAAAAGATACTTCATATCATCAAACGAGGATATACAATTATCCGGTAAACTGTGATACTAATCGTAGGCTATACCGGCCAAGCATCCTACGAGCAATCTGGAGAGGAGAGCATCCTCTTTCTGCAGGTGAGTCATCATCATATTAAAGTAATTAACATATTAGCTCGGCGATGTCTTGCCTTCAAACAAGACAATTGGTTAGGGTTTGTATTTAGGGGGGAAGGTGTCACGCCCCAGTCCTAAAATACGTAGGACTATGAATACGTAAGCATGCCAGTCGTATGTATATGGAGACTCCAATATATGGAAACCATAACACATACATACGCTATATTATGAATAATAATTCACAAGTGGTATATATTCATCACAAGTTATAGGGCATAACTAAATCTCATCCACATAAATCATAAATAATTAAATAACCAATCAACTATATAACTGAATCAAGTATAAGATGCTTGATACGAACAAGTAGTTGGGTGGAGACAAATGCACTACCAAACTAGAATATAAGAGAAATAAAAAAGTTAAATCATCTCATGAATAATGAGACTCGAAGAGAAGACCTCCTCGAAAGATAAGTAGCAAGTCCTGATCCGCTCTCCTGCGAATAATCATGATCGTCTACACTTGGAAAGGGACTAGGTCCTCAGAGGGACGTAACAAGATACATAGAAGCATGCCAATAAAGTACTGAAAGATAAGCATCCAATGGGTCGCCTAACCATCTATGTGAATGCACTTTGAGAACAACTTTTCAACACGTGGGCTATCTGGCTAAAATATGATTGGCATAATTCTCTCGAAGATTCAGGGGCCTACAAAGCATGACGTTGAACCTCAAAGGCCGCCAGGTAATAATATAGGGGTCATCATGATCGCGCATCTCCGGTGGAGCATACGGGTTACATAAGAAAAGTGCAAAGGAGCCTAAATGTCTTACTTGTTGTAATCCCCACCCCATACTCTAAGTATGTCTAATATCCCTGAAACGATGATACCTCTAATAACTGCCAAGTCTTCTAATAATGCAAATTCTATCAGCAGTTATTCCCTATTATGCGTCCCATACGTACAGGAGGCTAGCCTGTCACGCAAGTCCGTGTCCTACATGAGACTCACTCTCGTGTAACAGATGTGCCACGACCAATGAAACCTAATAATTCCTCCAAATCATGTGGTGGTCTCATAAAACTAGGCCGATATGCATAATATATAATAAAGATAAAATACGACGCCACCGTCGTTGCACCCAAGTTATTCTTGGACGCGCAGTTTATATAGGAGTTAAAATATATGAACTAAATAACAGAAATAAAATACATGCACCATATGGAATGTAAATTACAGTACAATGGCAAGGTATACTTGCCTGGCAAGAAAGCTGCGTAATATAAACGTCCAGGTGTCAAGTATAGATGATCAGAAACTATGGCCTCCGAATAAACATCTCCGGATGCTGAAATAAATATCACCAACGTTCCCAGAATAAGCGAGATAGCTGGAAAATACTACCCTTTCGTCCAATTTGGGCACAGGGGCAAAACGGTAATTTCGGGTCAAAGCGGTTCCACATGTGGGCTATTTTATACCGAAAAGCATATCAGAGGTAAATATCTCTAAATAGAATAAATTATAGGTCAAACAAATTCTAAACGACGATACGAACTCAACGGTATATCCAATTTTGGACTCCGATGAGCCGAACACAAATTCGCCCTAAAAGTCAACCGTAGGGCCCACAAATAGGCGACTTGGTCAATTGTCTCAGAATCGCGTAAAACTTGGGTCACAGGAACAACATGATACCACGAATCCAATGGCATAAGTTTTGTCGTATTTCGACGAGCGCACACTAAATGGTGCGATATTTTGCAAAAGTTGCGATATGGGGTCTTTTTACGGATACGGGTTGATTCTGTTGCGCACACACGTCCGAATCTGCTTTCGCGAAATTCCACAAGTCAGGATTTACCATACGCGCCTTTCGGTAAAATTGGTATGCGACGAGGCGGTCCCGTTTGGCGGGGCGCTCCGTATCATAATTTTCTAATATTTAAAAAAATAAGTTTTTGGTCGATTTGGAGGCCGAATAATTTTACATATAGAAAAAATTAATAAAAACTAAAAGAACAAATTTTTTTTCGGTTATATGGAGAAGAAAAATCCTTTAATTAGTTTTTGAAAATATTAAACAAGTTGATGACAAATTGGGTGTGAAAATGGGGGTTCAGGTTGAAGTTTCTGGACTGATTTTAGTCTGTTTTTCGGCCATTTTTCAGTCGAATTTTTGACCAATCTAGGACACGAAAACTCGTCCCGCTTGAATGAAAATCCTAGAGGGTGAGGTTGTGAACGTACACAAACAAACCACCCACAAAAATAATCAAAATTGAGAGAGATATGATACCTTGAAGAGAGGCTCAGAACTGCGGCTGCTATGCACGCGTGCGCGCGGTGGCACAGACGACGGCGGCCGGCCGGGCTGCGGTGGCGCGCGGCTGCGGCGGGGGTCGGGGCGGGTTCGCCGGCGGTCGATCGTCAGGGTCGATGTCTAGGGTTAGGGTTTGGGTATTAGAATTTTGAGTTTCTGATTGTGTATGTTTATGTGTGTATATATATAGATATGAAGAAGGGAATAGAGGGAATCGGGTTCAGGGGTTGCTGTTGGTTTTGGGTGGGTTAGTTATAGGATTAGTATTAGTATATGAATAGGTTTAAGTTTAGGTTAAGTTAGGTTTTAGATTTCTTTTCTTTTCTTATTTGTTATTATTTTATTAACATTATTATTATTACTATTATTATTATTATTATCATTATTATTATTATTAATATTATTATTATTATTATTATTATTATTATTATTATTATTATTATTATTATTATTATTAACCTTATATTTATTTATATATATATTCAAATATATAAATGAGGTAAAAATCCAAAAAATAATATTTTCACACAAAATAAATTCTAGAAAATTATTTTATAAGGTTTTAATAAAATTTTACACTCAAAATATTTTATAAAATATTTTATAATTAATAATTAGATATTTATTTAATTATATAGATCAAATAATTGTATCAACCAATTTAACTAAGTAATTAATTAAATGGTTATCCACAAAATAGGTAATAGTAAATGATATACACATCCTACAAAAAGAGAATTTACTAATTTGAAATAGAGAATTATGGGGTACTAATTATAGAAAAGTTGGAGTTGACAAAATAACCACAATTAAATTATATATATATTATCTAAATATTAACACAAAATCTATGGTCGTTACACTAATGTCATACTAACACCAAGGGATCGAATTTCTGTGCCACAAAAAGATTCTATAGGTAGTGGCTCCTGTGTAGGCTACTTCCTATGAAGGGCGATATAGATTTTGGGACCATCCTATATTATTAATGTCCAAACCATGGTGAAGTGTCCTAATAAAATCATTGGATTTTAATTGATTTAAAAAATAATCTAAAACAATATAAGGAATACAAAATACGCATAAGATACCTATTTTTGGGTGAGAGAGTTTATAATCTACCCAACTTAAAAGAATTTCATCCTCGAAATTAAAAATAAGACATGATTTGCTAAATCCTTCACATTCGTAGATAGGGCAAGTCAATCGCAATCTTTTTCAAAATTTAGATAACCACTGTTTAAATCAAAATTCAACCAATCGTAATCTCTTCTCGATTTTTAAATAATCACATCCAAAATTAAGCTAAATCTATATGACATCTTCAAGATTTAAATAATCCACATCAAATTTTACATCACGATCTTCAACTATCATAATCTTCTCTAGACTTCGAATAATAAACAATTCTAATCAAATCTTATTCCTATTCTCAACTTAAGAATTTCGTACTCTTCAAATTTTAAATTTAATTTCCATCCTCAACATTTCAAATAGGTGATCCAACAAACAAATTTTAACTTTTAATTCAAATCATCAAATTATAAAATTTTAAATTTAATTCACCAATTGTTCAAGTCTAAAATTCTATATTTATCCTCAAATTTTAAATTGATGATTCAACCTTAAATATTTAAAATTTAAATCATGTGCTCCAATTATAAATATTTGGTTCTCAATATCGAGATATCGAAATTCATTAAATCCTCATCGTCTTAATCATTCTTCTAAATTTTTTTTCCAAAATTGTAATGACTTAAATCTCTTAATCCAATCTTACTTGATCACAATCTAAAAGAAATTTACCTCAAGTTGATAATGCAATTTTTACCCAACTTAGAATTTACCCATCTATCATATAAGGCTATACATTTAAGAAAGGCTTCCTCAAATTATTTAATCATGTTATTCAATCCTCAAAAATTTAATACCAAATATATCACATGTGATATGTCCTCAATTACAAAGATAGTCACAAAGTAATATGATTGGCCTATGGGGTATATCTAGTACTCTCCATGTATTAAACTTATACCAAGTACGAGTGTTCGTCTTTCTGAAATAGGGGAAGACGAAGAACAATAATAAAGAATTCAAGGAAGAGGTGATAGAATATAAGTATGGGGATCAAGGCGATTAAAGAATTCAAAAAAAAGTTGTCAAGGTAGTTGTTGATTAAAATCTTATTTGGTAAATTTTTATTCGCATGTTCATATCAGGATAGTTATGTACCTGATATGATATGCTCTGATCTGTCTAGAGGGCAAGTATATTCGTCTAACATGCTGAGTCAACTATATATCTCAATCCACGTAAGGTAGTCATGCGAAGAGCGAACCAAGCATACTAAGGTTAGCTAGACCATAATACATTAATTCTAAATAGACAATTGTATTAGTGTGTCGACCCAATAATACATATGTCATGAACAAGCTCGATAAAAGAATAATCTTGCAAAACTAGGCTATAATAGCAGCATAAGTCGAGGTAGTCTGGAAAATATAAGTACGCTGGATTATGATGAAAGAAGGTACAAAAATAATTTAAGTTCACAAAGAAGATAAGACTCATCCGGTGTTGTGCCTCTACAGTTGCCATACTAACTTCTCGTCTAATTCTCTAGTCGACCAAATGGGGTATGGGCCTCTAAGTTCAACAGTCTGGATAAACACTGTTGTCTTATGCTAGCATATAGTTAATGTTATTCAATTATACTTCATTAATAGGTCAAAAGGACTATGCGATACTAGGTTATGAGACATACTATCTAACTTAAAAGAATAAACTAATAGTATAACTGCCTTAAGGGGAATCTACAAAATAACCTTGTCCTTGTAAATAAAGTAGAACTCTTATTGGGGTATACGAGGAAAGATATTGGTACCTATTAAATTATAAAGGTAATGGTCATCTTAAGTCTTAATCATAGTGCTTATAGAACAAATTATTAATTTTAAGAATGGAAAAGTTACTAGCTCTCAAGTGAAAGAGGATATAACCTATATGGAGATATGTGGAACATATTACTTGATTTGAAACTAAAGGATAATCATAAAATTATAATCTAAATGAGCAACCCAAACTGTCAAGTTCTAACTACTAAGCACATAATTTCAAGATTCAAGATTACAACTATAATCCTAGCAAACTATATATCCTAACATAAAAGAAATCACTAGGCCTACAATCAAAAGGGTTAGGTGGCACAATTGGAAAGATGAAAAAAATATTCTATTCATTCTTCTTGGCTTCCTAAGGTACTGTTCTGCTAATACGAAGACAAGAATATAAATTTATTGTTCTAATATTATTTTACTATGAAAGTTAGGTTTAGTCCTAATATTCAACCTTGGATTTCTATTGGTTCCTCAATACTAGGGTCAAACAATATGGTTAAATTTCTAACTAACCCTAGTAGTGTCCATACTACTCTCAAGTCCTTCATAAATATATCAAGGGATAATGGTCAATTAGTTTACAAGTAAGGGATGCTAGGGTTTATTAGGTATGCTAAACTTAGTGATGTGTCAATATTCTAGTTGTATTCTTAGTAGGAATGTTACCCTAATTATCATCCTAACAACAAGGATTCCTATATTCTAGTAGAAGGTTATACTCAAGGAACTATTAGGGAAGTACATGAATCAAGCAGGATACAATTATTTAAATAGAAAGGATTGGAAGAAAGGTGAGTCATAGTGAAATATGGATGAGATCCAATACTCTAATCCTATTTGCAGGCTTGCTCGGTACAGTAATGTAACCGAGACAATATATTAGCAGACCTGCATGGGCCACCACTAAAAATATGTCACACCCCAGTCCCAAAATACGTAGGACTAGGAATACATAAGCATGCCAGCCGTATGTATATGGAGACTCCAATATATGGAAATCATAACACATATGTACGCTGTATTATGAATAACAATTCACAAGTGGTATATATTCATCACAAGTCACATGACATAACTAAATCTCATCCACAGAAATCATAAAGAATTAAATAACCAATCAACTATATAACTGAATCAAGTATAAGATGCTTGATACGAACAAGTAGTTGGGTAGAGACAAATCCACTACCAAACTACAATATAAGAGAAATAAAATAAGTACATTATCTAATGAATAACGAGACTCGAAGAGAAGACCTCCTCGAAAGATAAGTAGCAAGTCCTGATCCGCGCTCCTGCGAATAATCATGATCGTCTACACCTGGAAAGGGAGTAGGTCCTCAGAGGGACGTAACAAGATACATAGAAGCATGACAATAAAGTACTGAAAGATAAACATCAAATGGGTCGCCTAACCATCTATGTGAATGCACTTTGAGAACAACTTTCCAACACGTGGGCTATCTGGCTAAAATGGGATTGGCATGATTCTCTAGGAGATTCAGGGCCCTACAAAGCATGACATCTTTTGAACCTCAGAGACCGCCAGGTAATAATATAGGGGTCATCATGACCGCACATCTCTGGCGGAGCGTACGGGTTACACAAGGAAAGTGCAAAGGAGCCCAAACGCCTTACTTGTTGTTCTCCCTACCCCATGCTCTATGTATGTCTAATATCCATGACACGATGATACCTCTAATAACTGCCAAGACTTCTAATAATGTAAATTCTATCAGCAGTTATTCCCTATCGCACGTCCCATACGTACAGGTGGCCAGCCTGTCATGCAAGTCCGTGTCCTACATGAGACTCACTCTCATGTAACAGATGTGTCACGGCCAATAAAACCTAATGATGCCTCCAAATTATGTGGTGGTCTCATAAAACTAGGTCGATATGCATAATATATAATAAAGATAAAATACGACGCCACCGTCGTTGCACCCAAGTTATTCTTGGACGCACAGTTTATATAGCAGTTAAAATATATGAACTAAATGACATAAATAAAATACATGCACCATATGGAATATAAATCACAGTACAATGGCAAGGTATATTTCCCTGGCAAGAAAGCTACGTAATATAAACGTCCAGGTGTCAAGTATAGAGGATCAAAAACTATGGCCTCTGAATAAACATCTTCGGATGCTGAAATAAACATCACCAACGTTCAGAATAAGCGAGATAACTAGAAAATACTATCCTTTCGTCCAATTTGAATACAGGGGCAAAACGGTAATTTTGGGTCAAAGTGGGTCCACATGTGGGCCACTTTACACCAAAAAGTGTGTCAGAGATAAATGTCTCTAAATGGGATAAATTATAGGTCAAACAAATTCTAAACGATGATACAAACTCAACAGTATATCCAATTTTGGATTCCGGTGAGCCGAACACAAATTTGCCCTAAAAGTCAACCGTGGGGCCCGCAAATAGGTGACTTGGTCAACTGTCTCAGAATCACGTGAAACTTGGATCACAGGAACAACGTGATACCACGAATCCAATGGTGTAAGTTTTGTCGCATTCCGATGAGCGCACACTAAATGGTGCAGTGTTTTGCAAAAGTCACGATACGGGACCTTTTTATGGATACGGGTTGAATCTGACGCGCACACACGTCCGAATCAGCTTTCGCGAAAGCCCACACGTCAGGATATACCATACGCGCCTTTCGAAAAAATTGGTACGCGATGAGGCGATCCCGTTTGGCGGGACGAGCTCCGTATCATAATTTTTTAATATTTAAAAAAATAAGTTTTTGGTCGATTTGGAGGCCGAATAATTTTACACATAGAACAAATTAATAAAAACTAAAAGAACAGAAAAATTCTCGGTTATATGGAGAGAAAAAACCCTTTAATTAGTTTTTGAAAATATTAAACAGGTTGGTGGCAAATTGGGTGTGAACATGGGGGTTCGGGTTGAAGTTTCTGGACTGATTTTAGTCAGTATTCTAGCCATTTTTTGGTCGAATTTTCTACCAATCTAGGGCACGAAAACTCGTCCCGCTTGAATGAAAATCCTAGAGGGTTAGGTTGTGAACGTACACGAACAAACCGCTCAAAAAAATAATCAAAATTGAGGAAGATATGATACCTTGAAGGGAGGCTCAGAAATGCGCTGCTGTGCACGTGTGCGCGCGGCGGCGCAGACGGCGGCTGCCGGCCGGGCTGCGGCGACGGTCGACGCGGGTTCGCCGGCGGTCGGTCGTCAGGGTCGAGGTCTAGGGTTAGGGTTTGAGTATTAGGGTTTTGAGTTACTGATGGTAAATGTTTATGTGTGTATATATATAGGTAGGAAAAAGGGAATATAGGGAATCGAGTTCAGGGGTCTGCTTTTGGTTTTGGGTGGGTTAGTTATAGGATTAGTATTAGTATATGAATAGGTTAAGTTAGGTTTTAGATTTCTTTTCTTTTCTTATTTGTTATTATTTTATTAACATTATTATTATTACTATTATTATTATTATTTTTATTATTATTATTATTATTATTATTATTATTAACTTTATATTTATTTATATATATTCACATATATAAATAAGGTAAAAATCCAAAAAATAATATTTGCACACAAAATAAATTCTAGAAAATTATTTTGTAAGGCTTTAATAAAATTCTACACTCAAAATATTTTATAATTAATAATTAGATGTTTATTTAATTATATAGATCAAATAATTGTATCAACCAATTTAACTAAGTAATTAATTAAATGGTTATCCACAAAATAGGTAATAGTAAATGATATACACATCCTATAAAAAGGGAATTTACTAATTTGGCATGGAGAATTATGGGGTACTAATTATAGAAAAGTTGGAGTTGACAAAATAACCACAATTAAATTATATATATATTATCTAAATATTAACACAAAATCTATGGTCGTTACACTAATGTTATACTAACACCAAGGGATTAAATTTCTGGGCCACGAGAAGATCCTACAAGTAGTGTCTCCTATATAGGCTACTTCCTATGAAGGGCGATACAAATTTTGGGACCATCTTATATTATTAATGTCCAAACCATGGTGAAGTGTCCTAATAAAATTATTAAATTTTAATTAATTTAAATAATAATCTAAAACAAATACAAGGAATACAAAATATGCACAAGATACCTATTTTTGGGTGAGGGGGTTTACAGAAGGGAATATTATCTCAATAAGGAGGATAAGGTTGTTTCACCCCCATCTTGTAGAGTTGATCTTTGTTCTTTAAAACATTGACCTGTTGTAAACCCCCTCACCCAAAATTAGGTCTACTTTGCTTAGATAGTGAAATTAGGGCTAATTGAACCCAATTAGAACAAGAATACAGCATTTGATTTAACTATATGATATTTTATATCGCTTAGCGCACCTTACCGTTGCTTCGATAATTGGAACACCTCACTAGCCATTGCCTTTCTACAAATTTTACCACCTCATCCTAGACATGCCCGCCTACTATTCTAACATTTGTGTAACTTATAATTATGCTTTCTTGTGCTACATTTTAGTCGCACAATAAACATCGCGGACGTTATTATTTAATTCTAATAAAATATGACTCTGTACCCTTGTGCTCTCCAACCAAAATTGGAAAAACAATCTTGACCATTTTATATAACCCAAATTTTATTAATATTCTATACTGTACCCTCTACGTCCCTGATACTTGTGTCCCACCTAATTTTATTCCCATGTACTCCAAATTAAATCCAGAACACCATGCACGGTAATTTTAATTAATTTAATCCCAATTTTCATCTTTGTGCAATTTTTCCAATTGTTGGGGGCTTTTATGCAAAAATGCATTGAGGAGTCCCCACCATTGGACAATACATGAAGAAACCCAATTTTTTCTTTACATAAAATTTTCCCATAATTTTTGCGATGTACCGCGCGCAACATCGCCCTCGTATATTAAACCTATCCTTGCATTTAAACAAATGCAATTATGGCCCTCCAAACATCCTCATGTGAGCCCAAGGCCCAACTCCAAGGAGGTATTGACCAAGCCCCCTCCTAGGTCAACAAAACCCTAGCTCACATGTATAAATATACATCATTATTTCTTTTTCTAAATTACATCAAAACCCAAAACACATATGACTTCTCAGCCGACACTGTTCATCCCCTCCCCCATCCCTGTTCGGCACTTTCCCCGACCATCCCTATTCGCTGGAGATCAGTCGGCCCTCTCCCCGAGTTTACCTCCTCTCTCCTTCCCCATCCCTATCGAACCCCTCGACCGGATCCTCCCACCGCCTCCGGCTAAGCACATCCGCCGTGGCTGCACACACCACCAGCCGCCATGACCCCGTTCCCGCTGTACCCCGCTGAACCTCGCCGGACCTCGACGAACCACCAGCAACCACCCTGTGCTCCTCCTCAACTCCCTCATCCTCGACGAACCACCATCCACGTCTCCCCTCCACCACCATCACCACGAGAACCGCCTGCATCTCCTCCACCGAGACACAGCCGATCCCGACCTCGAACTATTGCTGAACACCCCCCCCCCCCGTCGAGCATTCGCCTAAACGAGCGACCCCGAGCCGCTGTGCTCCTCCGGCCTCGACCCTCCGTGACTACCGTCTCCTCCCCTCGAGCCACTGCCTCCACCTCCGCCGCCCTGCTCAGCCTCCCCATGGCCGGAACAACACCCTCCATTACCAACATCCCCACACACCATCATCACCCGTCTTCTGTTGCCCCGGGAACCCCTTCCCACCTCTGCCGGTCATCCACGGCCAATGCACCACCACCTCCAGCTTCCCCACGACCCCGCCACCGCCGTCAGCCACCCTCGACCACCACACGGCTGCTGCCAGAGCCGCCTACTGCTGCTGCAACTGCTGTTGCCACTGCTGCTCCTCCGTGCACCACCGGAGCTCGGCCCCCTTCGCCGGCGATGACCCCGCGTACGGCGGACACCCCCAGAAATGACACAGTGCGATATACCCCCCTCACTTATGTATATATGTATATATATATATATATGTATAAACGTATACTTATATGTATATATGAATTATTTCATGTATATATATGTATTATATAATATATATGTATGTATATATGTATATCTGTATTTACGTATACTTATGTATAAATGTATATATGCTTATTATGTATTTAGATATATTATGTATATATGTATAATGTGTTTACTTAATGTATATATGTAAATATGATACTCGTATATATACATATATATATATATATATATATATATATATATATATATATATATATATATATATATATGTATATATATATAATATTTATTGTATTTGTATAAGTATTTATGTACTTACATATATATGTATATATGTTTAATAATTTATTTAATATAGATATATATGATAGGTATGTATACAAGTACTATGTTAGCATAAGTAATTAAGTATAGTGAAATGTAGAGGGTTACAATTATTGTTATCTGTTTGTAGGCATCCGAGATAATGCTACCTTGACTGCTGGTTCCGGAGCATTGCTTGCGTACACCAGAGTTCCAAGCAAGTATACCTTGCCTTTGTTGTACTATTTAAATCTCAGTTATTATTTAGCTGCCTGTTTATTATTTTAGCTATTATAACTGTGCGCGTCCGAGAGAGACTCGGGTGCAGTCAACGAATGCGTTGACGTTAGGACTTGTGTCTGACCTAGTGTCTAGTAGACCCACCTAAAGTTGTGGAGTTATCGGTATGACTCCCCAGGCCTTGACACATCTCTTACACGTGTTGTGAGTCTCATGTAGGGCACAGACCTGCATAAGCGGTTAGCCACCAGTATGTGTAGGCGTGCGATGGATAGGGTATAACTGCTAATAGTGATGCATGTTAGAAGACTTAGCAGTTATTGGTAGGCGGAGCATAGACTATCGTGGTACGATGGTCCCATCCTTGTCCTTGTTTGGTTGAAGGTTGGACTACTGTTCTAACGATAGACTATGAGCCAGAGTTACGATGCTGCGGCGTAGTAGATAAGGTGTGTTATGGATACAACATGCTTAGATCATTGGGTGGGGAGGACTACTAGTAGGCGTATGGGACACCCACTTCCTTTTATGCAGATTCCACACTCGACGGAGTGATATGGACGTTATATACTATGCAGATTCTACATTCTTCGGAGCGCTATGAACGTTATATACTATGCAGATTCCCTGTTCTTCGGAGCGATAGGACGTTATTATATTGCAGTGCGCCCTTGTATTGGGGGCATATGTGACATATACTAGCCAGTTGTCATAATTGGTGAATTACGTCAGCATATGTCTAGCCGACACTTTCCCATACTTTCAAAGTTGTCCTCAAGTTGTATTTCACTTAGATGGTTAGGTCACCCTGGAGTTTTTACATTTTTTACTTTATGGCATGTTTTTATGTATCTTGTTATGTCTCTTTGAGGACCTGGTCCCTTTCCAGGTGTATGGTTCATGAGTATTCGTAGGAGCGCAGATCCGGACTTGCTACGTATATTGCGATGAGGTCTTCTCTTCGAGCCCGTGAGTGTTAGTTGATATCCTTATATTACATTTATCTTGTTTATCTATATTCTGGTGCGGTAGTGGATTTGTTTCCATCCGACTACCATTATTAGATACCTTATATTAAGATCTAGTTTTATAGCTACTAGTCATTTAATTATATTGATTCTATAGATGAGATCTAGATTATACCATGTGACTCATGATAGATTTATATGACTTGTGGATTAATATTCATATTACAACGTATGTGTGTATCGTGGTATCTATATATTGGAGTTGCCATGTACATACGGCTGACATGCTTACGTGTCCTAGTCTTACGTATTTTGGGGACTAGGGCATGACATATTTTTTAGTGGTAGCCCATGCAGGTCAAGATTATATTATCTCGGTTACGTTACTGTACCGAGCAAGCCTGTCCATAGGATTAGAGTATAGGATCTCATCCACATCTGACTATGTCTCCTCCTCCTCCCAATCCATTTGAATAATTGCATCCTGCTTGATCCATGTGCTTCCCTATTAGTTCCTTGAGTGTAGGCTTCTCCTAGAATATAGAAGTCTCTGTTATTAGATAATAAGTAGGGTAACCTTTCTATTAAGCATAACTAGAACCCTGACACGTCACTAAGTTTATAATATTTAAGTAAACCCTAGCATCCTTATCTAAAGAATGGCTTACCATTATTCCTTGACATAGTTATGAATGACTTAAGAGTGGTATAGGCACTACTAGGTTAGCTATAAATCTGACCATATTGTTTGACCCTAGCATTGAGGAACCCATAGAAATCCAAGGTTGAATAATAGGGGACCAAACTTAACCTTTATAGTGAGATAGTATTATAGAACTATACATTAAATGTATTATCTTGATATTAGCAAACCGTACCCTAGGAAGCCAAGAGGAATGAAATATAACATTTTCTCGATCATTCCTCAAACACAGAGTTTAGCACACCACCTTCCCCTTAGAAAACTATGATATTATCTAGAGTCCCTCTATGGTAATTTCATATCTTGTTCTCCTGCAACCTTAACGTTCGCCAATTATGTGACGATTTAAATTGTGTTCTTTCTTCTTTATCTTTCAACTCGTGCTGCATAACTCTTATGATTGAAGGCCAAGTAATCTTAATCTAAGTTAGGATATATAGTTTGCTAGGGTTATAGTTTGGTAATTTGAACTTTGAATTATGTGCTTGGTAGTTAGAACTTGATAGTTTGAGTTGTTCCTTTAGATTGTGATCTGATTATTCTTAGTTTTAAATCGCATAATTTGTATCCATAACTCGATACGAGTTATATTTCCCTTTTTCTCTTAAAGGTCATTAACTCTTCCATTCTTACTATTGACACTTGTATTCTATGAACACTATGATTAAGATTTAAGATGACCGTTACCTACATGGTACAATAGGAGACCCAAATAAGTACTAAGATCCGTTCCTCATAAGGCCCAATAAGAATTTTTACTTTATTTACAAGAACTTTATTAATTTGTAGGATCCCCTTAAGACTGTCACAATAATAGTTTATTGTTTTAAGTTGGGTAGTATGCCTCACAACATAGTATCACATAGCCCTATTGTTCCATTGATGAAGTGTAATAGGATGACACAACTTTAGACTTGCATAAAAGGATAGTGTTTATTCAGACTGTAGAAATTAGAGGTCCGTACCCCTATTTGGTCTACTAGCGACTTTGATAAGGAGTAGTATGACAACTAGAGAGACTGTAGAGTCTTACTTTTGTTTTGTTTGTGGACTTGAATTATTTTCGTACCACCTTTTATCATAATCTAGCGTACTTATATTTTTGTACTACCTCGACTTATGCTGCTGTTACAGCCTAGTTTTGCAAGCTCATTCTTTTATCAAGCTTGTTCATGACATATGTATTATTGGACGCGTACACTAATACATTTCAGAATTAGTGTACTATGGTCTGATCAACCATAGTGCGCTTGGTTCGCCCTTCGCATAACTACTTTACGTGGATTGAGATATATATAGTGATTAGTAGACGAATGTACTTCTCCTCTAGATATGTCTGAGCATATCGTATCCGTTACATAACTGTACTGATGCGAGCATGTGAATAGAAATTACCAAAATAGGATTTTAATCCACAACTGCCTTGACAATTCTCATTGAATTCTTTAAACCCCTTGATCCCCATACTTCTAATCTATTACCTCCCCTTAAACTCTTTATTATTGTTTTCCGTCTTCCCTTATTTTGGAAAGACGAAACCTTGTACCTAGCATAAGTTGATACACAGATAGTACTAAATATACTCCATAGACCAATCACATACTTGAGGATTATTCTTTTGTAATTAAGGGTATATTATATATGATATATTTGGTGTTTAAATTTTGAGGATTAAGTAACATGATTAAGTAAATTTGAGGAATAAGTTTTCTTAAATGAAAGAGCCTTATGTGATTGATGGGTAAGCTCTAAGTTTGGTAGCAGTTGCAATATCAACTTGAGAGAAACTTCTCTTAGATTGTGATCGAGAAAAAAATTGGATGTAGAGGTTCAAGTCATTTTAAAATTGAGAATTTTAAAAGAATGATTAATATGATGAGGATTGATGCATTTTAAAAATCAGGATATGGTAAACCAAATACCGATACGTGAGCATATGATTTAAAATTTTAATATTGAAGGTTGAATCAACGATTTAAACCTCGAAGAAAATAAATAGAACTCTAAACATGGACATGGACGGATTAAATCTCAAATTTGAGAATTAAATTAAAAGAAATTTTTGATTGTAGGATTACCTATTTGAACTATTGAGGATATAAATTAAATTTAAATTGGAAGAGTACAAAAGTTTATAAGTTGAAAAATAGGAGGAAAAATTGGATTAAAATCATTTCTTAAAAGAGATTACGATAATTGGAGATCGTGATATAAAATTTGATATGTGAAGATGTTATATGGGTTGAAATTAAATTTGGAGGTTGATGAGAAAGTATTATAGGTTGAAATTTGATCTGAACAGTGACCATCTTAATTTTGAAGCGATTACAGGGGATCGATTAGAATTTTAATTATCGCAAAGATATTACGATTAAATTGCCTTATGTATGTAAAGGAATAACATATTATGCCCTATTTTAATTTCGAGGACGAAATTATTTTAAGTTGGGTAGATTGTAAACCCCTCACCCAAAATTAGGTCTACTTTTCTTAGATAGTAAAATTAGGGCTAGTTGAACCCAATTAGAACTAGAACACAGCATTTGATTTAACTATATGATATTTTATATCGCTTAGCGCACCTTATCGTTGCTTCGATAATTGGAACACCTCACTAGCCATTGCCTTTCTACAAATTTCACCACCTCATCCTAGACATGCCCGCCTACTATTCTGACCTTTGTGTAACTTATAATTATGCTTTCTTGTGCTACATTTTAGTCGCACAATAAATGTCGCAGACGTTATTATTTAATTCTAATAAAATATGACTCTGTACCCTTGTGCGCTCCAACCGAAATTGGAGACACAATCTTGACCGTTTTATACAACCCGAATTTTATTAATATTCTATATTGTACCCTCTACGTCCCTGACACTTGTGTCCCACCTAATTTTATTCCTATGTACTCATAATTAAATCCAGAACACCATGCACGGTAATTTTAATTAATTTAATCCCAATTTTCGTCTTTGTGCAATTTTTCTAATTGTTGGGGGCTTTTATGCAAAAATATATTGAGGAGTCCCCACTATTGGACAATACATGAAGAAACCCAATTTTCCCTTCACGTGAATTTTTTCCATAATTTTTGGGATGTACCGCGCGCAACATCGCCCCCGTATATTAAACCTATCCGTGCATTTAAATAAATACAATTATGGCCCTCCAAACATCCTCATGTGATCCCAAGGCCCAACTCCAAGGAGGTGTTGACCAAGCCCCCTCCTAGGTCAACAAAACCCTAGCTCACATGTATAAATATACATCATTATTCCTTTTTCTAAATTACATCAAAACCTAAAATATATATAACTTCTCAGCCGACACTGTTCATCCCCTCTCCCATCCTGGTTCGGCATCTTCTCCGGCCATCCCTATTCGCCGGAGCTCCGCCGGCCCTCTCCCCGAGTTTACCTCCTCTCTCCTTCCCCATCCCTGTCGATCCCCGACCAGATCCTTCCACCGCCTCCGCCCAAGCACATCCGCCGTGGCTGCACACACCACCAGCCGCCATGACCCCGTTCCCGCTGTACCCCGTTGAACCTCGCCGGACCTCGACGAACAGCCAGCAACCACCCCATCCTCCTCCTCAACTCCCTCATCCTCGACGAACCACCATCCACGTCTCCCATCCACCACCATCACCATGGGAACCACCTGCATTTCCTCCACCGAGACACAGCCGATCCCGACCTCGGCCCATTGCTGAACACCCCTCCGCCGTGCATCTGCCTGCACGAGCGACCTCGATCCGCTGTGCTCCACCGACCTCGACCCTCCGTGACCACCGTCTCCTTCCCTCGAGCCACTGCCTCCACCTCCTCCGCCCTGCTCAGCCTCCCCATGGCCGGAGCAGCACCCTCTATTACCAATATCCCCATACACCATCATCACCCGTCACCTGTTGCCCCGGGCACCCCTCTCCACCTCCGTCGGTCATCCACGGCCAGTGCACCACCACCTCCAGCTTCTCCATGACCCCGCCACCGCCGCCAGCCACCCTCGACCACCATACGGCTGCTGCCAGAGCCGCCTACTGCTGCTGCAACTGCTGCCGAGGCTGATGTTGCCACTGCTGCTCCTCCGTGCACCACCGGAGCTCTGCCCCCTTCGTCGGGGATGACCCCGCGTACGACGGGCACCCCTCAGACACGACACAGTACGGTATACCCCCTCACTTATGTATATATGTATATATATATGTATAAATATATACATATATATACATATAAATTATTTCATGTATATATATGTATTATATAATATATATGTATGCATATATGTATATCTGTATTTACGTATACATATGTATAAATGTATATATGCTTATTATGTATTTAGATATATTATGTATATATGTATAATGTGTTTACTTAATGTATATATGTAAATATGATACTCGTATATATATGTATATATAATATGTATTATATTTGTATACGTATTTATGTACTTATGTATATATGTATATATGTTTAATAATTTATTTAATATAGATATATATGATAGGTATGTATACATGTACTATGTTAGCATAAGTAATTAAGTATAGTAAAATGTAGAGGGTTACAATTATTGTTATCTTTTCGTAGGCATCCGAGACAGTGCTACCTTGACTGCTGGTTTCTGAGTATTGCTTGCGCACACCAGAGTTCCAGGCAAGTATACCTTGCCTTTGTTGTACTGTTTAAATCTCAGTTATTATTTAGCTGCCTGTTTATTGTTTTAGCTATTATAACTGTGCGTGTCCGAGAGAGACTCGGGTGCAGTCAACGAATGCGTTGATGTTAGGACTTGTGTCTGACCTAGTGTCTAGTAGACCCACATAAAGTTGTGGAGTTATCGGTATGACTCCCTAGGCCTTGACACATCTCTTACACGTGTTGTGAGTCTCATGTAGGGCACAGACCTGCGTATGCGGTTGGCCACCTGTACGTGTAGGCGTGCGACAAATAGGGTATAACTGCTAATAGTGATGCATGTTAGAAGACTTAGCAGTTATTGGTAGGCGGAGCATAGACTATCGTGGTACGATGGTCCCATCCTTATCCTTGTTTGGTTGAAGGTTGGACTACTTTTCTAACGATAGACTATGAGCCAGAGTTACGACGCTGCGGCGTAGTAGCTAAGGTGTGTTGTGGATACAACATGCTTAGATCATTGGGCGGGGAGGACTACTAGTAGGCATATGGGACACCCACTTCCTTTTTTACAGATTCCACACTCGACGGAGTGATATGGACATTATATACTATGCAGATTCTACGTTCTTCAGAGCGCTATGGACGTTATATACTATACAGATTCTCCGTTCTTTGGAGCTGTAGGACGTTATTATATTGCAGTGCGCCCTTGTATTGGGGGCATATGTGGCATATACTAGTCAGTTGTCACGATTGGTGAATTATGTCAATATATGTCTAGACTACACTTTCTCATATTCTCAAAGTTGTCCTCAAGATGCATTTCACTTAGATGGTTAGGTCATCCTGGAATTTTTACAGTATTTACTTTATGGCATATTTTTATGTATCTTGTTATGTCCCTCTGAGGACCTGGTCCATTTTCAGGTGTATTGTTCATGAGTATTCACAGGAGTGCAGATCCGAACTTGCTATGTATATTCTGATGAGGTCTTCTCTTCGAGCCCGTGAGTGTTAGTTGATATCCTTATATTGCATTTATCTTGTTTATCTATATTCTGGTGCGGTAGTGCATTTGTTTCCATCCGACTACCATCATTAGATACCTTATATTGAGATCTAGTTTCATAGCTACTGGTGATTTAATTATATTGATTATATGGATGAGATAAAGATTATACCATGTGACTCGTGATAGATTTATACCACTTGTGGATTGATATTCATATTACTGCGTACGTGTGTATCATGGTATCCATATATTAGAGTTGCCATGTACATACGGCTGGCATGCTTACGTGTCCTAGTCCTACGTATTTTGGGGACTGGGTCGTGACACCTGTGTACACAACTCCCGGATAGCTTTGAGAGGATATTTTAGTTGGAGTGGTGCAGCTGACTGGTAAGATCCTGGTTGAACATTATTACCACCGGCGGAGGTCCACTCCCAATATTAAGAGGATTAAGAGTTCGAGTTGCTAACTCTTGGTTTGGGACTGCTTTTATATTTGTGTTACCCTACAGAGGTATTTTTTCAGGAGTAGGTTGTGGAGGAATGAATGGAGCTACTTGGATAGGAGCTGGTGTAGCATAATATTGGGTTGTCATTATTTGATGCATATTTTGCATTATGGTATGTATGTCCCTGAGAGCAGCCTCTAATGAGTTGAGGCATTATTCGGTACTTCCTGATGGAGGAGCTTCTTGTTCATCACCGATGGCATAGATGCTAACATCTCTATGTACGACAGAGAGATTACTAGAAAGAACCGTATAGTTGGAGTCTACACTATTGGTTTCAGAATCGGGGGGATTGCTACCCCCAGCCTTGGATTATGAGGAATGGGGATTCCTGTGAAGAGCGGGTTCCCGTCTTGGAGAATGGTTATTTTGGTATACTCCTTCAAAGGATTCGACAAGTTGGTCAAACCTCCTCTGGCTGGGTGTTCTTAAAGAACTTCATCTTGATTGTCCTCCTCCAAGGGGAATATGCGAAGCTATGTATGTTGGAGCAAAGAACGGTTCATCATCATCATACTCCTGGTTGTCAGCTTGCTTTGTATGTCGAGATTTGGGAGACATAGTACAAGTTAATCGGTCAAACACAGACCATTTTGTTGATGCACAACATTTAATTTCAATCTTATGATAATTACAATGATGTTCATTAGGAAACACTATTACAAAGTCAGAAGGATATCTCTTCGTACGCTTTTGTACAATAAACTCACATAAATCAGAAGAGGGAAGAGAAGACAAGAAAGAGGGCAGAATCTTTCTTTTTACATGTGATACATTGAATCTTCTATGCACCTTTTTGGTCCCCTGTGTGTAGAGTGAGGTGATGGCTTGATTGGCAAATGATTCGTCATCTCTTAAGCTTATGTTCTTCAGGCATGAGAGAAAGTTATTCCTAGCAGTCTTCTTATCTACACCTGCACAAACAACATGTTGTGAAGAGGTTGACCCTATTTGGTGCATTTTCTGTGGTGCAGATAGAGTTGACGCAGTTTGCCTACGTGCATTTAATTTTGCACAAAGGTCTTAGCATGGGTCACTAATAGTATGCTCCTGATGAATAGCACATAATTTTCCCTACACTGTGTGCGTGATCATGATGTTAGGAGAATAATTTTCCCTGACTAACACTTCATTACTGTGCTTGTAGTTTTTCTTTTGATGGCATGGATTCTGGAGAAACTTTTGTCTTTCTTTGAAGAGCGCACATGTAGGGAGATAGTTATTCCAGTCTGTCAGATTCGTTGCATTTAATATTTAGGAAGAAAGAAGACATGCGATTTATGCGCTTGTCTTTGTTGACGAAAAAATCATGAAAGTGCGCTATCTTTCAAAATAGGGGGAAATTACGCTGTTCTTCCCCTACTAAGTTTATTTGTAGGAAACTACGCCACCTTCAGGAACTGCATTTTTGTGCTTCTACTATGATAAAATAAATACACAAACTTATAACAGTTCATCAAAATTAACAGACCCAGAGCAACCCTCCGTTGAATTTTCTTGTTGTAAAATATCACAAAAGTGTATGAAATATTACAGTCACACAATAAGCAAAATATAAAAGTATCACAGTCACACAATAAGAATAATATAAAAGTATCATAGTCACACAATATGTATAATATAAAAGTATCACAATCACAGAATAAGCACACTAAACATATCACAGTCACACCATAAGTCTCAAGAAAATCCAATACGCTTGGACAGATACTAGTCCCTCAGATACTTCGCATAAGCAGCGTCTAGGTGATCAATCTCTGCTCTAGGTGCTGGGTGACTGGAACTCCCCCTCTCAGCTGGTGCCTGCCCAATAGTAGGAGTTACGAATTCCTACTAAACAGTAGGAGATGCCACTTTCACCTTAACAACCGCTTACAATTTAATAGTAGGAGGTGCCTCTTCCTTCTTAACAGTCATTTCCTTCTTAATAGTAGGAGGTACCACTTCCTTCTTAACAGTATGAGGCACCTCTCTCAAGCAACGTACACGTGCTCGGGTCGTGGGTGCCATCTGGTAAGATAGATTGAAATAAAGAATATAATTGATAAGAGATATAAATATATATATCCATACAGAAAAAATAAATGTTACATTCCACATTAAAAATATAATACATGGCTAAAGTTCTAAATGGATTTTATTTTATTTTCAATTCTCTTCTAAAAATTTATATTCTTTATTTTTCTCATCCTCCTCTCCTTCTCCTCTTCATCTTCACTTTAATCTACTTCGTCTTCCTCTTCGGATAATTCTACTTCTTCCACACGATTAGACGTGTAAAAAGAAACTTTCGTTCAGTCAACATCTACAACATTTGTTACAATAGGTAGCTCATCCTCCTGATAAGCTATTTCTTTAACGTCAAAGATATTTCTAGCTTTCGTCTTGCATACTATCCCCCAGTAAACCTCGTTGTTCTTCATTTAGTATAAGTTGTGAAGTACACGAGCTGAGCCTGACTTGATAGGATAAATGGTTCTTAGCCTTGATATCGACGCTGGTAGTTTATATCCACAAGACCATGCTTGTCTATTTTTAACCTTGATCTTGGATCGGATCGAACCCCTTATACCTGAATAACATGATCATAGCAGGCTCTGTTCCATAATTATATGTTAACTCCACAATCTTCCGTAAGATGCCATAAAAATTATTGCCTGGATCGACATAATTGTAGCTCGAAGATCTGATACACAAATAACTATTTTTCGTAGAATCGAGAACGAAGAAACTCTCTCTTATCGGGGCTTTTGTTGACTTGAACCTAAACCCATTCACACAGTAGCTTTGCCAGATTTTGATAGCATAAATTGGTCCTTTGGCTAGAGTTCTAATAGCCTCATTCTCGAGTGTTGTGTGGGGACGATTGACCTAGATACCAAGGAAATGCTATTAAGTTTAATATTCTATTAAATATTATGTAAGTGTATACACAAAAAGATTCTTACATATCCACTCAACCAAGAAGGGAAATAAAGTCTCATTTCCTGTTCTACTTTTTTATTTGTTAGGTATGTCTCAACGACCTCACCTCTTAATTAAATATGCTAAAAATAATAAAATATTGCCCGATTAGTGTAACAATATTAGCGTATACTATTATATTATGATGAATTAAACATTGACGTATTAATTACTTACCCCTATAGCTTTTTCACTTCATCCTCGTCGTAGTTGAGTAATATATACAACTGAACAGCCCTTAGCTCGTCGTTATTCAGATATCTCTTCATTATTTTATACGAAGGCTTACCGAAAGCATTGAATACTTTCAATATTGCATCATTAGATTCCTGATATCCATCATAGTTTTTCCGAGCTCTTATTCTATTAGTAACAACATGCGGCTTGAAATACATCGAGCAAAAGTTTGTAATCTCCTCAAGAACATGGGCTTCACAAATAGAACCCTCGACCCTTGCCTTATTTTTTATCTTTCTCTTTAGGTGGTTCAGTTGACGCTCAAATGGGTACATCTACCGATAACCGACAGGCCCACCAACACGTGCATCGTAGAAAAGATGAATTGGCTAATGCTTTATGGAGTCAAAAAATCCAGGAGGGGGAACTTTTTCAAGCCTGCACATTATTACCGTAATGTCCTTCTCTTGCTTTTCTAGACGATCGATGATCAACTTGGTAGAACAAAGATCTCTGAAGAATATGCTAAGCTCTGTCAAAGGATCCCAAACTACCTGTGGTAAGAATTTCTAAAATGTAATCGGAATTAACCTCTCCATGAATACGTGACAGTCATGGCTCTTCATACCCGTCCATTTGTTCTCCTTAGGGTCAACACATCTTCTCAGATTTGATATGTATTCGTCTAAAAATTGTAGCCCCTGAATCCACCTACAAAGTCTCCCTTTATCCTATTTGTCCAGTGAAATAATTGCCTTAGGCTGCTTATACTTTCCATTCCCTTCCTCTATCAAATGCAACGTAGGGCGTCGCATATTTTTTCCAAGTATGATTGTCACGCCCTAGTACCAAAATACGGAGACGGACATGGCCAGCTACCCCATATAAGGTATAAAATATCGTACGACGGTCATGGCTGTAACTAGATAAGGAAGATAATACTACAAGCAAGTCACTTGTGGTCACAAAGAATATCTATTGTCTCAATCAGTCAAGTATAAATAGTAATCATATAATATATATGATAAGGAAGTAAGGCGTCCTAAATGCTCTGCCAAAATATTCTGAAAACCAATTATACATAATGAGAAGCTAGCGGAGTAAAAAAAGTATTTAACCATGATCAAATGTAGTGTAGTTAATTACAATCATGTAAGAAAACTAAATGTAAAGATTTACGGCTAACAAGTGCCGATGGCTAAATGCCCAAAAGAAGAAAAATGTACAATAACGAGCAATGATTAACAAATCCACTTGTGTCCCTCAGCGGCCATCCGTCTGGTACGTGCTATTGTTCAAGGGGAAGTAAGCTGAATCCTCGGGTGATGGCTCTAAACCTGCCATACAAAACAAGTGGGGTTAGACCCCAAATAGCAAGTACCACAAAGGAAGCACAAATGAAGAAATAAAACCAGAGAGGATAAACACACACACACACACACACACACACACACACACACACACACATATATATATAATTCTGTTTCGTAGTTCGGTCCATAGCCTATCGTGATACAATAATCTAACTCAATAACCAAACATGGACAAGGGTTAAACCGCCGCACCATGATAGTCCATGTTCCTAACTATTTAACAGAAGGTACAAACATAAATGAGTTCAGTTATAGAATCAGCCAATTGCTTGTACGGCTTGATAGATTAAGTCTGGGTTATCCCAGAGTTAATGTATATAATAGGAATCCTCAGATCGAACAAGGTACTAGCAGGGCTAGCCGAGCCATGAATCTCCGTATAGCACATGTTTGCCATTTAAATCAAAAAAAGAACTTAAAGAACTAGATTTGATTAACAAACTAAGAAAAAGTACAGAGAAGTCCAAAAAGACAATCTAAGTACAAATTTATTTTTTGGGGGTGACGATGGAGGGGTAGGAGTATAGCAACTGTCTTTACTCCATGGACGATTTGACGTAGAAGCTCTTCTCTTGCTCGAGTGTAGATTCGCTGATATCCAGCCAGGTCCGTTGTTGGGGATAGTATCCTGTTATTTATAACTGTTCTGTGGCCGCATGTATTCGGGCCGCATGTATGTTGAGAGTTACCATGTGTCTTCCCCTAACAGCAATGAGTTACAACTGTGCATAAGAATCCGGGCTTCAACTGTCCCGTGGATATTTTTTAAGATTTTTTTGTTGCTGAATATCTGGATGGTTTCTCGTCCTTTATGGACTCGACTTGGCCAATTAGACACGTGGCCTGCCACTTGGTTAGAGATGATTACCTTGTTACAATAGCACAATTTGGTTTATTGGGGCATCTTGGGATACGAAGCCAAGTATCCTGAGATCGCATGGGATCTCGAACGCATGGGCTAGAGCCGCATGGGACGTCTGGAGTCTGGGACGCATGGGGACAGAGACGCATAGGAAGCATGGAGTCTGGAATGCATGGGCAAAAATCGCATAGGATGCATGGAGTCTGGGACGCATGGGCCAGAACAGCATAAGACGCATGGGCTAGAACCGCATAGGACGCATGGAGTCTAGGGCGCATGGGCCAGAGCCGCATGGGAGTCTTTTGTCATATTATACACGTAGTGCTGCACAGTTTCTGAGACTTCTTTCTTTTAGCGAGTTCATATCTTTCGAGACGTTTAAAGAATCCTTCTCTGTCAGGATTCTGTGTCAGATATAATCTTATTGTCAGAGTATGTTGTCCGATCCATCTACGGCCAAAACTGTCTTTGGTCGTTTGATCCGCATAGATCTCTCCTAATTGGGCCGCATGGTGATCATGCTGTTCATTTCCTGCTGAACTTTTCTTTGGGATGCATGATTGCTGAACGCATGGATCCAACTTTTCTTTGCTTCTACAAGACCCCCTACAAAATTTTTAAACTAATAAATTTGAAATACTTTGAATAAGAAGCGTGGATGGGGTATATTCGGGGTCGCATGGACATTAGGTCATATAGACATTAGGTCGCATGGCCATTAGGTCGCATGGACATTTAGGTCGCATGGCCGCATGGATGGGCGTTGCCAGGCTGACACCCCTTCATTGAATACCTTAGTTTGATTAGATCTTTCTAGGATTCTGGACTATCTCTTCTCACGAACCCCGAAGTGACAATTTTGAGAAGATAAGACCTAAGGGCTGTTGTCTTCATTACTGCTGACAGCGGGACGCTGGAACCAAATGGTTACTAGTATCCCTTTAGCCTATAAATAGGGGTTTTGTTGAAGAGAGAAAACTTGCTTTCTCGACCTGAGTCTCTCTTTCACCGTTGTCTCCGACTCTTCATCTGCTTTCGATCATCTTCTCCGATCTTCTGCAATGGCCACCAAGGATTCATCTTCCTCGTCAAAGGCCAAGAAGGCTGTTGACAAGGGCAAGCACCCTGGTTCTTCGACTAGGGCATAGGATAAAACCTCTCTCTTCCATCTGGACGTTCAGGTGCCCATCCATGGTAAGGATCGGTAGAGGCAGACTCTGGACATACGGATACTCTGCACACAGTCTACTGCATGGGTTTTGATATAACCATGCCGCATGCTTTATGCGCGGATCTCACTTCATCCGCATGCACCGGTCTTTACCCGGTCGCATGCTCCCTGTATGACTTGGTCGCATGTAGTCTTCATGACTTGGCCACATGGACTCTGCATAATTCACCCACATGTACTCTTCATAATTTAGCCGCATGAACCCTGTATGACTTGGCCGCATGTAGTCTTCATGACTTGGCCGCATGCACCCTGTATGACTTGGCCGTATGTGTCACGCCCCAGTCCCAAAATACCGAGGGACTAGATACGTGGCAATGGCCAGCAGTACGCACCGATGGACAACCCAATTTAATGGATCCATCAGGGCATACTTAAGCTGTAGTACAACAATAAGGGTCTAGATATACTAATCTCATCCACAGAAATGAATACAACAATATCAGAATCATAAAGAAAGATCAATCTCAATATAATATAAACTCGGGGAAATAACCCGATAATGAGTCTGAATACATCTGTCAAGATACAAGAATAAAGATAACCACAACAAATACTGAGTATGGAACAGTATATACTCAGAAGATACCCTCGGTGATCACGCGTCTACTGGATCTGGTACTGCTCCAATGTCTGCTCCTGATAATGCTCCTGCTCCATAAACCTCTGGATCGATCTTGTCTGCAATATCTGGGGACATAATCCGGATCCAGGTCCTCAGGGGACAGCAAGGTACAGAAAATACAAGCCAAAATAAATGCAGTAATGAAACAAATAGGGTAAATATATAACCAGCTAAGTGATATGCAAGTTGAGAACATTATTCCATACTCGGGCTGAGACTACTACAGGATCAGTGTCGGAGAAACCCATAGCAGTATTTTCTCGAAGGGCCAGAACTGGTGCCATAGCTCTGTGTCAGAGACTAAGACACATCCAGATGTCAATATATAATATAATCAGCCTTTCATATGGTAATACTCTCCCCACCCGATGAAATCTCACGTCTCATGTCCATGACACGCAGGATCAAGACTAATGCAACAAGTCATACTATATCTAAGAATATAATGTCCAAGTCCTGTATCCTATACAGAATCCCCACGAATATCTCGGGAAAATCCTGTCTCATGAATAGTGTCAAGTGTCCTGAGTCAAGCGTACTTGGTAAGACAAGTACGAGAATATATAGTGTCGTGAATGTCCATCTCTAGATGACCGTACCCAACACCGCGTACGGTGTTGGCACCCGACTAATAATCGGACGCTAAGTACGTCACACGGTCCTAGGTTAAGCATGCTCAGCAATAAAATGAAGCAAGAAAAATGTGTAACAATACTGCAGAGTTTGGCAAGGTACACTTGCCTGGTAAGGAAGCTGCGATGTACCAATAACCTGCTCCAGAAGTCGCGCAGAACAAATCCAATATCCTATATATTACAAATTTATCACGTCAAAAGATAATTTATTTTAATTTATTTAATTCTGGAATAGTTACTCTAAAATCTTATTTTAATCTTATTATTCTGATTTTTTTTTATGTTAATTCCTAAATTTTGTCCAAAGAAACTGAATTTTATCAACTCGAGACTCATGGCACGCAAATCGAGACGATCTGTTGACCGAAAAGTCAACCGACACAAACTCAACTTTTATGCATGATTTCCTGTAGATTTCAGCGTCAAAAACATGCTGGAATTTACGGCTCGTCCGAATTCAAATTCGTTTGGGAATTATGGCACATACAAATTTTGTATTGTACACCGATGGTTAAATTCTAACCTAGAAGTTCTACAGAATTAACAGTATGTAAATACTTCAAATTAAATTCTAGGAAAAATATATGTCGATGATCTCGACATTATCTTTCCGAAACTTTAAACGGTTCATGATTCTGATTCCTGGTTCTCCCGGAATCGCGAAAACATCGAAACACGTCTATTTTCAGATATGCTGTGCTCTACGAATTTTTCAGAATTTAATACTCATAATTTAGAAAAACAATTTATATAATCAGAAAGCTAACCTCATTATCGTTCTAACAAAAAAAACTAGGCCTCGTTTGGAGTCCGGAGCTAGGAGAGATCGTCTTTTTAATTCGTCATAACTAGTAGAAAGTGAGACTGAATTTATGACGAATTTTGACTATTTTTGGACGAAAAGAGAGGAATTTGGAGAAAAATATGAAGGATGAGGTATTTATAATGGTTGAGACTACTTAATTAAATACAACTAGGATTGGTTAATTTGGATAGGATTATGATGAATTTAAATAAGGATATGATATACATTAAGTTGTATTCCTAGTAGGTTCATGATTTGAATTAATTTAAAGTAGAGTTTGAATCTATCTCAATAATTTATAATCTTGAATATAATTAAATATAATACAAATAATTTATAAAATCTTATTAATATCTATTAACACTAAATTAGCATATATCTAATATTAAGACTATATATATCCAAATAAATCCTAATTAATTTCAAAAATCTAAAATAACCTAAAAATGATTCTAAATAAATATTTATATAAGTAAATATATCAAGAAATTCATTTGCTAATTAAATAACAGAATACTCTAAAGAAATTCAATACCTATAATAATATAAAATATACACAAAATATATATTTTGGGTGAGGGGGTTTACAATCTACCCAACTTAAAATAATTTCGTCCTCGAAATTAAAATAGAACATGGTTTCTCTCTATCTAATCTCACTTGATCACAATCTAAAAGAATTTACCTCAAGTTTAATAATGTAATTTCTACCCAACTTAGAATTTACCCATCTATCACATAAGGCTCTTACATTTAAGAAAAATATTCCTCGATTTATTTTCTCATGTCATTTAATCCTCAAAACTTTAACACCAACTATATCATATGTGATATGCCCTTAATCAATTATGAAAGATAGTCACCAAATAATATGATTGGCCTATGGGGTATATCTTGTACTATCCGTGTATCACTTATATCCAAGCACGAGATTTTGTCTTTCCGAAACAAGGGAAGACGGAAAGCAGCGGAAAAGAGTTCAAGGAGGGGTAATAGAATGGAAGTATGGGAATCAAAGCGTTTAAAGAATTCAAATAAGAATTGTCAAGACAGTTGTGGATTGAAATCTTAATTTGGTAATTTTCTATTCGCATGCTCACATCGGTTCAGTTATGTAACCGATACGATATGTCAGACATGTCTAGGGCAAGTATATTCGTCTACTAATCACTACATATCTCAATCCACGCAAAGTAGCGTTACGAAGGGCGAATCAAGCGCACTAAGGTTGGCCAGACCTTAATATACAGATTCTGAAATATATTATTGTGGGCCTCCCCAATAATACCTATGTCATGAACAAGCTCGACAAGGAATAAGCTTGCAAAAACTAGGCTATAATAGCGGCATAAGTCAAGGTAGTATAACAATTATAAGTACGCTAGATGATGATGAAAGGAGGTACAAATTAATTCAAGTTCACAAAACAACACAAAATAAGCAATAATAAATAAAGAATACCCAGTCTCTTACAGTCATCATACAACCTCCTTGTCTAAGTCGCTAGTCGACCAAATAGGGACAAGGACCTCTAAATTCCATTGTCTGAATAAACACTATCTTCTTACGCAAGTCTAAAGTTGTGTCATCCTTGTTTACTTCGTCAATGGGTCAATAGGGCCAGGTGGTACTATGTTGTGAGGCATACTACCCAACTTATAATAAACTAATACTGAAATCTCTTAAGGATATCGTGGAAACTCTTGTTTAAGGTCTACGAGAAGGGTCTTGGTACCTATTAGGGTATCCTCCTATATTACATAGGTCATGGTCGTCTTAAGCCTTAGTCTTAGTACTTATAGGACAAGCGTCGATAGTGAGGATAGAAGAGTTACTAGACGTTAGGGGGAAAGGGATCTAACTGGTATCGAGGTAGGGGTACTAATTACGTGACTTAGAGCTAAGGGGTAATCATCGGGTCATAATCTACATTACTAACTTTAACTGTCAAGTTCTAATTACCAATCACATAATTCAAAAATTCAAGAGTAACAACCAAAATAAACAATAAGGAGCGCACAGGAGTCAAGGCAGGATGTAAGTTAAGAAATTAATTCGAACCCGATATAGATGTCAAGAACGATTCAAGCAAGTGGATGAGATCCTTATCCTATTCTTATTGCAGGCTTGCTCGGTCCATAAGTTGAAACCGAACAATTTAGTCGGACCTGCATGGGCCACCACAAAAACCATGTCACGCCCCAGTCCCAAAATACCGAGGGACTAGATACGTGGCAATGGCCAGCAGTACGCACCGATGGACAACCCAATTTAATGGATCCATCAGGGCATACTTAAGCTGTAGTACAACAATAAGGGTCTAGATATACTAATCTCATCCACAGAAATGAATACAACAATATCAGAATCATAAAGAAAGATCAATCTCAATATAATATAAACTCGGGGAAATAACCCGATAATGAGTCTGAATACATCTGTCAAGATACAAGAATAAAGATAACCACAACAAATACTGAGTATGGAACAGTATATACTCAGAAGATACCCTCGGTGATCACGCGTCTACTGGATCTGGTACTGCTCCAATGTCTGCTCCTGATAATGCTCCTGCTCCATAAACCTCTGGATCGATCTTGTCTGCAATATCTGGGGACATAATCCGGATCCAGGTCCTCAGGGGACAGCAAGGTACAGAAAATACAAGCCAAAATAAATGCAGTAATGAAACAAATAGGGTAAATATATAACCAGCTAAGTGATATGCAAGTTGAGAACATTATTCCATACTCGGGCTGAGACTACTACAGGATCAGTGTCGGAGAAACCCATAGCAGTATTTTCTCGAAGGGCCAGAACTGGTGCCATAGCTCTGTGTCAGAGACTAAGACACATCCAGATGTCAATATATAATATAATCAGCCTTTCATATGGTAATACTCTCCCCACCCGATGAAATCTCACGTCTTATGTCCATGACACGCAGGATCAAGACTAATGCAACAAGTCATACTATATCTAAGAATATAATGTCCAAGTCCTGTATCCTATACAGAATCCCCACGAATATCTCGGGAAAATCCTGTCTCATGAATAGTGTCAAGTGTCCTGAGTCAAGCGTACTTGGTAAGACAAGTACGAGAATATATAGTGTCGTGAATGTCCATCTCTAGATGACCGTACCCAACACCGCGTACGGTGTTGGCACCCGACTAATAATCGGACGCTAAGTACGTCACACGGTCCTAGGTTAAGCATGCTCAGCAATAAAATGAAGCAAGAAAAATGTGTAACAATACTGCAGAGTTTGGCAAGGTACACTTGCCTGGTAAGGAAGCTGCGATGTACCAATAACCTGCTCCAGAAGTCGCGCAGAACAAATCCAATATCCTATATATTACAAATTTATCACGTCAAAAGATAATTTATTTTAATTTATTTAATTCTGGAATAGTTACTCTAAAATCTTATTTTAATCTTATTATTCTGATTTTTTTTTATGTTAATTCCTAAATTTTGTCCAAAGAAACTGAATTTTATCAACTCGAGACTCATGGCACGCAAATCGAGACGATCTGTTGACCGAAAAGTCAACCGACACAAACTCAACTTTTATGCATGATTTCCTGTAGATTTCAGCGTCAAAAACATGCTGGAATTTACGGCTCGTCCGAATTCAAATTCGTTTGGGAATTATGGCACATACAAATTTTGTATTGTACACCGATGGTTAAATTCTAACCTAGAAGTTCTACAGAATTAACAGTATGTAAATACTTCAAATTAAATTCTAGGAAAAATATATGTCGATGATCTCGACATTATCTTTCCGAAACTTTAAACGGTTCATGATTCTGATTCCTGGTTCTCCCGGAATCGCGAAAACATCGAAACACGTCTATTTTCAGATATGCTGTGCTCTACGAATTTTTCAGAATTTAATACTCATAATTTAGAAAAACAATTTATATAATCAGAAAGCTAACCTCATTATCGTTCTAACAAAAAAAACTAGGCCTCGTTTGGAGTCCGGAGCTAGGAGAGATCGTCTTTTTAATTCGTCATAACTAGTAGAAAGTGAGACTGAATTTATGACGAATTTTGACTATTTTTGGACGAAAAGAGAGGAATTTGGAGAAAAATATGAAGGATGAGGTATTTATAATGGTTGAGACTACTTAATTAAATACAACTAGGATTGGTTAATTTGGATAGGATTATGATGAATTTAAATAAGGATATGATATACATTAAGTTGTATTCCTAGTAGGTTCATGATTTGAATTAATTTAAAGTAGAGTTTGAATCTATCTCAATAATTTATAATCTTGAATATAATTAAATATAATACAAATAATTTATAAAATCTTATTAATATCTATTAACACTAAATTAGCATATATCTAATATTAAGACTATATATATCCAAATAAATCCTAATTAATTTCAAAAATCTAAAATAACCTAAAAATGATTCTAAATAAATATTTATATAAGTAAATATATCAAGAAATTCATTTGCTAATTAAATAACAGAATACTCTAAAGAAATTCAATACCTATAATAATATAAAATATACACAAAATATATATTTTGGGTGAGGGGGTTTACAGTATGTAGTCCTCATGACTTGGCCGCATACACCCAATATAACTTGGCCGTATGTAGTCTTCATGACTTGGCCGCATGCACCATGTATAACTTGGCCGGATGGCATCTTGGTGTTTCTAACTAACCTTCTGCCTTTGATTTTTGCAGTAATTCTACCCGTGGCTCCGTTTGGGGAGGTACTAGTCGAGCGTGCCTAGGCTGCCCTGGGTGTCAGGCTTGATCACATAGTGGCCAATGTCCAGGCTCAGATCAATAAGGATCAGTCTGAGGTGAGGCATAAAGTAATAGCTGGCCAGTCCTGGTTCTACCTGCTTAGCCAGCTGAACTCCGGGAGGATCGATGACTTTTACTTGAAGCCAATCTTCCTATTTAGGGATGCCCTCACTATCTCGGACCCCAAGGTAGTAAAAATTAAGGAGACCTGGGATTTCTCCTCTGGTGGGACGAGGGTGCATATACCTATGATGGAGCACCATTTGCCCCTATTGGCTTTCAATATGGTACCCCTTTGAAGAAAGTTGTCGGGCAATCTAACCCCGGACCAGGATGTAACCCATTTTGTCCGCATTTATTTCAATTCTGAACTTAAGAGAGCCGTTCGAGCAGGGAATTATTTTCTTATTCCATTCACGGATTGGCACCTGGCACCTTCTCGATTGAGATAAGGCCGAATGTCCGTTACTACAAGGCTGGCACGTTCTTGAACCAGCTTCCAGCCAAGGGATCCTATCCTCAGAAAAATGTGGGCTTGCTCAATTGGGTGTCTCATTTGTCGCCTTGGATCAACCTAACAACGTGGGTGTTAAGGAAGTATGAGAAGACTTTGACGGACGCCAACCTCTATTATGCCATTAGGGGTTCCTATTACGGTTTAGAGAAGAGCCCGATGTTGTTCGTGGTTTCGGTCGAGATGTACAACTGTCATACCGGGACCTTCTTTACTCCTGCGGAGAGATGGGTCTTGCCCTTCATGAGATGTACGATGTCTCACGGTTACCCTGGGATGATAAACCGTATGAGGAGTATATCCCGACAAATAAGGAGTTTGAGGATTTGGAGCAGCAACATCCAAGATTTCTTGCCGTATACCGGAAAGTGTTGTGCCACCACAACACTTGCCAGCAGGTCTCGAAGAAGAAGGGTAAGAGCTCAGAGGTGAATTTACCCCATATCAAGGCCTAGAATAGTTATCTCTTTAATATTGGGGCTTTGGGCCGGGTCATTGTTCGGAACCCCCAGTCCCGGAGGGGTGTTGTCGACCATGTGCATGGCACCAAGAGAACCGCTGCCACCGGTGAAAGGGTTTGGTAGTTCTTGTGACACCTTCAGCTATTTCTACCAGAATACTCAACCATTGTTTGATAAAGCTATCTTGGATGGCTTCTTGATGATATGGCTACGAACTTGTGTAGTCTCGGGATGCTCTGGGGCAATTGAGAGGATTAGCCATAACCCACTACCAAAATAATTCAAATCAGAGACGAATTTAGCGACTCTAGACAACCACGTCGCTAATACTATTTAAATTAGCACGTTCTTTAGATACATCGTAATACATCGCTATCAGCGACTGTATGCGACGGTTAGTGACAATTTTTAGTATTATGAAAGATTACGTCGCCTAGAAGTCGCTAAACGTCGCTATATTTTTAAAAACAGCAACGTTTAGCGACTCCAATAATTATATGTCGCAGAATATTTAAAATATAGCGACGTTTAGTGACGTCTCGAGCGGACGTTGCTAAATTATTGAATATAGGGTTCTCTTATCTATTCGACTTTTTATTTCTTTTTTTCCCAACTTTTCCCAACTTTACGTTTCCCATGCGCCTCCACCGGCGATCCATCCTCCCCCGGCGACCCTCCGCGGCTCTGGCAACCCACCCACCCCCTCGACCGCCTACCTCTCCCCCACCCCAACGCGGCCGTGTTCGCCCCCAAACCCCGACACAGGCGACCCCAGACCCGGCTCCTCCCCTTCCGGCGTTGCTTCTCACATCCGGCCTGGTCCTTCTCCGTCGACCTCTCTCCCAGGCGCTCCTCCTTCCTTCCTTCTGGCTCGGTAAACCCTAAACTAGACCTGGACACAACTAGGACACACACACATACTGGACACAATTAGGACACATGGACACACACAAGACACAATCATAACCCTGACACATAGACCTGAACACATGGACACACATACATGATAAAATCCTATATGACACGATTTGTACTAACACGGACACACATATAGACACGCATGGACACGGACACATACGGGCATATATGGACACACGTGGACACAGACATACATAGAGACACAGTCAAAAATACATGGAGACATAACCTAGTTAGTATGAAAGTTTGGTTGCATAATTAAAAAATTTGATTGCACTAGTGTATCACACACACGGACACACATAATACAACACCTACAAATATGTTATCTGGTTATTTAATAGGATTTTATTATGAATTTAGTTTCATATGTTGTTGAGTATCATATAATTGGCTTGTGAGTATAGAATTGTGTATGTGTGTTCATGTGTATGTGTGTGTTCATGTGTATGTGTGCGTATATGTGTGCGTGTGTGTGTCAAGTCACTACTAAATTTTGTCCAAGTTGGATTATATGAGAAGTGCAGTGCACACGTGATATTGAATTAGCGACGGGATGTTGGATTATACCTTTATACTTCATAGCCATTGATTTGGGGGGTTCCTTTGATATTATATATATAGGATGTGGTCGGGATATTGGATTATATGAGAAGTGCTGCAGGTAGTGTGGGAGAGTGGCAATTTAGTTATGACACGACACAGGGCATGACATAGACCCTAACCTAAAGCTGAGACACGACAAAGACCCTAACCCTATCTGAGTTAATTAGACGCTATCTTGGGTATCAAGTGAGGGGTTGTACATTGCACACTTGTGCACAGTGCAGTGAGGGTATGTGTGTGTGGATATCTTGGTGTTGTAGATACTAACCATATCCTAATCCTAACTCGGACACACACACACACACATGGACACTAACACTAACCCAAACTTGGATACATGGACACACTAATACGCTTACACTAACCCTAACATGGATACGAACACACACACACATATTTGTATCATGTCATCACATGATACGTATGGTGAAATTGTAGGACACATGGATATGAAAGGTTAGGACACGATATCGAGGATAAGGTTATAAGAATTTTATCGGACACTGATACACGCATACATGTCAAGTATGGATATCCAATAGTGTATCAGTGAGTGTCAACTATGTATCCTAGACCAAAAAAATTGACATTTGATATCCATGACTTGACTTTTCAATTAGAAAGTCATGGCCTAAACAAATGTCAAGTGTGGATATCCAGGATACAGAGTGGACACTCACTGATACACTGCAATTTGAGTATCCAGGATACAGAGTTGAACGAAGAAGTATCAGTGCTAGGACTATGTGTATTAGTGCATGTACTGTATTCTTGAGTATTCTTATGTGTGTGCAGACGAGTAGACTTGAGACATGTACTGTAATTTAACTTTTTTGAATAATGTCTATTCATCTTTGCATATCTGGAGTGAGTATTATTTGTATAATATACACTACCAAATATTTACATGAGTATATACTTGAACATTGTCTATTCATTTTTATAGAAGTATCTAGAAATGGATATGAATTACTATCTGCGTCATCGTTCATGGATGTACAACCGTCATCTTGATGACATGTGTGGTGTGTGAGATGAATTCATAGAGGGTGTACATCAGTTTTTGCAGTTCGCTAAGGCATTCCCTCAGTACATGGACGGTACCAAAATTAAGTGTCCGTGTGTGATATGTCGCAACTTGAAATATCATCCAGAAGTGGAAGTCACATATCATTTATACTCGAAGGATTTTATGCCGAATTACTATCAGTGTACCGCGCACGAAGAACTTGTGTCTTTTGCATCGGAGTTAGAGCCTTATGTAGAGCCTTATGTGGATGTCCACGACCATGCTGCTTACGATGATAGGTGGGTGAACATGGTTTTTGATGCGATGGGGCCTAGTTTTTATCCGGACAATCATGATGCAGCTGAGGAGGCACTGAATGCCATTGCTGCAAAGTTTATAGAGTTGTTGGAGAATGCAAGGACTCTATTATATCCTGGTTGTGAGGATCATTCACCATTGGAGGTGGTTACAAGATTGTTGAGCATCAAGTCTAATTTTAATATGTCGCAAGAATGCTATAAACGACTGATGTATTTGATTATAGAGATCTTGCAGAGGGTGCAAAGTTTCCTAAAGACTTCTAGCGATCTAAGATAATGGTGAGATCGCTCTGGATGAGATACGAGAAAATTGATGTGTCACCCTCACTTTTCCAACTAGGGGTAGTTTGGTAATTAGGCATAGGTATTTGTATATTAAAAATATAATATTAAATATTGTGCATGTTGAATATTATTTATTATATTATTTAGTTATTGTTAGATGTCAGATTTTATTTTGGACTTGTGTTAGTCGACCTAACTAGTTTAGATTAGATCCATGGACTAATATTTAATTCTAATTAGAATTGAGCCCAATAGCAAACCCATTCATTAGGAGGAGAATTAATTAGTTAAACAATTAGACTAGAACCTTCCCTCCTTAATTAATTCCTTCATGATAACCCCCAAGGAGTATTATGGATATTTTATAGTACCTTAGAGGAGGGGGTAGAGGCCGGCCACCTATTAGAGTAGGGAGAGACTCTCTCTCTTCATTTTTTATTCTAAATCTAGATCTAAAATTTTCTTTCTTCCAAATTTCTTCATTCTTGCACCAATTTTTACACAAATTTCTTCTCAATTCCTTTCCTATTCTTCATTAGATACTATTAGAACAAGGAGGAAGTAAGGATCTATAAGGAGAAAGCAATGATCTACAAGGAGGAGCAAGAATCTACAAGTTGAAGGCTCTTAACACTCAATTTGGAGATTTTATTGGAAATATATCTCCCAATAGGTACAATTCAGTTTTTTCTTCTAATTAGATTCTAAATCTGTAATTTAATTATTAGGAACCCTCCCATGTACTAAGGCTACACATAGGAATTGGAATTAGATTCATAGGAGGCCTATGGAGAAAGTTATGTGGTATTTTGTGTCAATTTTAGGAAAATTTCGAGATTGGCACATCTTGTGTTTATCAATAGATCAATTAGACCAAGTTGACATAAGTTTGATTGTGTGTGGCTAGTGTCGTATTCATAATTGGATATGTGTAGGCCGTATGTCACGCCCCAGTCCCAAAATACGTAGGACTAGGAACACGTAAGCATGCCAGCCGCATGGAAATGGCAACTCCAATATATGGAAACCATATCCCATACGTACGCTGTAATATGAATATCAATCCACAAGTGGTATAAAATGTATCACAAGTCACAGGGTACAATCCAAATCTCATCCACGAAATCAAATATAAATAAATAACCAGTATCTATGAAACTAGATCTCAATAAGAAGCATCTAAGGATGATAGTTGGATGGAAACAAATCCACTACCAACTCGAATGGAAAAGTACAATACAACAAATACAATATAGGAATACCAGCTAACGACCATGGGCTCGAAGAGAAGACATCCTCGTAACACAAGTAATCATCCAAATCTGCGCTCCTGCAATTACTCAAGAACAGATACACCTGGCAGAGGACCAGGTCCTCAGAGGGACGTAACAAGATACAGAAAATATGAGCCAATTTCAATACAGTAAACATGCATATTATTTGAAAATAGATAAGTACGCTGTACAGGACCATCTATATGAATGCAAATGAGGACAACTTTTTGACGTATGGGCAAGGGTAGGCTACTCGATCTACCTCACAACTCACACACACGTCAATGGACATCAGAAATTGTCATACCGCGGGGTACCGACCAGCGAGACTCCAGAAATCGACATACCGCGGGGGTAGCGACCAGCGCGACACACGCCCGTAGTGCGAACTATATACTACGGTTTACCAGAGTGGTTGAAAGCCCATACACCTAATGATTGTCCTCTATGATACTAATTGCCATGTGTGTGTCAACATATCTAATATATAGTAATGACTGAAAGAAAACTACATATGTAATGAATAAACAGAAATGAAATAAATATAAAGAAATATACTAAGCATAAAAATGACTGTAAGCAATTTGGCAAGGTATCTTGTCTGGGGTCCTGCTGCTGGTATGAATCAGAGTCCAAATCACAGTCCAAATAGCCTATGTATTACAAATTTATCACGTCAAAAGATAATTTATTTTAATTTATTTAATTCTAGAATAATTAGATAATTTATTTTAATTTTTTAATTCTGGAATAATTACTCTAAAATCTTATTTTAATCTTATTATTCTGATTTTATGTTAATTCCTAAATTTTGTCCAAAGAAACTAAATTTTATCAACTCGAGACCCATGGCACGCAAATCGAGGCGATTTGTTGAACAAAAAGTCAACAGATACAAACTCGACTTTCATGCATGATTTTCTGTAGATTTCAGCATCAAAAATATACTGGAATTTATGGCTCGTTGAATTCAAATTCGTTTGGGAATTATGGCACATACAAATTTTGTATTATACACCGATGGTTAAATTCTAACCTAGAAGTTCTACAGAATTAACAGTATGAAAATACTTCGAATTAAATTCTGGGAAAAATATATGTCGATGATCTCGACATTAGCTTTCCAAAACTTTAAACGGTTCGTGATTCTGATTCCTGGTTCTCCCGAAATCGCGAAAACATCGAAACGCATCTATTTTTGGACTACTGTGCTCTACAAATTTTCCAGAATTTAATACTCATAATTTTGTAAATAAATTTATATAATCAGAAAGCTAACCTCAATATCGTTCTAACACAAAAAACTAGGCCTCGTTTGGAGTCCGGAGCTATGTGCAATAACTTCTGGAAGATGAAGGAACCCTAGATGGCAATTCTCCAAAAATCGGCTCAAGAAAAACCCTAGAAATAACTTAAACTATTATATATATAGAGGAGAGAGAAAGAGCAGCCGCGGCTCGGATTCTACCACGTGGCAGCCATCCGTGGCTCCCCGCTCAGATCGAACGGTCAGATATTCACGCGGCTCGGCTCAGCTGAGTCCGAGTCGAACTCTGACTCGGCTCGGCTCGAGGTCGACTCGGCTTCACCCCGCGGTCACTGACAGGTGGGCCCGGCACTGTTCGCTGCTGGAGGCTGACAGGTGGGCCCCCTGTTTGCTGACTGGGCAAAATTAATTACTTTTTGGGTTTTTTTTTCAGAAATTAGTTTTTAATTCAGTTTTTCATAATTAACTCAAAATAAATGCTAAAAATAATCAGAAAACTCCCAAAAAATTCTAGAAAATATATTTTATTATTTAGAACCTAAAATAAAAGTTTGGGATTTTTTTAGTTAAGTTTGAACATAAAATAAAATTTTCAAAGTCCTAGAAAATTAGTGTTACTAGTTTTTAATTAACTAAAAAATATGGAAAAATCCCAATAATCTAAAATAGCCTAAAAATAATTCTAAATAAATATTTATATAAGTAAATATACTAAAAATTTATTTTCTAATTAACTAAGAGAATATTCTAAATAAATTCAACATCTATAATAAATATAATAATAAAAAATATACACAAAATACCTATTTTGGGTGAGGGAGTTTACACCGTATCCCGACAATTTGGCGATACGGGTTGATTTGGGTATTTTCTTCCGATACGGGGATTTGAGCATGTCATATTTGACACGGGCACGTAGACGAGTATCTAATCTTTGTGTTACTTCTAATTATAATTTTAGACTTGATCGTGTCTTTGGAATACGTTTGGTGGTATGGTGTAGCCATATCGCAAGTATATCATAGATTGAGTGTGATACGGGTGCGGTGCACTCTAGGTGTTTATTTTCTTGCATTTTAATTCAATTGCCATGGTTATAGCTATTAGAGTATTATAATTATATTTGTTATATGATATATATGTATATGTATAATTATGTGTTTGTTCTATATTTTATTTTGATGTGTTGGTGGTCATGGAAGAATAGGAGAGTTTATGTGCATCACTAGTGTGGATATGTGGTGACATATATATATATATATATATATATATATATATATAGGGATGTATATGTATTTATATATATATGTAGTTATGTGAGTGAGTGTATGTGTGTATTAGATGTGTGCATGTGAGCTAGAGGGGGAAATTATAGGCCAAAAGCAGCAGGAAGTAGGCCGGATAAGCTGTAGTAAGCAGCAGCAAAAAGCAGCAACAGAAGCACTGAGCAGCGGAAAGCAGTAGCAGAAGCAGTGAGCAGCAGCAGCAATAAGCAGAAGCAGTGAGCACCAGCAGTAAGCAGCAGCAGAAGTAGCAGCAGAAGCAGTAAGCAGCAGCAGAAGCAGCGATAAGTGGCTGCATTAAAAGCAGTAAGAAGCAGCAGAAGCAGCGATAAGCTACATCAACTGTAATAAGCATCAGTAGTGTTAGTTAGGGATAAGTTTAATAAGCTAAGTTAGTTTTTTTTTTTTATAAGTTAGCTATATATATATATATATATATATATATATATATATATATATATATATATATATATATATATATATATATAAGCACTAGTCATCATTGGTTAGTATTATTTCTAGTTTACCTTGAGTGACACCAAGGTAATGAGAGTTGAGGTATCTTGGGTATGAATATTAAATATCAAGGGGCATGTTAGTATGTTAGTTTAGTATAGTATTGTTAAAAGTTTAAATGTATATTAGTGTATAGTGAGGTGTATGGGTAGTTAGTTATATGTTAGATATTGAATTACCTTGTGATACCAAGGTAATATCAAGGTATTGGTTTATACTCAAGGTATTGAGTTTGTATATCAAGATTGTTGTGTAGGTGGTGCGATACCGCATTGGTTCAAATCCAAGGTATCCACTTAGCATTAATTTGGCTAGGAGTACTATATAATTTGTCTTGTATATATATATTATAGTATTTTTATATCTAATAACTTGCGTATCTTATGATATGGTATTTTGTTGGTATCCTAGTATAGCTAGTATAACCTAGTTACATAGTGTATGGACCCAATATCCTAGAGTTGGACTCATACAACCTTGAAATAGCTTAGTTTGACCAAGTTTGACTTAGAGTTGACCTAGTTTGAATATTTTAACTTAGAAATGGCTTTATGACCTAGAATTGAACTAGTTTAACTTATTTTCATTCCAAAATCTTGTATTGATGCAATATACCATATATAGGTCTGTGTGACACCAGCTTGGGCATCGAGAGACACACCTTGCTCAGGACCTCAGGCGAGTATATTTCTCTATTAGTTTTTATTTCATAATAGTGTATATATCGCATGTTCTAGAACTGTATACTTGATTCTGACACAATAGTTTCACGGAGTGATACTATATGGATCCTGTCAGGAGATGTTGTCCCTTACCATATTCAGCGGGTACTTTATATATATTTCATCATGTGTATCGGGTATTGATTTAGTATACTTCGTGTTCATACACTGCTTGTATTCAATATGCTTATATTCGTATACACACACTACTCGTATTTAGTGTGCCCATATTCGTGTTCATAACGTGTCGTGATTGGATCTATTGGTATTAGTTGGGGATGAGGGAGTAGGAGTTGATTATGTGATCAAGCCCCAGTGTATTCATGTACATATCGATTACATACCACACTTGTAATCGAGTTACCATATTGTATTCGTGTTCAACCAAAATCGATCACATAATGAACTTGTATTCCACAGCACATTAGTTAGATTTCAGTTATTTCCATTATATTACATATATTATGTTGTATATTCTTTATTCCCGTACATTACCTATTCACTCTAGTTTATTTTATTCTGTTGTTTAGTTATCTTGTATTCATTTCTATTATTTGTTTTATATGCTTGATTATGTATTTGAAACTTCTTTCAGAGGTATGTACTTTGCTCCAATCCTGACTGGATATATTTTTTAGATAATTTGCTCATAGACCAGTGCCCCACATACTACGGACCGCATGAGGGCATACCATTAGAGGATACTCTTGTAGACCATGAGGACTTAGTAACAGAGCCTGAGGAGGTTTAGTTTATTTTGATGGACTTGTATTAGACTTTTATTGAGACTTATGGCATGTATATTTTATTTCAGTCTTGCGAATGTATTATATTTCTTTTCTTCGTTATTCCATTCGTGATTTATCTTTCCTAGTTTGGATTGTGATTTAGTTACATTTATATGATACCATATTGCTCCTCCGTTTGAAGTTAAGATAATTGACAGGTACCATATATATATGGCATGAGATGTTTAGATAGTAGAGTTGATCTAGACAATATTCAACCGTCGATGCTGTGGCATCGGCTGGACATACCCACGTACTCGTGCCCGAATATCCGGGTATAGATCAGGACACATTTTTAGCGGTAGCTTATACAGGTCTTCCTTAGAGTCGTATTAGAGAGATATCGTAGTAGTGCTCACCTGGAGTACTGTTACGAGCTTGCTTTAGGATATAGGATTTAGGCTGAGAGTATACTCAATCACAACTAGAAAATACTTTCAATATCAGTTTTTTTACCCTTCTCTATTAGAATGTTTGCTTTGAAGAAAATATGTCCTTCTTTGATGATATCATATCTTACTCAATATTGATTCCTTTGTTCCATCTATCTTTAGGATGCCACCAAAGACGTGTTCCCATCGCTCAAGCGCAATATCAGCGAGGTCGGTCACTTCATCGCCTCTAAGGGCAGCACCATCAGACATTATTCTAGAAGCTACAATCTAGAGGTCCGTTTCACCGATCTAGGTGGACATTTTTGCAGCAGCTTTCGGAGGTGCTCCACCACCGGTACAGAGGGCAACGACGACAGTTTTAGGGGATCTTCTACCCCTACCATCCGCAGTCGATCATATGCAGATGTTTGTACTCTTTCAGCAGATGATGGAGGCACAACAGTGCCAGTCAGAGGTTATGAGACAAGGCATTGAGAATGCTCACCAGATTGTGCTCGCAGCAGTCGAGAGAGTCATCTTAGTCCAACCACAGATGATACCACCTCAGTTTATCCTGCAGCAGCCGAGGTAGGGGACTATCATAGATTTTTAGAGGATGGGGCTAAAGGACTTTAAAGGTATTGAAGGGATCATATATGCTGATAATTGGATAGAAGACATTGAGAGGAACCTGCGGTTGGCGCAGATTCCAGAGAGGTTGCTGATAGAGGCCACGGGGAGCATGATTTTCGATATTGTGTTGACTTAGTTCAGGACGGAACACAGGAATACAGCACCAGGACTTACTTGGGAAGCTTTCAAATAACTCTTCAAGAAAAAGTTCTTTCCAGATGTGGCTCTGACATCTCTAGAGAGCCAGTTCCAGCACCTCGTTCAGGGAGGTATAATGGTGGATTAGTATGCGGTAGAGTATTACAGAATATGCCACTTTATGGAGGGATAAAACCTAGAGGAAGAACCAGAATGTTCAGAAAGGGCCTAAACAGGGAGATCAAATCACATACGAATGGAGATCCCACCGCTACTTTCGAGGAGATTCTAAAGCAGGCACAGCGGGCAAAAGATGATCTAGAGCTTGGCTCTAAGAGGCCGAGGGACATAGGACGATCCAGTACCAACACGGGTCTAATGAAGTGGCCTTATTTTTAGCAGTAGCACCAGAGGCACTTCCAGTAGCCGAGGCAGCAGTATCATGGACCAACTAGAGTGCCGGCATAATAGATCCACCAGATCTAGAGGCCAGATATTTTTTGCACCTTCTGTAAGAAGAACGGACATGGATAGGATGCATGCAGGATGAGAATATGCTAGTGCTTATTCTGCGGATAAGGAGACCATCAGTTGAGGGCTTGTCCTAAAGTTCTAGCTCGTCCAACTCATGGAAGTGCTCAGGCACAGAGAGCACCCGTGAGACCATCAGCGGGACAACATAGATGACCTCTTCTACCACCACAACAACAATAGTTCTCTCAGCACCAGCAGCAGCAGAGAGGTGCCCAGCGACAGGGGCGAGCTATAAACCCCCTCCCCCAAAATTAGGTTTACTTGGCATAAATAGAGAAACTAGGGCTAGATTGAATCCAAATAGAAATAGGACTCAGTGTTTATTTAATTTTTGTATTGTTTATGACATGTAGCGCACCTTACTGTTGCCTCGATAATTGGAGTACCTCACTGGCCATTGTCTGTCTAAAAATTTCACAATATTGTCCTAGATGTGCCCGCCTACCTTTCTGACCTTTGTGTAGCTTATAATTATGCTCTCTGGTGCTATATTTTAATCGCACAATAAACGTCAGGGATGTTATTTCTTAATTCTAAATAATCCCGACTTTGTACCCTTGTGCTTTCCAATCAAAATTGTAGACATAATCTTGACCGTTTTGTACCACCCAAATTTTATTAATATTCTATAATGTATCTTTTATGCCCCAGACGCTTGTGACCGACCTAATTTTATTCCCGGGTACTCCTAATTAATTCCAGAACATCGTGCACATTCAATTAATTTAATTAAATCTAATTTCTGTCTTGGTGCAATTTTCTCGATTGTTGGGCACTTTTATGCAAAAATGTATCGAGGTGCCCCTACCATCGGACAATACGTGAAGAAACCCAATTTTCCCTTCACGTGGATTTTTTTGTAATTTTTCGGGATGTGCAACGCGCGCACATCGCCCCGTATATTAATTTACCCTTGCATTTAATTAAGGCAATTATAGCCCTTCCAAACATCCCCATGTGAGCCAAGGCCCAAGCCCAAGGAGTGTTGACCAAGCCCTAATTCTAGGTCAAACCCAAGCTCAATTTCCTACATGTATAAATAATCCTCTTCCTAAAATTTTTCCCAAAACTCAAATCCCAAACCCTAAAATAGAATACCCAGCCGACTCCTTCATCCTCTTTAACCTATCATCCCTCTTCTTCCCCGGCCAGCTGACCTGAGATCTCGCCGGAGTAGCCTCCCCTCCGCTGCACTCTGCCTCAGCCGCCTGCACCGGGCACCACGTCAACCCAAACCGCATCACCGCCTTCCTCGCCACGAGAAGCCCAGGCCGCCTCGCTGCGCCGCTGCCCTACTCGCCGGAGAGCACTGCACCGCCTCCTCGTCGACCAGCCCCGACCACCCTGACCTCGTCGATCATCTCCCAGCCCGACCTCTCATCCTCCTCCCAGTTTTCTACCGCCACGGTCGACATCCCGCCGTTACCTCCCCATCATCTCGACCCCGAGTAGCTCCGATGTCGTCCCCGAGTTCCCCGACAACACCGCAGCCGAGCCCGACCATAGCTCCACCTCAAACTCCCATCCCCCCTGCCTCTCCTTCCTCCACCTCGTCGACCAGAAGTAGTGGTTCACCTGAAAACACCCTCGCCGACCTGCACTCACCGGGGGCAGCTGCACCTAGGCCGCACCCGAGCCCTTGCTGATTTCTCATCCCGCCGAACATCCAGACGCCACCGCATGACTCGTGGACATCCTCCCCCTGAGCATGACCCGGCTAGATCCCCTCCTCATCTTCCTCGGACGACCACCGAGCCTCGCCTAAGCCTCCTCCGGCCACCTCGTTCTCCCCATTTCCCTGTCAGCATCTCCACCTCATCCCGGTCGAACCACCACCCTCTTCTCCTCCTTGCCGGAGAATAGGACTCCTGACCTGACTCACCACCACCATTATCACGATCCCCTCCTCCTTCCTCTCCCTGTTCGATCCCCCTCCTTGCCGGAAATACCCATGGCCGGACTCCGGCAGGAAACCTCCGGCAGCTACAAGAATTATCATCATCCTCATATCAACTCCTCATCATCACCATTTATTGCCAACACGTAAACCCTAATCATCCCTTAATCATACACATTACCATCTTCGTCATCTGTAATCATCTTCCTCGCTTCCATCGTCATCGTCATCCATATCGTTATCATCATCGTCGTCATAGTCATCACCTTCACCACCATCATCACTATCATCCCAGTCACCCTCTACAGCATCCTCCCTACCTCAACAACTAATCACCATAATCGGTATCACCCTTAACCATCACCCTTAGCAACCTCAAACATCATGACCCTCATCCTCATCGACATCATAAACCCGTCATCCTTGCCAGACAACCCACAACAGTCACCCCCGATTTCTGTACCTGTGCACGCTGACCCCGGAGACCTGTTGGATTTATCTGCGCGACTTCAGGAGCAGATTATTGGTGCTACGCAGCTCTCTTGCCAGGCAAGTTTACCTTGCCTTGTTGTACTGTTTAAATTCCGTATTATTAGATGCTTTAATTTGAGTTCTAGCTATAAATATTGGTTATTTAATTATATTAATTTTATGGGTGAGATCTAGATTATACCATGTGACTTGTGTTGGATTTATACCACTTATGGATTTGTTATTCATATACAGCGTAAGTGTGTTATGGTTTCCATATATTGGAGTGCCATATTCATACGGCTGGCATGCTCACGTGTCCTAGTCTTACGTATTTTGGGACTGGGATGTGACATGTTTTTGTGGTGGCCCATGCAGGTCAAGAGCATATTGTCTCGGTTACGTTACTGTACCGAGCAAGCCTGCACCTAGGATTAGAGTATATGATCTCATCCACAACTGACTATGACTCATCCTCCTTCCAATCCATTCTGTTGGATAATTGTATCCCGCTCGATTCATGTGCTTCCCTGTTAGTTCCTTGAGTGTAGCCTTCTCCTAGAATATTGAAGTCCCTGTTGTTAGATAATAAGTAGGGTAACCTTCCTATTAAGAGTAACTAGAACCCTGACACGTCACTAAGTTTAGAACATTTAAGTAAACCCTAGCATCCTTATCTAAAGAATGGCTTACCATTATTCCTTGACGCAATTATGAATGACCAAAGAGTAGTATAGGTACTACTAGAGCTAGTTGGAGATTTGACCATAATGTTGGACCCTAGTATTGAGGAACCAATAGGAAATCCAAGATTGAATGTAAGGACTGAACCTAATTTGCATAGTGAGATAATGTTAGGATATAGATCCTTGTCTTGATATTAGCAGATAGTACCTCAGGAAGCTCAGAGCAACGAGTACGACATTTTTTTTGGTCATACCTCAAACACGGAGAATTGCTCGCCACCTTCCACTTAGGAAACCACGATATTATCTTGAGTCCCTCTATTTTAATTTCATATCTTGTTCCCCTGCAACCTTAGCGTTCGCTAATTATGCGACGATTAAATTATGATTCTTCTTTTTTCCATCTTTTAACTCGTGCCACTCGACTCCTCTGATTATAAGCCAAGTGATCTTATTCTATGTTAGGATATATAGTTTGCTAGGGTTATAGTTTGGTAATTTAAACTTTGAATTTTGTGCGTGGTAGTTAGCATTTGATAGTTTGAGTTGTTCCTTTAGATTGTGATCTGATTATTCTTAGCTTTAAATCGCATAATTTGTATCCGAAACTCGATACGAGATATATTTCCCTTTTCTCTTAAAAGTCATTAATGCTTCCATTCTTACTATCGACAACTGTATTCTATGAGCTATATGATTAAGATTTAGGATGACCGTAAACTACATGATACCATAGGAGACCCAAATAAGTACTAAGATCTGTCCCTCGTATAGTCAATAAAAAGTTGTACCTTATTTACAGGAACTTTATTAAATTGTAGGATCCCCTTTAGACTGTCGCAGTACTAGTCTATTATTATTTTTAAGTTGGGTAGTATGTCTCACAACACAGTATCACCTAGCCCTATTGACCCATTGATGAAGTATAATAGGATGACACAACTTTAGACTTGCATAAGGAGTAGTGTTTATTTAGACTGTAGAAATTAAAGGTCCATACTCCTATCTGGTCGACTAAGCGACTTAGACAAGGAGTGAGTATGACAACTGTAGAGATTGAAGAACCTTAATTTTGTATCTTGTTTGGTTTTGTGAACTTAAATTATTTTGTAATTTCTCTCATCATAATCTAGCGTGCTTATACTTTTGTACTACCTCGACTTATGTTGCTGTTATAGCCTAGTTTTGCAAGCTCAGTTTTTTATCGAGCTTGTTCATGACATATGTATTATTGGACGCGTACACTAATATATTTCAGAATCAGTGTACTACAGTCTGATCAACCATAGTGCGCTTGGTTCACCCTTCGCATAACTATTTTACGTGGATTGAGATATATAGTGATTAGTAGACAAATGTACTTGCCCTCTAGATAAGTCTGAGCATATCATATCCGTTACATAACTGTACTGATGCGAGTATGTGAATAGGAATTACCCAAAATAGGATTTTAATCCACAACTGCCTTGACAATTCCCATTGAATTCTTTAAACGCCTTGATCCCCATACTCCTAATCTATTACATTCCCCTTGAACTCTTTATAATTGTTTTTCGTCTACCTTATTTCGGAAAGACGAAACCTCGTGCCTAGCATAAGTTGATACACAGATAGTATTAGATATACCCTATAAGCTAATTTACCTTATTTGATGATTTTTTTATAACCAAGGGCATATCACATGTAATATATTTCGCATTAAAATTTTGAGGAATGAGTAACATGATTAATTAAAATTGAGGAATAAGTTTTCTTAAATGGAAGAGCCTTATGTGATTGATGGGTAAATTCTAAGTTTGGTAGCAGTTGCATTATCAGCTTGAAAGGAATTTTGTTAGATTGTGATCGAACAAATTTGATTAAAAGGTTCAAGTCATTTTAAATTCTAGAATGTTGGACGAATAAGTGTGAGGATGAGGATCAATGAATTTCAATTTTCAGCACATGACTTAAATTTTAATATGGAAGGTTGAATCAACGATTTAAACCTCGAGGAAAATAGATAGAACTCTAAACATGGACAAGGACGGATTAAATTCCAAATTAAGGATTGAATTTAAAGAAATTTTGATCATGGGATTACCTATTTGAAAATACTGAGGATATAAATTAAAATTAAAGAGCATAAAATTCACAAGTTGAGGATAGAAATAATAGTTGATTATAATTATTTCTAGAGGAAATTTTAATAATTAAAGATTGCGATGTGAATTCCTATGTGGGATGCCATAAAGATTTGAATTAGATTGGATGTGGATTATTGAGAATCGAGAAGACAGCATAATGTTTTGACGCTCGATTTAAACAATGGTTCAATTTGAAAGGGATTTCGATAGATTTGAATAAGTTAAATTTTGGAAGAGATTGCGATTTAACTTGCCTTACGTACGTAAGTGAAGGAGTTAAACCAATTATGCCTTATTTTAATTTCGAAGATGAAATTATTTTTAAGTTGGGTAGGTTGTAAACCCCCTCACCCAAAATTAGGTTTACTTGGCATAAATAGAAAAACTAGGGCTAGATTGAATCCAAATAGAAATAGGACTCAGTGTTTATTTAATTTTTGTATTGTTTATGACACGTAGCGCACCTTACCGTTGCCTCGATAATTGGAGTACCTCACTGGCCATTATCTGTCTACAAATTTCACAATATTATCCTAGACGTGCCCGCCTACCTTTCTGACCCTTGTGTAACTTATAATCATGCTCTCTGGTACTATATTTTAATCGCACAATAAACGTCTCGGATGTTATTTCTTAATTCTAAATAAATCTTTACTTTGTACCCTTGTGCTTTTTAATCGAAATTGGAGACATAATCTTGACCATTTTGTACCACCCAAATTTTATTAATATTCTACACTGTATCTTCTATGCCCCAGACGCTTGTACCCGACCCTAATTTTATTCCCAGGTACTCCTAATTAATTCCAGAACATCGTGCGCATTCAATTAATTTAATTAAATCTAATTTCTGTCTTGGTGTAATTTTCTCGATTGTTGGGCACTTTTATGCAAAAATGTATTGATGTGCCCCCACCATCGGACAATATGTAAAGAAAATCAATTTTCCATTCACGTAAATTTTTTCATAATTTTTTAGGATGTGCATCGCGCGCACATCGCCCCGTATATTAATTTACCCTTGCATTTAATTAAGGCAATTATAGCCTTTCCAAACATCCCTATGTGAGCCAAGGCCCAAGCCCAAGGAGTGTTGACCAAGCCCTAATCCTAGGTCAAACCCAAGCTCAATTTCCTACATGTATAAATAATCCTTTTCCTAAAAATTTTCCCAAAACTCAAATCCTAAAACCTAAAATAGAATACCCAGCCGACCGCTTCATCCTCTTCAACCTATCATCCCTCTTCTTCCCTGGCCAGCTGACCGGAGATCTCGCCGGAGTAGCCTCCCCTCCGCTGCACTCTGCCTCAGCCGCCTGCAGCAGGCACCCCGTCAACCCAAACCGCATCACCGCCTTCCTCGCCACGAGAAGCCCAGGCCGACTCGCTGCCCGCTGCCCTACTCGTCGGAGCGCACTACACCGCCTCCTCGTCGACCAGCCCCGGCCACCCTGACCTCGTCGATCATCTCCCATACCGACCTCTCATCCTCCTCCCAGTTTTCCACCGCCACGGTCGACATCCCGCCGTTGCCTCCCCATCATCTCGACACCAAGTAGCTCCGATGTCGTCCCCGAGTTCCCCGAGTTCCCCGACTACACCGCAGCCGAGCCCGACCATAGCTCCACCGCAAACTCCCATCCCCTCTGCCTCTCCTTCCTCCACCTCGTCGACCAGAAGCAGTGGTTCACCTGAAACCACCCTCGCCGACCTACACTCGCCGGGGACAGCTGCACCTAGGCCGCACCCGAGCCCTTGCTGATTCCTCATCCCGCCGGACATCCAGACGCTACCGCACGACTCGTCGACATCCTCCCCCTGAGCACGACCCGACCAGATCCCCTCCTCATCTTCCTCAGACGACCACCAAGCCTCGCTTGAGCCTCCTCCGGCCACCTCGTTCTCCCCATTTCCCTGTCAGCATCTCCACCTCGTCTCGGTCGAACCACTACCCTTTTCTCCTCCTTGCCAGAGAACAGGACTCCTGACCCGACTTACCACCACCATTATCACGATCCCCTCCTCCTTCCTCTCCCTGTTCGATCCCCCTCCTTGCAGAACCTCCCCATGGTCGGACTTCGACAGGAAACCTCCGGCAGCCACAAGAATTATCATCATCCTCATATCAACTCCTCATCATCACCATTTATTGCCAACACGTAAACCCTAATCATCCCTTAATCATACACATTACCATCTTCGTCATTTGTAATCATCATCGTCGCTTCCATCGTCATCGTCATCCATATCGTTATCATCATTGTCGTCATAGTCATCACCTTCACCACCATCATCACTATCATCCCAGTCACCCTCTACAGCATCCTCCCTACCTCAACAATTAATCACCATGATCGGTATCACCCTTAACCATCACCCTTAGCAACCTCAAACATTGTGACCCTCGTCCTCATCGACATCATAAACCCGTCATCCTTGCCAGACAACCCGCAGCAGTCACCCCCGATTTTCGTACCTGTGCATGCTGACCCCGGAGACCTGTTGGATTTATCTGTGCGACTTCAGGAGAAGATTATTAGTGCTACGCAGCTCTCTTGCCAGGCAAGTATACCTTGCCTTGTTGTACTGTTTAAATTCCGTATTATTGATGCTTTAATTTGAGTTCTAGCTATAAATATTGGTTATTTAATTATATTGATTTTATGGATGAGATCTAGATTATACCATGTGACTTATGTTGGATTTATACCACTTATAGATTTGTTATTCATATACAGCGTACGTGTGTTATGGTTTCCATATATTGGAGTATCATATTCATACGGCTGACATGCTCACGTGTCCTAGTCCTATATATTTTGGGACTGGGGCTTGACACGAGCTTTTTGCCTTGACCGTCGAGGAGGAGGAGCCAGTCGGTGATGTTATCTCAGGTTCAGTCTATCTTGATTCTTTTCTAGCTCATGCTTTATTTGATTCCGTTGCTTCATATAGTTTTGTATCTGTATCTTTTGCTCTGAAATATCATCTTGAGACTGAACTATTGGTGAGGACTTGCAAGATCACGACTGGGTGGCATTATCCTGGTTAGTGATGTTTACAAGGACCAAAAAGTTTCCTTGAGAGGCTGAGAGTTGAGTATGTGTCTACTCGTAATGCCACTTTCGAGCTACGATATAGTGCTCGGGATGGATTGGTTGAGTAGGCATCATACTAGTATCGATTGTCGAGGAGGCTGAGTTTTATTCCAGACACCAGGAGAGCCAAAGTTTGAGTTCGTCAGAGAAGCAGCAGAGCAGAGGGAGGAAGACTTCTGTAAAGATTTGGTAGAAGAGCAGGAGCCGCCATATATATTGATTGTTGAGTATATGGATGTCTTTTCGAAGTAGTTGCTAGGGTTTCCACCAGAAATAGATGTAGAGTTCTCTATAGACTTGGTGCCAGGTGTAGAGTCAATATTACAGTACATCTATAGGGTGAACAACAAGGAATTGGCTGAGTTGAGGAAGCAAATGGATGAGTCAAAGGACAAAGGTTTCATCCATTCCACTTTATCACCGTAGGGTGCTCCGGTACTATTTGTACCAAAGGAGGATGGGTCACGCATGTGTATCGACTATAGGGCACTCAATAACCTCACTATCAAGAATAAATATCTATTATCGCGGATTGACGATTTATTTGATCAGTTGAGCGGAGCGAAGGTATTCTCAAAGATAGACTTGAGGTCGGGGTACCACCAGGTGAAAGTGAAGAAGGAAGACATTCCGAAGACAGCTTTCAGGACTCGGTATAGGAATTTTGAGTTCTTGGTGATGCTGTTTGGGTTGACCAATATACCGACGATATTTATGAACCTGATGAATAAGGTATTTTATCAGTACTTGGATCAGTTTGTGGTAGTATTCATTGATGATATATTGATTTATTCGAAGACCTCAGAGGAGCATAAAAAGTACCTGAGGATAGTTCTAGAGACCCTCTGGAAGGAGAAGTTATATGGCAAGCTTTCGAAGTATGAGTTCTTCCTTGATAAGGTTGAATACCTCGGGCATGTGATTACAGGAGACAAAATCTCATTAGATCCAAAGAAGATATCAGCAGTTGAGTCGTGGTCTACCCCAAGTTTAGTAGCGGAGATCAGGAGTTTTCTTGGACTGACTGGCAATTATCGGAGGTTTGTCCAGGATTTTTCCAGGATTGCGGAGCCAATGACTAGACTAACTAGGAAGGATGTGGAGTTCGTCAGGACTGAGGATTGTCATTTTGCTTTTGAGGAGCTAAAGAAGAGGTTGACTACAGCTTCAATATTGACATTGCCATCAGGGGAAGGAGGATTTTTTATATATAATGATGCATCGGGTAAGGGTTTGGGTTATGTGTTGCAGCAGAACAGGAAGGGGATTGACTATGCTTTCAGGCAATTATGCCCACACGAGACGAATTATCCTACCCATGACATGGAGTTGGCAGTCCTTAAACTATGAAAGTATTATTTGTATAGAAAGCGGGTAGAGATCTTTACAGACCACAAGAGCTTGAAGTATGTGTTTACATAAAAAGAGCTCAACATGAGGTAGTGGCGGTGAAAGTCTTCGAGAAAAATAAAGAAGAGATATTTGAATGACGATGAGCTAAGGGCTGCTCAGTTATATATATTACTCAATTGTGACGAGGATAAAGTGGAGAATCTAGAGGGGTAAGTATTTAATACGTCCACATTTACGTTATCTCAATGTAATAGTATAAGCTAATATTATGCTACTAATCAGCGGTTGCTTCGTTATTTTTTAGCACATATAATGATGAGCTAAGGTCGGTTAGACCCTACATAACAGACGAAGAAGTAGAACAAAAAATAAGACATCATTTTCCTTCTTGGTTGAGTGCATATATAAGGAGCTCGGTAATTACTTTTTCTGTATGCACTTGCACAATAAATAACTTATTATCTCTACTTTGGTATTTATGTTGATCATCTAATAATACCCGAGACTGAATCTACTAGAATTCTAGCCAAGGGACCAATTACTGCCATCAGAATATGGCCAAGTTACTGTGTGAATGGGTTTAGGTTCAAGTTAACAAATGCTCCAATCGGAGATAGCTTTCTGGATCTTGATTCCACGAAAAATAGTTTTGTGTATAAAATCTTCAAACTACAAAGACGTCGATCCAGGCAATAATTTCTTTGGCATCTTACCAGAGATTATGGAGTTGACATATAATTATGGCACAAAACCTGCTAAGATCGTGCTATTCAAGTGTGAATGGTTCGATCTGATTCAAGATCAAGGTTAAAAAATTGACAAGCATGGTCTTGTGGATATAAACTACAAGCGTAGATATCAAGGCTACGAACCATTTGTCCTATCAAGTCAGGCTCAGCTCATGTAATTCACAACTTATCCTAGACGGAGGACAACGAGATCAGATTATGGGCAGTATACAAGACTAAAGCTAGAAATACCTTTGACATTGACGAAATAGCTTATCAAGAGGACGAGCTACCTCTTATAACAAATTTTGTAGCTGTGGACTCAACGGAAGTTACTCATTACACGACTAATAATATAGAAATGGTAGAATTATCCGAAGAGGAAGACAAATAAGAAGACGAAGTAGATGAAAGTGAAGATGAGAAGGAAGAGGAAGAGGAGGATGAGAAAGTCAAACAAGATAAATTTTCTGAAGATGATTGAAAATAAAATAAATCCATTTTGACTTATAACATGTATTATATTTTGACTGTAGATGTACTATCAATTTAGACTTGTGATACTACTAGTTATTTACTGTGCAATTTTATTAATGTTGTGAGATATACATAATATTTTGACTGTAGAATATACTATATGTTTATTTATTTGTTCTATCATCATATGTTGTTACCAGGTATGATAGGACGACGCGGAGTATTCGGCAGGTCCCGAGGTAGACGGAGTGCTCCTCCGGTACTTTCTACTATTGGTTCTAGATCCTCGGCACCAAGTACTCCAGTATGTCGATCAGTCACATCTCCGAATGCGACGACATTATGTAGCAGCACTCCTGGGATGAGTAGTTCCAGGCCTGAGACTACTCCCTCATCCAGATGTGTCATGACCCGCACCCGGTTTAGGGGCACGAGTGCGTGGGTACGTCCAGCCTACGCCGCAGCATCGGCGGTAGAACGCTTTCAAGGTCTTGATACTATCTAGCCAATCTCACACAAGCATCCAATCTCCATAAGGAGGTACGGATGACACAAATAAAATGAACACATACTCAATCACAGGGTTACAGCACGATAAGATAGCGAAACAAAATTAAATACAACACAAGTCTAAAGTAATAATCAAACTCAACAATATCCAAGTCTCAATAAAAATGCCGGAGATAAATCCGGTACCAAATAGTCTACTAAAAGAACTAACTAGAAGATTGGTGATTCCGGCTAGACCTCCCGGAATCACAACTAACTATCAAGCCCAAGTGCAGCTACTCACCATATGGTCCATAAAGTGTTGGCTACCGATCCTCTAAAGCATAGTCTGGAAAAATGTTTCCAGTCAGGAAGGAGCAAAGTACAATCTCAAATAACAGTTCCATTTAATTGATAAGGACTATAAAGCAATAAATATGCGATGCTAGCTACTGAGAAGACAGTGAAATAAATGCAATGGCAATAAAAGAGAGACAGACAATATAAAGAGACAGGCAATAGGCAATATGATATAGTCAGTGCATGTATAAAAATGAAAAGAACAAGGAACAGTATCATATACGGGTGATGTAGTATATGATTTAAAATAGGGAATTATAATCTATTCTAAGTGTTTAAAATAGTAGTTTCAAAATGTGATCGGCTTGGGAACATGTACGATAGCTACAGGGCCTGGCTAATCATGGGTGAAGAGCATGATTAACACTTACATTGTTCTACACTACAATAAGAGGTTATGATCACATTTCTTACTAACTACTTCCCCGCCCCCAACTAGTACTGTGGATCCAACCATGACACGTCACGATACACGAGCAAGTCCAATCTATCATGTACGATGTCTAATATACATGTCATGTACAATGTCAATACGATAATTAATGTAACATCTCATGACTGCAGATCCAAGCTATACTAGTCCGTGTAACACAGTATCAAGGATTCAGATATAACATTTCATGATTATTGAATTTATAGAAATTATCAAGGAATTGGAAATTATCAGAGAATGTACTTGCCTTGGGTCCTTAGCTGGTAATTACTGGTGTCCTGTTCCAGAGTATCCCCTGGGTGAAGCAATAGTCCTAAAAACACATCACAATAACACTTGTATCAGGTGCTACCCTAACACACAGTCTATAAACACTGGCCTCAGGGCCATGCCAGGTATGGCACTAGTCAGCTAGGGTCGTCTAGTAGGGATACATATTTAAAACACATTACCTATTTTTAATCATTAATGCCTACCATATATATATTTGCAATACAAATATGTATATAACAAATTGAATTTATACCATATATATATACCAATTAAACATACATTGAAAATATGCTAAGTATATATATATAAAATACATGTATACACATATACCAATACGAAATATATATATACATATATGTATATTTATACCGAAATACGTTTATATATATATATACCCATACATATTTATGCCAAAATACATATTTATATAGGTTTGTACATATACCAAAAATACATATTCATGTATTAACATTAATTAAATAACTATTATGCATATACGTATACATTAAATTAATACATATACGCATCTAATACGTATTTATGCTAGAATACATATGCAATACATATATATTAAAATATAGAGATATACGTGAGATATATATATATATATACATATATGCGTATATATATATAAAACATATATACACTAATTTAAAATATACTATATACACTAATTTAAAATATACTATATACACTAATTTAAAATATATTATACACACTAATTTAAAATATACCAATTCTTACATTAATTATATATACATTAATTACACTAAATTACATATACATACTAAATAAATCATATACATACTAACTAACAGGGAAAGGGAAGAGGGAAGGAGGATTACTATGGTGGTCGGCCGGAGTCTCGCCGGAGGGAGAGCTGGCCGGCGGAGGGAGATGGGCACAGCAGGGAGGAATGGCGGAGCTGGCCGGCGGGAGGAGGTGCTCGGGGCAGTGGGGAGTGGCTGCTCGGCTGTGCTCGCCGGAGTGCGGTGAGCAGGCCGCCGGGATATGAGCGGGTGGAGGCTGAGCAACGGGGAGTTGCTGCCAGCGGCCGCCGGAGGGATCAGGGAAGGAGTGAGCAGGCTGGGTTGCAGCAGGGGCCGGAGTTGCAGCCAGCGGAGGGAGAGGTGGAGGATGGTGGAGCGCCGGCGCCGGAGGGTGTACGCAGAGGGAGGAGCAGCCAGCGGATGGTCGGGGTGATCTCGGCTCGTGGAGCCGCGGGAAGAAGAGCAGCAGGGAGCTGCTGCCGTGGAGCGCCGGAGTTTGGCCGAGGTGGATCTGAACAGTGGAGGGAAACTCGGTGAACAGTGTTCCCCCCTTCCTCTCTTCTCTTTGAATTCAAAAACTAAAGAAAAGAGAAGGGAAGAAGAAGAAGAAAAAAAAGGAGAAGAAAAGAAGAAGAAGGGAAGAAGAAGAAGGATTTGTTCATGTTGGAGAGAGGGATGTGGGGGTTTGTGAGGAGGTGGGCTACCTAGGTTTTCTAGGGATTAGGGTTTGATGTGACATTAAATAGGGTGAGGGTGAGGGTGTGGGTAAATCAAAGGTGAGGATGCACCCAATTAAATGGGTGATCCAGATTAAACATGAATGAATTTCATGTGGGGATGAGGGTGAGGGGCTAGTTAAATAATTATTAGGCTCCCTTATTATTTTAAACAAATGAGGTGTTGACACAAAAATACAAATTTGCAAATTAGCCCCCTTAAATTTGGATATTTGTACAGGCGCATGAAATGACAAAAATTTGGCGGGCGATTCGGTGTCCGGTGTTTTGTAGGGTCAGGGGGTGCTGTAAGATCGGTATGGGCTCAATTTGCAGGGCACTGGAATTAAATTAGAATTTTCAGGATCAGTTAAAATAGTATCCTCAATTTAATTAGAAATAAATATAAGTTGTGTTCTAAAATTAATTAGAAGTACATGGGGCCAAAATCAGGTCAGGTCACCAATACCAATAATGAAGTAGACTCAGAATAGGATATTACCCTAATTTGGGCCGCACGAAAAATAGGTCAAGATTGCCTCCAATTTCGATTGGAACGCACAACGATACAAAAATAGGAATTTATTAAATAACGTCCGCGACGATTTTTGTGCGGCTAGAAATAATGCACAGAGAGCATAATTATGAGTTACAAAAATAGCAGAATGGAAGGCGGGAATGTCTAGGGCAAGATGGTGAAATTTGTTGGGAGGCAAAAGCTAGGATAGTGCTCCAAATATCGAAGCAAAGGCAATGCGCAAAAATATTAAATAAAATATGGTAATTAATTACAACTCCAAGAATTAAATTCTAACTAAATAATTAAATACAAAATTCCATAATTCCGACAGGTGTTCGTCTACTAGCTTCTAGGTCAAGTCTACTAGCTTAAAATTAAATAAATACTGCATATAATATTATATTTAAATTACACATCACACATTTATTTAAATTAAATATACTATCATGCAATTATTTAATCGTAACTACAATAATATTAAACATTTAAAAAGTCGAAAATACCCCTGTTTTCGGAACGTGGTAGTGACAAGATGAGCATATGGCGAAGGTTAAGCCGACGTCATCCTAGCATCAACGAGATCCTCCATGCATACCTCCGAACGAGACGAGGACAAAGATTTGGGCCGACAGTACAAAGTAAGTTAATTATTTGGTTTATCATCATATATATCGTGTATTTCTTTATTCATCATATATTCACTTTTTTGATAAAAATAATTATCTCTGTATAGATATTGTCCCTCATCGGTACAGAGACGCCTGGGCTACTTTATGAGGTACAACTATGGTGGCCCTTGGATCAACTACTCTGATGGTCCGGATGAGAGAAGGCATTCTAGTTTGCGCACTTCAAGATAAAAGTATATTATATCACTAGTCTAATTTATGCATATTATATAACTTACTAAATTACTTCTTATAGTAAATGTATTTTTATCCATCCCACCGGACCGAGTTGATCGAGAAGATATTTTCTGCCGTTGCCGCCAAGCTGATCCGGGATGCTCTGGATGACCAGGAGGCTAGTGATCGCGAAGGAAAACTGATCCAAGGTTGGATCACGCCTGAGCAGTGGACAGTGATGAGGGCTAGATTCGATGATCCGAGGTACAAGAAAAGGACTGAGAAGGCCTAGGCGGGTTGGAAGAAGGCAGCAAAGTGGTGTGGTGGCTCGATTCCGATGACAGAATATTTTTGTTGTTTGGTATATTTTTTATTTCAGATATATTATTTTAATACAAGTGCGATAAAATGGTAGTAGGATAAAATATTTAATTTTAGTACTAAATAATATATTTTTAACAGGTACAGAGGGGTGAGGATGCCAACATGGTGACCGTCTTCCTGACCACCCATTGAAAGGACAGGAATCTCACTAATGAGAGGGCCTCGCAGACCTATGTAAGTATTATTTTACTTTATGTTAATTTTAATACAACTTAGAAAATATGCAAATAAATATCCATGTAGTTAGTAATAAGTACCTTAAACACATTACTAATTATCAAGTATCCAAATTTTTCTAGGCTAAGTATCTTAGGCTGGGTGAGCGGGCGACTGCTAGTGCACCTACAGCGGGAGAGCTGGTACTTCCTTGCAGTCCTCTCCAGCTCCGTCGGCGGACGATTTGTGGGTGACCACCGCTGGTGGTCTCAAGAGGGGTACGTAATATGGTACGGGATCCTATGGCACCCTTGTTGCGACGCAGTCCTCTAGGGCCTCCACTGCAAGTGCGTATTCTCCACAGCCCTCACAGGCGTTGGCCTGAGTCCAGGAGACCATTGACCGTCAGATTACGTCTATCTGTGATGAGTTGCTGGAAAGGATGGAGGAGCAGCCCATGTCCTAGCTGCAGGTGGACGATGCGACGCTCATCGCCTGATTTGATACGCTTGAGCGCAGCATCATGGAGCTCAGGGATATGATAGTTAATCTTAGAGCGTCGACAAAGCACAACATGACGGAGCTGTAGGCATCACAACTGTCCATGGATGAGAGGCTGACAATGATGCAGGATTCAATGGTTCATAGCAGTATGAGGATGTTATCTACCATGGATTCATACAACCATCGACTAGCAGCGTTGGAGCAGATACGTCTTCCTGGTGCACCTTCATTAACACAAACTCTATCGTCGTCACTGCCTTCACCATCGACATTGGTGTTAATTTTACCGGAGCAGTATGATTTGTTCTTATCCCTGATGCACGACTGTAGTTAGCCTCCTGCAAATCCGTAGTAGTCCTAGTTCGGATAGTTTACTGATTGTTTGTGTTTTGTCCTATGTTATTTGGTCATTTAAGAATATTCTTTATTTTTGAGGCTTTCAGACTTTATTTCTTGTACTCAGTTGTGTGGATATTTATTGTATTCTTTACAACGAGATTTTCTCCTGACTCGGTTTGTAATCCCAATATTTTATTTTCTTCAAATTTTACTATATTATTCGTATTAAATGTATGTTAATTTATCGGTATTGGTTATTCCACTGAAGGGGTTGGCAAACCCAAGGAATTGAACGAATGGTTGCTCCGAATCTATTTATATAAATTATGAATTCATAAACTGCAGAAAATTGGTTTAGAAACCATTTTATATTCTATTTTTTATTTTTCACTGAAAATTTAGTGACATTTAGCGACATTTAGCGTCTCTAATTACGTTGCTAAATAGTTGCTAAATTCTTCGTTAATACATCGCTAATTATGTTGCTAAATAAGTCGCTAAATGCGTCGTTGATTGTCGCTAAATTGCTGACATGGCAGTATTTGGCTGGTCAATAAAACGTAGCTAAATATGTTACAAAATGTCACTAAACAAAAAAAATTTAGTGCTATCTTACGAGACAAAACACGTTGTTAATTAGTAAAGTTGCGTCGCTAAACATCGCTAATATAAAAAATATTAACGACGCAAATACGTCACTAGAAAACATCGCTATAGCGACGTTTTTCCTGTCAGTGACTAGCTTAAACGAGACTTCATTGAAACGTTGCTAATTACGTCGCTAAATTTTTTTAGGGACATTTTTAGGCCATTTAGCGACGTTTCCAGATGTCGCTAATTTGACTTATTCTGGTAGTGACCTCATTCTTCCTACTATGAATTTGGTCTTCAAGCGCGAGCTTACGTTGCTCCCTGCTATGGTCTGCAGCATCCATCGCAGACTTTATGCCTTCACAAGCAGAGTGATTGCCCTCGATATCTCAAAAGATTTCAACCGGGTTGAAATGCCTTACCATTATCTGATGGATTGGCTGTTGATGCATTATCCCGTCTTTGATGCGCCCCGGTGCTGAGGTATCGACGACGAAGGCTGACGCTTTTATCCACCGATATGGCACAATGCCCTGGGTTCATACTAAGGTTCCTGCCTGTCGGTGCGCACTTGCTTGCGCGGCAGACTACTCCTTCGTTTTGGTCCCTAGGTTCAATGAGGATGAGGTAAGCAGGGTTCATTGCGATGGGGGTACCGATCATCAGGTTTTGTCCCTGAAGCTTTTCTGCTGGTAGCTTCCATCCAGCCCTCGTATTAGGTATACCAAAATAGAAACCTTGTCTTCTTGGAACCCTACCTATCGAGTAGGTTTTTCTGGCAGTTCGGCTATAGTCAGCTCTTTTTGGGTAACCCCAGCCCGTGTCTCGGCTTTGAGGGCAGCGTTCTGGATGGAGTTAGAGCTTGGAATTATTTCTCTGCGACCAGTACCCAGGTCTAGTTTACTTTGCCTGATGCTAGAGTTCCAGGTCGCATCAGCCATGCAGCAATAGTTTTTTTTGTGACCGCGAACATACCTCCATCTAAGTTCGATCAGGAAACCAGCTTCATCGTAGGCACCAAGCTAGATAACCGGTGCAGGGAGCCATAAAAAGGTCGGGGGAAGGGCAAGGCAAAGATCGTTGCTGCCGACTCTGACTCTGTTACGAGTGAAGAGGATACTTCTAACCACCCTTCGCCTCCCGAGAATTATCCGATGAAGCGCGGGGCTTCCCCAATAAGGAGTCTCCACCTAAGAGGAGAAGAAATGTTTCATCCGCGACTGCAAGGCCGCGTTATAGGAAATGGGTTGCTGTAAAGGCCCTTGTGCGTGCCAGTAAGGAAAACGATGAGGGACAAGAAGAAGAAGGGGAAACTGAAGGACGGGAGGAGGTAGGACCCTTCACGGTGGATTCTGAACCAGACCCTACTTTGGATGCTGAGGCGATATTTGTGGACCCTATCCGTTTAATTATTCCTTATCCTTTATATAAGTTTCTTGGTCCTGGCCTGTTTGACAATTTAAAGACACAAAAGAAGAGGGACCTTTTGCAGCGGGCGGTGGCCCCAGCAGTCTCTAACCAGGAGCCGGAGGAGGAGACTTCCCCGAGGTATGATGTGGGCACCTCGGAGCCTGCACCCGAGACCTCAGGTTTCCAGGATATGAGTACAGGCATGTTAGAGCCTTCTTTTGAACCATTGGGGGCCCAAGAGACTGGTGCAGGCATGATAGAGCGGACTTTAGAAACCCAGGGGGCCTAGGAGACGGGTTGAGCGATGGAGGAGCCCTTCACGGTCTTTAAGCACGTATCTATAGATGATGTCGAAGCCGTGGGAGGGTTATAACTGTACTGGGCAAGCTAGAACCCTTCCCACCTTCTTTTGGTACATTTTCTCGTATATTTACCAATAACGGGATATTTTGGCTTCAGCTTCATATTCTTCGGGCGAAGCTAATTACTGGTTGCTCTAGATTTACATGACCAACCTCTCTCTTGATAAGGGTGAATGTGGCAGTTGAGGAGGTCATGGAATAAAAAGTCGACGGACTTGTCGTGAAGACGCCCAGGCCTTTTTCTGACACATCTGAAGAAAAATTCCAATCTGTAGAGCCTATTGCTGACCCCTCTCAGGTGGTAGCCACTTCACCTGTAATGGTTGTGGGTTTTTCCGGTACGGCGACCGTTCTCCCAACTATTGACACCGGAGATTCTGCAGCTATGGCCTCTTTGACAAGCAATCAAGGGGAGACCGTTCCCAACGTTCCCAGTGTAGTGATGGTTGGATCGCCATCTGGGATTGGTACATCAAAATCTAGGGATGGTGTGCAGAAGGATGCTGGAGCAGCAGGGTGCTCTGGCACCTCTGTCCATGGTCACTCCCTCAGCTAACTATCCCTTGCTCAGCTGCCAGGTATCCGGGCATTTGTGAAGGCTATGAAGGATTGGAACACGAGTCATACAACTGGTCGCTCATCTTCTATCTCTTCACCTTTAAGGTCGTTGGGTGTTGCTGCTGTGCAACCTGCTGCATCCGTTGCTTCTTCTTCCTACCAGTCGTCTTGGACGCCAGCAACATCGGAGGAAATTAATGAACATGTCCAGATCTTCCTTCAAAGTTTTTATATGTTTTTGAAGCAAGGGGTCCAAGGCATATTGGAACAAAATAGATCCTTAGAAAGGGAAAAACGCTTTGCCGAACGCTAGGCCAACTCCCTTAGGGGCATTTCCAGTTTGGAAGAGACGGTGGACCTTTTGGATCTGAAACTAGCGAAGGTGGAGAGATGCCTGATGGAGCTACGGCAGCACCAGCAGGCAGATCTGGGTTACTGATAGCCCGTGAATACGAGGAGTTCTCGGCTGGTCTGGATTCAGAGATGACCCTCGTTGCCTCGCCTAGGGAAGGCTTTATACTTGACCTCCAGATGCTGCAAGAGGAGCATGATCGGCTGGGCAACCTTAGGGAGGATTGCCTCACCAAGCAAAAAAATTTGACCGAGGAGATCAGACAGCTCCAGGCCAAGCTTGACATGCTGGAAAATAATCTTCGGGAGGCCCAACAGGAAGAGGAGGCTATCCGGACCGAGGTGAGCCGGGATGTGAAAAATATATCCGCCGTTGAGGTCATGATGCAAAAGCTAGATTACCGGTATGAGGCCTACATCCGCTTCGAGGATCCCGAGGTCCTGGCGAAAGAAGTTGAGCACCGGGTCACGGGGCACCTAGATGGTCATATTGCCCATCTCCATGGGCGGATAGCGGAACTGTGCTCCCACGATGAGCAATAGTAGTTTGTGTTTCCTTTTCTAAAACTATCTTTTGTTTTTTTGCTCTAGTTGATTTTGCTTTTGTGGTTGGGGCGCTAGTAGCCCTTTATGTGTAGTTTACCCTTTTGGCAAGAAGAAATAAACTTCCTTTTTTCTGTTGTGATTGACTGGTTTCTTTGATTTGCATCCTAAGAGAGAAATATCCACTTCCTGTGCCTCATGTGCTTGGCATGCGCCTGATGTGTTCACACCGTTGTGTCAGTCTGGGTCTCTGATAGGATTATACCAAATGCTGGCAATCACATCTTGGGTTGTGTAGGAATAAACCGTCGCGTATTGTGGAGTGAATAGTCATGACTCAGGATGAAACCTGTCGATTCCCCACTTATAAGTGGAAGACGATCTCGGAACTCCTTACACAAATTCACTTTTAGTGTGATGGCTTATGGAAGTGCTCCAAAGGAAACCAGCACGTCTGTTTTCGTGGCGTCGGTTACCCCTGAGTTGCGTCCTGCTAAGAGGATGGGTAAAAAGTCCACTGTTCGAGTACGCGAGGCAGACATCTTCCAAAAACTCTTTGAAACCCCTGCTGATTCGGAGGAGCCAAGTGTTGGAAATGCTCCACGTCAATTGCTTGCATCCTCAGATGCTTGTATTTTTTATTTTCTTGCTATGTATGTCAGTAATTTGGATGATTCTGATTCCTCTTCTTCTTGATGTTTGTAATCTCTCCTTCTTTCTTTTTGTTTTAATAAAAGAAGAAATCACTTTCTTTGCACATTGTGACATTTGGGGTTCTTGTACTAGAGGTGAGATGGTCGTAGCACAGCATTTATAGTTAGTATGGACATCCCACTATGGGATTTTAGTGGACCTATTACCCTTTTGTGCACTTGGGGTGCAAGTAATAAATTCGAAACAAACCCTATTAGAGGTAATATGAACGTGATAGGTTTTGTGGATAATAAGAACATCCCGCTGGGTGTTCTTTGGGGGACCTATTACCCTTTTGGTTACTTGGGGTACAAGTAATAGATTCGAAATAAATCCTATCAGAGATAATATGGATGTAATAGGTTTTGTGGACCCATTACTTTTTGGCGCATGTTAGTACAAGTAATAGGTTTGAGATAATCCCTGACAGAGGTAATATGGACGTGGTAGTTTTTGGGGTCTTAATACCGCTGGTGTACCTTGGTGAGTATGAGTGATAAGTGGGGATGACAACCGATATCAGAGGTAATATGGACGTGATGATAAATAGCCAAAACTTGGAAGGTTTGCTCACATGTAATATGGACATGGCAAACTCGACCGATAAAAAGTGTTTAGGACAGTAGTTCAGAGGTAATATGGATGTGAACCAATGTCTGTAAACTCACTGAGGAGTGATTTGTTGAGTGTGGTCTATCCAAATATGAAGATAGACCTAAGGATTGCTCTGCTGGGAAGGTTGGTGGGACGATAACTCAGAGGTAGTATGAACATGGCTAGCGTCTAACGAGATTAGTTTTTGAGTGGTCACTGCGGGAGTGTACTAGTGGACCAGAGGACCGCTCCGCTGGGGAGATTTTGAGGATCCATCATCCGTAGTGTATCCGGGACTCCTGGATACAGATGATGGCTTTTACAAGAATTTGTAACGAAGGAGAAAATATTACACATAGGCACTTGCTGGGGATGGAGAACCAAGAGTATAGAGATATACATCTGGGTTATCCCACTGGAGATGAGGGGAGTACAAGTCTAGTTTAAATATAGTACTTTTTTAGGAACTTGCCGTTGATAGGCATCATGAATAAGTCGCCGTTGGGTTTCACTAGCCGGTATGCGCCTTTGGAAAATACGATTTCCACAATGAACGGGCCCTCCTATTTAGGTTAGAATTTGTAGGCCGTCTTGTGAGTCATAACCTTCGATCTTCTTACTGTTAAGACGAGGTCACCCACTTGGAATATTCTATATTTTACCCATTTGTTGAAGGCTCCAGAGAGGCGCGCTTGATACAGCACTATTCATTGTTGTGCTAAGAGTCATTTTTTGTCGAGTGCTTCCAACTCCTGTAATCATTGACGTTAGTTGTCGTCCGTAGTTAGTCAGTTGGAGAGAGCTACTCGTAGTGAAGGGATCTGGATCTCGAGAGGGAGGACCGCTTCACTTTCATACACCAGAAAGAAAGGTGTATTGCCAGTAGCTGTCCGGACTATTGTAAGGTAGGCCTAGAGACATTCAACCAGCTTCTCCTTCCAGTTGCATTTGTTGGAAGACATAAATTTCTTAAGGAGCTTTATGATGGATTTATTGAACGCTTCTGCCAAACTGTTTGTTGATGGGTTATAGGCAGTCGACACTATATTCTGAATATGATTTTTATCACAGAACTAGTATAATGCATGGCTTACAAACTGTGGACCATTGTCATGGACGATCCTTTGTGGTAGGATAAAGCGGTATATGACGTGATGCTTGAAGAAGTTAATCATGTTTGATATTTTGACTTCAGCGAGCAGGACAACTTTCGCCTACTTGGAGAAGTAGTCGGTGATCGCCAAGGTGAACCGATATCCTTTCGATGAAGACGGATTGATTGGCCTAATGATATCCATTCCTTATGCCTCAAATGACCAAGATGCTACCATTGGGTATAGGAACTCAAATGTCTGGTAGATAAAGTCTTCTTGGACTTAGTATGCTTGATACTTCCTTGCGTAATCAACAATATCTGCTACCATCGTAGGCCAATAGTTGCCCATTCTTCGAAGATGATCGTGTAGCTTCAGACCGGGTTGATGTGCCCTATAGACGTCATCGTGAGCTTCGCGAAGGGCTTATTTTTCCTCTCTGTTCAATAAGCATAATAGAAGAAGGCCATCATAAGATCGACGATACAATATTTTTGTCTCTGTATCGTAATAGAAATGGAGGGAGCATCTCCTGATTGAAGTGGCCTCCTTCGGATTCTCGAAAAGAATTTCGAAAAATGCATAGTCGATGAATGGAAGCCTCCAATTCTGACTATTAGTGTCGACCTCCATTGCAAAGCTGAGGCACAGGCATAGGTTATTCTTGGGACATACCAGCTCTTGGTCTATCGCATCGATTAGCTGATGGGTGTTGTTTGGTACCAGCCTCGATGTTTTGCAACCAAGGGACATACTCAATAAAGAATATCTCAAAGGTTGTGATAATACCAAGTGCAGCTTGGCGGTAGGGGATCAAGTCTTCGTTTTATACTTCATATACTCCCTAGATCTTATTGACGATTAGATGAGAATCACCGTAGGCCTCCAGGTACTCTATTCTGACTTGCTTGGAGAGATGGAGTCGGATGATTAGGACATTATACTCTGCCATATTATTGGAGCATGGATCCATGAAGGAGTATGCACGATTGATGAAGAGGCCGTATGGGAAGATCAATACTATCCCGACCCCAACAATGATGCCACCTTTCGGCCCTACCCTTAAAGCACCGTCAAAGAACATTCGTCAGACATCTTCCTATGAATTGACGTTGGCATCCGCCACTTCGTTTGGAATCTCTTCATAGAGCTTTGAGATTTCTGACCCCGGGTGGGCTTCCAAAAATTCGGCCAATGCTTGACCCTTTACGGCCTTTTGTGGATAAACACCATATCATATGGGGATAATAGTATTACCCAGGTAGCCAAGCAGGAACTCACTACCCCAGTTTGATCATGAGGACCCTGAGGGGGTTAACTCGCGAGATTATATGAATGGTCTGTCCAGTCACGTAATGCCGAGTTTCTGGATGGCGAATACCAGAGCAAGGCACTCCTTCTCAACGGTGGTATACCTATGCCCTGGGCCGGCCATCATCCGACTGAGGTAGTATATGGCCTGCTCGTGGCCTGTATCATTATTCTTGGCTAACAGGGTACCGAGAGAGTGATTTATCACGCGTATATAGATCAGAAATGGCTTTTCCATGACCGAAGCCACCAGCACAAGAGGGTTTGATAGGTATTCTTTGATGTTGTCGAACGCTTGTTGGCACTCTTTATTCCAAACAAAGGAGACACCTTTCTTCATGAGCTGTGTAAATGGTCGACAACATCCAGAGAGGTTTGATATGAACCTCCTGATGTATGCCAACCTCTCTTTAAGTTCGCGGAGTTCCCGAAGATCCCTTGGCGGATTCATCTCCAGGATGGCCTTGGTCTTGTCGAGGTCTATGTGAATACCCCGGAAAGTGATAACGAAACCTAGAAATTTGTCGCTGGAGACTCCCAGGAAGGACTTGGTAGGGTTCATCTTGAGGCGGTGTGCGCGTATTAGGTCAAACACACTCCTCAGGTCTTGGAGGTGATCATATTTGGAGCAATTCTTGACGGCAATATCGTCGATGTAGCATTCTACCATCTTACACAGATGTTTACAGAAAATTGTGCTCATAGCTCGCTGGTATATAGCACCTATGTTCTTCAGATCGAAAGGCATGACCGTATAGCAGTATACGCCTATCGGGATCCAAAATAATGTATGTTTCTTATCGTCGAGACATACCTTGATTTGCTTGTAGCTTGAGAATCCATCCATTAAGGACATGCTCTCAAAGCCACAATTATTTTCGATCATTACTTCGGTGATTGGAAGAGAAAATTCATCTTTTGGACATACCGTATTTAGATCACGGAAGTCGATAGAAATTCAGATCTTCCTATTCTTCTTAATAATAGATACGATATTCGCTACCCAGTCGGGGTATTATTTCTTGTAGATGAAGCCACTAGCTATCAACTTGTTGACTACAGCTTCGATGGAATCCATCACGTTTGGCCGGAACCGTCGTTGCTGTTGCTTGACTGGTTTGGGGTTTGTCAGAATATTGAGTTTGTGGATAGCGATTTGGGGATCCAGTCCTGGCATATCTTCATAACTCCAGGCAAAGGCATCAATGTTTTCCCAAATAAGTTGTAGTAGGGATTCCTGGTCTTCGTCGGGCAAGCTTTTACTGATGAAGATAGGTTTGGGGTATAATTTATCGTCAAGGTCGATTTGTACAACTTCATCCTATGTGGGAGGCTCAAGTTATTCGAATTGCATCTCTCATTATGAAGCAAGGTGTTGGGCCGAAGGTTCTATCTCAAAGTGCTCGGGTAGATCCTCGTTGCCTTCCCCAAGGTCGACAGACACTATGTTGGAGGACAGTATTTGTCTGAGCACGTCCCCGACGCTGACGCCGGAGTCCCAGGCTGAAGAGTGTGAAAGCACTTTATCTTCTTATCTGAGCCCTCAGGGTTTGTAGGATGTGTTACATGTCCTAAGCCATTCTTAGTCTTATGATAGTAATCCTCGGTTATGCCTGTAGGGGATGAAAGTCGTAAAGGCGACCTTCGGCCTTTACTGTAGTTCAACTCCTCAATGATCTTCAGATTGTATCTTATATTCTGGATAAGGTGCATGGCTTGTGAACTATACCGGTAGAGTGGCATTCTGCCTACCTCGGATTCTGGTTCTACTTCCTTTGGGATAAAGGACCGGGGACATTCCACTCTGCCGATGAGCTTATCTCCCTACTTCCTGGGTGGGACAAAAAATAAGAATCTTGACTAGAGCAAATCTGGTACACTATGTAGGTAGTGGTCACTTGTGTGTGCAGATGAAGGCCTAGACCGTATCCATAGAGTAGAGTGTACTTATATGCATACGCTCATAGCAGTTCAAAGATAGTCCTTTATTAAGAAAATAAGGTATCTTTTCTGGCGGGATTACATAGTCAAGGGAAGGGATGTTGACATTAGCGGATATATACTCCTCCAACTCATCATTCTCCTCGGCTACCCCCAGCGCAAGCGAAGGCTTTGGTGGTTTTCTGTATAATTTTACCACCAAAGGTCCAAAAGTTGCAGCCACGGTCGGGTCTTCCTTTGGTGGTCGACTACCATAGGTTCAGAAGGCGTAGATAAGGTAGGATCTTCTTTTGGTGGTCGACTCAGCCTGTGAAGGCGAATGACCATTGGTTGTGACGATGTTGAAGGTACCAGAGATCAGGTGCCTTCCCCTCTGATTTGACAATGAGGGGTACGGCCGCATCAGGAGTGTGATCCTTGAGACGGATTCTCATGGACTCCTCGGGTGATGTTGTGGCCTCGGCTTCATCATCGACCTCATAGTCGCCTTCATCTTGGCGGACTTTCTTGTAGAGGATCGAGTCAGAGTAGTAAATCTCGATTCCTTAAACGGTTCAATATCGCAAATCCGTCTTGACGAAACCGTGTTCATCTAGATATTTTAGGGACTGGTGGAGGGTGGATGGCACGATCCTGTGTTCATGTATCAACGGATGCCCAATAAGATATTTTAGGATGTATCTACGTCTACGACGTAGCAGGTGACTTCTATTTTTAAGTCACAATCTGGTATTTCAGCCGTATTTTTCCCAGAGGGTAGCTCATTCCTTTGTTGAAGCCACTGATGGCGGTATTGGTGGCCGCTAGATGATGCATCGGGATCCACAAGGTCTGAAGCAAACTCTCAGGATGATGTTGATCGACGATCCTAGGTCAATATGCATCCGGTATGCATCCTGTCCACTATGACGTTGCCAAAATATCCTATGTAGTACAGGGGCCGATCATGCCTATTATTTTTGAGCAATATGTCCTCTTGCGATAAGGTGATATTGAGTATCGTATCTTTGGCGTTGTTGCAATACAGATATGTCACGACCTGTACCCAGAATTTGGGGTACGAGAGCATTGGTACATCCAGCCTACGCCGCAGCATAGACGGTAGAACGCTGTCTGGGTCACAATAATACTATATAACTAAAAACCTGTCAATGATGTCACTCTCCATAAGGAGGACAATATACATCTCACAACATCTCATAGTGTAAACTCAATCACAACATCTATACGAGTATAAAGGCACGATAGAAGATAAGAAGAATGATATAGTTAAACACCATGTCTCAAATGTAGATAAATCACAATCTAGCTGTCCCATATAAAGTCTCCACCAGTCTCAACATAAACTAAGACTAAGTCTAAACATAAACTGAAATAAACCTCAATGAGTCTCAGATGCATAATATAAATACTATTTAGATAGCTGCAGGCAATGTCTCCTCTAAAGGAATAGTCTCCTCTAAGATCTCTGGTGTGTAGTCTGCATCTATACCCGGTCCATAGTGTGTGGTACAGAAATCCTCAAGATCCTTTAAAAAAAAAATTCAGTCAGGATTGGAACGAAGTACAAGCACTAACAGCAGTTCCACATTTATTGACAAAACTATAACATAGTATAAAGAAATACAAGACAGATATGAATACTGGCAATAAGAAATACTGGAATAAATAGAATAGGAAATGCTGGAATAACTGGAATACTGGAGCAAATCATCATCACTGTACATCTAGCAATGAATAAAAATACAAGTATACGCTAGAACAATGAACTGGTATATAAGTGAATGCTAGAATCATGACTAGAACATAAGGAATGCTAGATCAATATACTAGAGATACATATCAAGAATATCTAACTAAGTGTGTGAAACATCAGCATATCATGTGATCAGCTTAGGACTGACCAGGCTTGCTATGTATGACTAGCTATGATTCATGTAAGGTCAGGCTAACTATCCGGATAGCTATGATGCGAGCAATAGCCAGGCTAGTCACACATAACAGGCTATGAGGCATGTAATGGTTAGGCTACACCGACGTGAGGTATGGGTGAGCTATGATACATGTAAAGTTTGGGTATAATCACATAAGCTACTAATATTTTACCATTTTTCCCCAACTAGCACGATGGATTCCAAATCATGACTTCTCGTGACAGGTCTCAATGATGCCAACTCGTGTAAATAACAGTGTCAGAGTCATGTACGCTATACAACAAGAATTATAGAGATAATCAACATAATGGAAACTGTCAGAGAATGTACTCGCTTGTGGTCCTTAGCTGGCAATACCAATGTCCGGGTTCCAAAGTATCGTCTGAAGGATCCAACAGTCCTATAGACATATCATATAATACAATATTGCTTCAGACATTACACTAACACACACAATCAGAAAACAATGATCTCAGAGACTACGCTAGGGGTGTCACGTCTGTAGTTGTTGTGCACAACGGACAGTCAATGTTACGGTCTTGCCAGTTCGTCAGTGTATATATGGCAGTCTGCTAACATATTATCTGGTCACAGGTCAATATAACTACGGGGTATCCGTGGTTACGCTCGGGCATCTAGTACATAGACATATAATACATATTACTATCTAGCATAAACATTAATACTAAGTAATTGTAACTTATTATAGATATAGGTATATATATATATATACTAATTGAGTTCATACTATACATATATATATATACATATATATATATACCAATATACCTTTAACATATGCTAATACGTATGCCAATACGTACATACCAATCCTATACCAATACCATCATATACTAAATACACCATGGCTACATACGTATGCAATACGATAAAGATCTACGCGTATGCGTGTACGTTTATATGCATGCGAGGGCAAATCGAACCTGGGTACGTAGGACAAGATGTGCGCGTCGAGGTCGTCGTTGGGCTCGGTTCAGTCGAGATGGGTTGCTCCGGTCGGGTTCAGCGAGATCAGTGGGTCTCCGGTCCTGCAGGCGAGTCGTCAACGACGTTCAGGCGCTGTGCAACGGTTCTGGTGGAGATGGCGATGACTCGGCGAGGTTCCGAGGCTCGACGCAGCGTCGGGCAGTGCAGAGGGTCGGGGTTCGGCGGGTTGCTGCTCGACGTGGAGGCGGTCGATGAGTACAACCGGTGATTCGACTCCGGTCGAGACAGTGGGTTCACGGCGGTGGGATGACAGCTTCTGCGGGGATGGCGAGGCGAGTACAGCGGGCGAGGTTGTTCGTATCAGCGTTCCGACGAGGTTGAGGGTGGCTCTGGCGTCGCTTGAGTTGGGCTACTCGGTCGACGCGGGAAAAGAGATGGATGCAAAATAAAGGGGAGATGAATTATGTCGGCTGGGGTTTGGCTTTGAGAAAAAAAGAGATAGGAAAAGTAGAGTATTTATACAAAAATAAGATTGGTTTGACCTAGAAGTTGACTTTGGTCAACCCCTTGGGGAAAGGGTCTTCTCATGGGTATTTCAAGGGTTATGATCTAAATGGAATTAAAACGGAAGGCTAGGATGCATTGGTTCACGGTTTTGGGGTCATGGTTCAAGGAGGTTGATGTTAAATTACACACTCCCGAAAATTAAGAAAAATACACATGATGGAGAATTGGGTTTATTTATGTGTCGAGTACAACGGGATGGACACCTTAATGCCTTGTGCACAATAGTGCCCAACAATTGGAAAATTACACGAAGTGAGATTTATGGTTTATCTAATTAAAAATAGATGTAATTGGTGTTCTAAAATTAATTAGAAGTACAAGGGTCTGAATTTAAGTGGGACACAAGTGTCATAAATAAAGTAGACTCAGAATAGAATATTATTCTAATTTGGGTTGCTCATAATAGGTCGAGATTGTGTCTCCAATTTCGATTAGAACACACAAGGATACAAGGTTTGATTTATATTGAATTAAGTGTATAATTGGTCGCGACGAATGCTGTGCAACTAAAGTGAAGCACAACAAGACATGGTTATGAGTCACACAAAGATCAAAGTAACAGTTTGGCATGTCTAGGACAAGGGTGTGAAATCAGTTGGAAGATAATGGTTAGTGTAGTGCTCTAATTATCGAAGCAACGGTAAAGTGCAACAGTCAAATAAAATCACAGAAATTTAAATATAATTAAATATCATGCAATCATTTATACATTAATTATGAAAAGACAAAAATACCCCTAAACTGAAATATGGGGGTGACAAGTCTACCCTCCTTAAAAGAATTTTGTCCTCAAAATTAAAATAAACTAGCACAAGAACAAACAATCAAACAATGAATTATACCTCAAGTCTCGAAGAGATACGGATACTGCTCGCACATTTCGTCCTCTCTCTCCCAGGTTAACTCTCCTGGAGAGTGATGTCTCCATGCAACACGAACCAAAGGAATAGTCTGGTTCCGTAATGCCTTCTTTCGACAATCCAAGATCTTAACGGGATGTTCAGGATAGCTGAGTATCGGGCCAACTTCGATCTCCGAGTGATCTAGTATGTGACTAGGATCTGCCATATAGCTTCTCAGCTATGACACATGGAACACGTCATGAACTCCATCTAGAGCGGGCGACAAATCAAGTCTATAGGCCACTGCACTGACCCTTGCAAGAATATTAAAGGGCCCGATGTATCGTGGACTAAGCTTTCCATCTCTACCAAAATGAATCGTACCCCGTGTCGGAGAAATTCATAGGAATACCAATTCGCCAACCTAGAATAAACAATCTTAACACGCAATCTAAACAAAACAATCACAAACCAATAAAACAAAACTAATACCTGAAACTCTAGGGGTCTACGGTGGCTATCGGCCTAATGACGCTGTCTGTCCTGCGCCACTCGCAGTCTATCTTTGATAAGTTTTACCTTTTCTGCTGCATCTACGACCATTTTTGGTCCTAACAAAGCTCTCTCTCTCCAATATCAACCCAAGATAATGGTGTACGACACATTCGTCTATATAAAGCCTCGAAAGGTGACATCTCAATGCTGGCCTGGTAGCTGTTGTTGTAAGCAAACTCTACTAGGTGTAGATGATCCTCCCAAGAACCTTCGAGATCCAAAACACAAGTGCGTAGCATGCCTTCAAGAGTCTGAATAGTCCTTTCAGACTGCCCGTCTGTCTGGGGGTGATACGCAGTACTGAACTTGAGCTGAGTGCCCAAGCTAGCCTGCAGACTCCTCCAGAAATGGGAAGTAAAATGACTATCCCGATCTGAGACTATACTCACAGGAACTCCACGTAATCTGACAATCTATTGTACGTACATCTCTGCTAGCTTCTCCGTAGATGTACCCACTTTGAAAGGTAAGAAGTGGGCTGATTTGGTTAACATATCTACGATGACCCAAATCGCGTCCTTTCCTCTTGGAGAACGAGGTCCAGAAACAAAATCCATAGTCACGTGTTCCCACTTCCATTCTGGAATGGATAAAGGTTGAAGCAATCCTCCTGGCCTTTGTCGATATGCTTTTACCTACTGGCACACTAAATATCGGGATACAAAGCGTGCTACCTCACACTTTATACCATAGCACCATACATGCTCCCTCAAATCATAATACATCTTATTGGCTCCGGGATGCATCAAGTACTGAGAGCGATGTGCCTCTTGCAAAACTTCTTTGCGTAGCTCTCCACTTGGCACACAGATCCTCGTGCCATGCCGTAAAGATCCATCATCCGCAATAGTAAAATCATCTGTCAATCCTGTCCGAACTTGTGCCCTGATATTCCTCAGAGTCTCATCATCATACTGTGCAGCTCTAATTTTGTCCATCAACTCCGATTGTATCTGCAATCCCCACATCTGAATCTCAACTCCTGGAACTAGTACTTTAATTCCCAAGCTCTCAAGATCAGTTAATAAATGTCTATCTGTAGTCATGTACATAGCCATCGGATACTTGCTCAAGGCATCGGCGACTACGTTAGCCTTTCCTGGATGGTACTGTAATTAGATATCAAAGTTTTTCATCAACTCTAACCACCTTCTCTATCTCATGTTCAGCTCCTTCTGTGTAAACACGTACTTCAAGCTCTTATGGTCTGTGAAGATTTCCACACGCTCTCCGTACAAATAGTATTTTCACAACTTTAGGGCGAAGATAACTGCTGCTAACTCCAGATCGTGAGTGGGGTAGTTCTTTTCATGAGGGCATAATTGTCTTGAAGCATAGGCAATTACTTTCCCGTGTTGTTGATGAACGCATCCCAAACCATTTCCTGAAGCATCACTGTAGAGAGTGAATCCACCTGTCCCTGATGGCAATGTTAAAACTGGTGTTATCGTCAATCTCTTCTCCAGCTCATCAAATACGGCTTGACATTCCTTGATCCAGACAAAATCCACATCTTTCTTGGTCAGCCTAGTCATTGGTTCTGTAATCTTGGAGAAGTCTTGTACAAATCTTCTGTAGTATCCTGCTAGTCCGAGAAAGCTCATGATCTCGGCTACCGAACTGGGGGTAGCCCATGACTCCACTGCTTCGATCTTCTTTGGGTTAACTGAGATTCTGTTACCTGTCACCATGTGTCCAAGAAATTCAACCTTGTCAAGGAAGAACTCACACTTCGAAATCTTCCCGTACAACTTCTCTCTATTGAGAGTCTCTAAGACCATTGATGAGAACATAAAATATCATATTTTTATTCCTTAATATATACTCCTTTATGCTCATTTAATGTCTAAAGATACTCATTACTTTTATATTTTGATCTAGGATGCAATTGGAGTCACTAAAAGCAAAATGGAGCTAATTATCAATTCTGGACAGTTCTGACACCTTGTAGCAAAATGGTCATAACTTGCTCATCCGAAGTCCAATTGAGCTGATCCAAATTGATTCGGAAAGCTAAGTGATAGAGGCACAATTTTGTTGTTTTGATTTTCCCGATATTCTGGCTACATCATGGACCAAATCATGCTTGAATTTGAGTCAACTATGCTGTGCACAAAAAGTGGAGTTGAAATAACCATTTTCCAACTTTTTCAAATATTTTATTTTATTGTTTGGGTTGTTGTAACTATTAGAGGATTTGTGGGAAGATATTGTGATCTTCAAACACTAATTTAGAGTCTATAAAAGGGATAGAGATCAGGAGAAAATGAAGAATAACACACAACTCTTCTTCCTCTTCTCCAATATTCTTTTGAAGTTTTCATGAACGTGCGGAGCTAAAAGTCTTGTTGGTCGAAGGAAACAGAAGCTTTGGAATCAGTAAAATTGTGAGATCTAAATTATTTTATATGTTTGATTTATGTTTTGAGTATTGAATGTTTTTCTATGCCTACTTTCATGATTATTTTGTTTAATTACTAGGAGGCCTACTAGTCTATTATCCATTTCGATCTACTGCTAAATTAGACATCAAATCCGTAATTGTTTGATTTTTGTAATTTATGAAGCAACCAAGATTTAATAAACTGCTTTGTTTTATTAGATCTTAGGAGAGATTTTTTGACAAAATTAAATTCAACCGCTTGTGCTTGTGTTATTTTGCTTCATCGATCTCTTTGTTCTTTAAGAAATTACTAGATTAAATCTTCAGCGCTTGTCTTGGATTATTTAGTAATTAAAGATAATTAGATCGCTTGTTTCTAAAAGAGAGATAGGAAATACTTCCAATGGTGAATATTTAAAGTATGATAATTTATGTTTGCATCAATGATCAATTTTAAGATTCCAATGGTGGATGTTGACTGAGACCAACATTTTTTTTCTTTGATAATTTTAATACTTTAATTATTTTTAGATCTTTTTAATTTGCTTTGAGCCAAAACTCTCCCCCCATCCTGTTTCATATAGCATAAATATTAACTAATTACTCTTCGTGGGAACGATCCTTACTCTCACTACTACATATTATTTCAAGAGTAAAGATTTTATTTTTGGGTGCCTACGACAGCATACCAAATTTTGGTGCTGTTGCCGGGGAGTAATTTTAGTTAATTTTTGTGCCTTTTGTGATCTTTTTTTATTATTAAATTATTTTTATTTATTAGCAAATAAAAAAATAAAAAAACAAAAAAATAAAATTTATTCTCATATACTTTTCTGGATTGCTTGCTATCATTTTATTACTTGTTTATGATTGCAACTCGATCTTCTAATCAAAGTAATTTTCAGAGTGATCCAGAAATAGAAAGAACTCTGCGCAGGTTAAGGAAGGAAGCTCAAAGAAACTCTAACAAGAACGACCCTGCTACGGATTTCTTACTCTTTTGCAAATCTAATCTTGAAGAAGAGGAATTCATGGCTGCAAATAGAACATTGAAAGAACTTGCAGCCCCTGATTTGAACCAATACCCTTTATGCATTATATTTCCTACTTTAGATGCTACTACTAGTTTTGAATTAAAATCTGGACTAATACATTTATTACCCACTTTTCATGGCCTTGCAGGTGAAGATCCTCATAAGCATCTAAAGGAGCTTCATATGGTATGCACAACTATGAAACCTATGGGGGTATCCGAAGAGCAAATCAAATTAAGAGCCTTTCCATTTTCTTTAAAGGATTCGGCTAAGGATTGGTTCTATTATCTACCCTCTGGGAGCATTGTAACATGGAACGAAATGAAGAGACTATTCTTGGAGAAGTACTTTCCCGCTTCAAGGGCGGCCAATATCCGAAAAAAAAATTGTGGGGTAAGGCAACACAATGCAGAGTCTCTCCACGAGTACTGGGAACATTTTAAAAAATTATGTGCAAGTTGCCCCCATCATCAAATTAGCGAGCAACTACTTATCCAGTACTTCTACGAAGGCCTTCTACCAACTGATAGAAGCATGATAGATGCTGCTTGTAGAGGATCTTTGGTAGATAAAACTCCTGAGGCCGCAAGAAATTTAATTGCAAATATGGCGGCAAATTCTCAACAATTTGGCACTAGGCTAGATCTTCCATCTAGGCATGCTAACGAGGTAATATTTCTTCCCTAGAACAACAAATTGCTAGTTTAACGTCTCTTGTTCGTCAAATGGCTGTAGGTAACATACAAACAACAAAAGCTTGTGGGATTTGTTCAGTAGCAGGACATCCAACTGACATGTGTCCAACTCTTCAAGTGGAGTCCAATGAACAAGTGAATGTGGTAGGTGTTTTCCCTGGACAACCGCAAAGGAAGTACGATCCATATTCAAACACTTACAATCCAGGATGGAAAGATCATCCCAATTTCAACTATGGGAATCCACAAACAAATCATCCTGTCAATCAAAATCGCCCAAGTTACCAACAGTATAAGCAGCCATATCCTAAACAACAACCAAACCAAACTTCTAACTCTGGTATATCTTTAGAAGATATTGTTAAGTCTCTTGCCACAAATAATTTACAATTTCAACAGGAGACAAGGGCTAGCATTCAAAGCTTGGACAATCAAATGAGCCAAATGGCTACAACAATTAATAAGCTAGAGGCACAAAGTTCTGGAAAACTACCATCTCAAACGATAGTAAATCCAAAAGAAAATGCAAGTGCAATCGTTTTGAGAAGCGGTAAAGAGGTTGACATTCCAGTAAAAGAAGCACCTGCAACGTCAAAACAAGAAGAAGAGAAAAGCACTGTGGCAGACACGAACGTCCCCAATGATGATGAGGTACCCAATTGTAAGTTTCTACCCCTTTGTGATTATAAGCCAGTACCTCCTTTTCTACAAGCTTTAATAGAATCTAGAAAAATTGAACAAAATAATGAGTTATATGAGACTTTTCGTAAATATGAGATAAATATTCCACTTTTAGATGCTATCAAACAAGTACCTCGCTATGCTAAATTTTTAAAAGAATTGTGTGCAATAAAGAGGAAACAAAAGCTTAAAGGATATGAAAAGGTAAAAGTTGGGGAGAGTGTTTCTGCAGTAATTCAACGAAAACTCCCTACGAAATACAAAGATCCTGGAATGTTTACTATCCTTTGTAAGATAGGTAACAATAAATATGAGAAAGCCATGTTAGATTTAGGAGAAATTGAACAAAATAATGAGTTATATGAGACTTTTCGTAAATGTGAGATAAATATTCCACTTTTAGATGCTATCAAACAAGTACCTCGCTATGCTAAATTTTTAAAAGATTTGTGTACAATAAAGATGAAACAAAAGCTTAAAGGATATAAAAAGGTAAAAGTTGGGGAGAGTGTTTCTGTAGTAATTCAACGAAAACTCTCTACGAAATACAAAGATCCTGGAATGTTTACTATCCCTTGTAAGATAGGTAACAATAAATATGAGAAAGCCATGTTAGATTTAGGAGCTTCTATCAATGTCATGCCATATTCTATATATGAATCTTTAAATCTTGGACCTCTGAATAAAACTGGTGTTGTGATTCAATTGGCTGATAGATCTAATGCCTATCCTAATGGAGTAGTCGAGGATGTTCTTGTACAAATTGATAATTTAGTTTTTCCTGCTGATTTTTATGTGCTTGATATAGAAAATGGCGATCAAACTGCTCCAATTTTATTAGGAAGACCATTTTTAAAGACATCCAAGACTAAGATAGATGTTCATAGTGGCACACTTACTTTGGAATTTGATGATAAAATTATTAAATTTAATATTTATGATGACATAAAATATCCTGATGATGATAATACTGTTTATTCCATTGATGTGGTTGATTCTTTAGCACAGGATATTTTTGAACTTGATGGCAAAGATGTATTGGAAGTGGCCGTTAGTGAGAATCTTGAAAAAGAGCATAAGGAGTTAGCTTTGAGTTCTGATTTGCAGGAAACTGTTGCAGCATTGAATGATTTTCCAAAAATACAACAACCAGGTAATGTTTCTTATATTTCATTACCAATTTCTAACAAGAGGCCTTTTCCCTCTATTTTGCAGGCCCCTATTCTAGAATTGAAGCCTCTCCCTAGTCACCTCAAGTATGTATTCCTTGGAGATGGAGGAACATTACCAGTGATCATCTCCAATAAACTTAGTGCACCACAGGAAGAAAAGCTTGTTTAGATCCTTAAGGAGCATAAGACGGCTATTGGTTAGACAATTGTGGATATAAAAGGAATTAGCCCGTCTACATGCATGCATCGCATCTTACTTGAGGAAGGAGCAAAACCTTCCCGTCAACCACAAAGAAGATTGAACCCACCCATGATGGAGGTAGTAAAAAAGGAGATCCTAAAACTTCTTGAGGTTGGAGTGATCTGTCCTATTTCGGATAGCCAGTGGGTTAGCCCAGTGCAAGTGGTTCCTAAAAAGACCGGGATAACAATCATAAAGAATCAAAATGATGAGTTAGTTCCCACTCGTATCCAGAATGGGTGGAGGGTTTGTATAGATTATAGAAAATTAAATGCTGAAACCCGAAAGGACCACTTTCCTTTACCTTTTATTGATCAAATGCTTGAAAGGTTAGCTGGTCATTCTTACTATTATTTTCTTGATAGTTATTCAGGTTATTTTCAAATTATAATTGCTCCGGAGGATCAAGAAAAGACAACTTTTATATGCCCATTTGGAACTTTTGCATATCGTCGCATGCCATTCGGTCTTTGCAATGCCCCAGCTACTTTCCAAAGGTGTATGGTTAGCATATTTTCAGACTATGTTGAGCATATTATAGAAGTATTTATGAATGATTTCACAGTTTATGGACACTCTTTTGATAAATGCTTGCATAACCTTACACTTGTTCTTCAAAGATGCATAGAAACTAATCTTGTGTTAAACTCTGAAAAATGCCATTTTATGGTTGACCAAGGTATAGTTTTGGGTCATATTGTTTTATCTAAGGGAATTGAGGTAGATAAAGCCAAAATCGATATTATTCAATCTTTACCTTATCCCTCTAGTGTGCGGGAAGTTCGTTCTTTTCTTGGACATGCAGGTTTTTATCGAAGATTCATCAAAGACTTCTCCAAAATAGTGTTACCCCTTTGCAAGTTACTACAAAAGGATATAGAATTTAAATTTGATGAAGCATGTAAAAAGGCATTTGATACACTAAATAAACTATTAACTTCTACCCCAGTTATCCAGCCCCCTGACTGGAACATGCCTTTCGAGATAATGTGTGATGTAAGTGATTATGCAGTAGGTGCTGTTTTGGGTCAAAGGATTGGAAGAGCATCTCACGCCATTTATTATGCTTCAAGAACTTTGAATGAGGCGCAGAAAAATTATTCTACTACTGAAAAAGAACTTTTAGCTGTTATTTTTGCTTTAGAAAAATTTCGATCTTATTTGCTTGGTACTAAAGTCATTGTTTATTCTGATCATGCAGCTCTTCGCTATTTGATGATGAAGAAAGAGGCAAAACCAAGGTTAATTCGATGGATACTTCTCTTAAGTGAATTTGATTTGGAGATCAAAGACAAAAGAGGGACAGAAAATCATGTTGCGGATCATTTAAGTCGTTTAGTTCATATGGAGGATAAACTTTGTCTACATAAAATATTCCCTGATGAGCAATTGTTTGCTTCAAGTGTGACATTGCCTTGGTATGCAAATATTGTAAATTATTTGGTTACTAATATGTTTCCTTCTGGCTAGTCAAAGGCTCAAAGAGATAAGATCAAAAGTGATGCCAAATACTATGTATGGGATGACCCATACTTGTGGAAGCACTGTGCAGATCAAGTGTTAAGAAGGTGCGTTCATGAAAATGAAATTATTTTAATTCTCACCTTTTGTCATTCTTATGCATGTGGAGGACATTTTGGAGCGAAAAGGACGGCAAGAAAAGTATTAGAATGTGGTTTCTATTGGCCGTCTTTATTTCGTGATTCATATTCTTTTTGTAAAACATGCAACAATTGCCAAAAGACAGGTAATATATCTCAAAGGAATGAAATACCACAAAATCCTATACTATTTTGTGAAATTTTTGATGTTTGGGGCATCGATTTTATGGGACCATTTTCTGTATCTTTTGGTTATGTTTATATTTTGCTTGCTGTTGATTATGTATCAAAATGGGTAGAAGCTAAAGCTACTAGGACTGATGATTCTAAAGTTGTTTCAGATTTTATCAAATCCAACATATTCTCCAGGTTTGGGATTCCAAGTGCCTTAATAAGTGATCGAGGCACTCACTTTTGCAATCGAACCATGGAGACATTGCTGAGAAAGTACAATGTGACCCACAAGGTGTCAACTGCCTATCATCCACAAACTAGTGGACAAGCGGAAGTGTCAAATAGAGAGATCAAGTCCATCATTGAAAATACGGTCAATCCAAGTAGAAAAGATTAGAGTTTGCGCTTGGATGATGCTTTGTGGGTGTATAGAACTGCATACAAGACGCCTATCGGTATGTCACCTTAACGGTTGGTGTTTGGAAAACCATGCCATCTTCCTGTTGAGTTAGAACACAAGGCTTATTGGGCTATCAAGAGTTTTAATATGAAGGCATATGAAAATGGAGAACATAGGAAGTTACAACTACAAGAGTTGGAGAAAATTCGAAATGACGCCTATGAGAATGCTAGAATTTATAAAGAGAAGACGAAGAATTTTCATGACAAGATGATCTCTAGGAAGGTGTTTCAAGTTGGTCAAAAAGTCCTTCTTTACCAGTCACGACTTCGTCTGTTTTCGGGTAAATTGCGTTCTCGTTGGATTGGACCTTTTATTGTTACTAATATTTTTTATCATGGTGCAGTTGAAATTCAAAGTTTAGCAACTTCCAAAGTGTTCAAGGTAAATGGCCAAAGGCTCAAGCTTTTCTATGAAGGTTTCAAAGTAGAGAATGTGGATGAATTGAACCTTGAAGACCCAATTTGTATCAATTGAAGGAGGAAACATCCACGACAATAAACAGAGGCAGGCAACCCAAGGGGAGTTTGTTCTTATTCTTATTCTTTCATTTTTATTTTAATTTTTTAATTTTGCCTTTTCCTTGCATTTCACCTTACATTGGGGACAATGTCAGTTTTAAGTGTGGGGGAGGGGATTTACTTTATTTTAAGCATTTTTAGTTCGCTATTTTTCTAAAAAATAATAATAATAATAATAATAATAATAATAATAATAATAATAATTTTTTTTTTAATAAAAGAATTTTGGCTTTTGGTTTTTAATGATTTTTGGTTGTGTATGTCATGAGTAAGATTCAACTAGATTTGAAAAATTCATAACATGAATGAATAAATAATTTTTTTTCAACTTACAATTAATTAGTCTAGTTATTTTTTATTAAAATTGGTAGTATCTAAATTGGTAGACAAAAGCCAGTGAGGATTTGAGCCTTTAGACTGACGCATCAGTCTCATTATTCTTTCATGAGAGATATTCTTTCACTGATTTGTTTCTCTAGAACTTGCTTTGATTCTCTTCGAGGTCACATTGACACATGCATGCATAAACATGATTAAGGCCATCTTTGTTATGCGTTACATAAGCCAAATAGCCTACCTTGTAATTAATTTTCTTTTTGTTGAACCCCTTTGAGCTTTATTGCCTTTTTCTTGCTATACCCACATTACAAGCTTTCAACCAATAATATTTATACCTTTACCCAAGTCGCAAAGCTAGTGGAGCATTGTTGATCATTATGATATGCATGGGTGTACGAAAAAATAAGAGTGGGGGTGTCTAAATTTGTGGTTTGGTTACAACCCACAAAATAGAACATATTTTTATCCTCAAATTTCCTAAGTTCCATTATTGTTATAAAAAAAAGAGAAAAAAGAAGAAAAAAAAAGAAAAAAGAAAAAATAAATAAGGATGGAAGTTGTTTTACATTGTTTAAATGCTTTAAAAGCCAAATTGAAGATGTTGCAAAATGGAGTGATTGATTTTACATGTTTTGTATTGAGATTGAGTTAATTCAATTTTGCTCCACTAGTTTTGATGGCTTTTGAGCTACACTCCCAAATATATCCCACCTTAATCCTAAGCCACATTACAACCCATAAAAAGTCCTTATGATTTATGTTATGCATGTGATCCCAGTGGTGGAGAATGAGAAGGTATGCAAGCTTATGGTAGATTATTTCTTTTGGAATAAATTTGAGTGAAATATATACCTTTAAACACAAGAGAGTTGAGTATTTATTCTGTGAGGGTCTACCTATTTAGTTTACTCCTTTTTTCAAGTAAAAATATCTACTAAGTAATTAGAAGTTGTTTAAAAATATATGTTCATGATATGTTATGATTTTTGAAGAGCTTGGTTATTTTTTTATTTATGATATTGCAACCTTGATTTCTTTTTGAAAAAATAAATTAGTGTTTCGGCCGAGGACGAGCAAAGGTTAAGTGTGTGGGTATTTGATGAGAACATAAAATATTATATTTTTATTCCTTAATATATACTCCTTTATGCTTATTTAATGTCTAAAGATACTCATTACTTTTATATTTTGATCTAGGATGCAATTGGAGTCACTAAAAGCAAAATTGAGCTAATTATCAATTCTGGACAGTTCTGATACCTTGTAGAAAAATGGTCATAACTTCCTCATGTGAAGTCCAATTAAGTTGATCCAAATTGATTCGGAAAGCTAAGTGATAGAGGCACAATTTTGTTGTTTTGATTTTCCCGATATTCTGGCTACATCATGGACCAAATCATGCTTGAATTTGAGTCAACTATGCTGTACACAAAAAGTGGAGTTGAAATAACCATTTTCTAACTTTTTTAAATATTTTATTTTATTGTTTGGGTTGTTGTAACTATTAGAGGATTTGTGGGAAGATATTGTGATCTTCAAACACTAATTTAGAGTCTATAAAAGGGATAGAGATCAGGAGGAAATGAAGAATAACACACAACTCTTCTTCCTCTTCTCCAATATTCTTTTGAAGTTTTCATGAACGTGCGGAGCTAAAAGTCTTGTTGGTCGAAGAAAACAGAAGCCTTGGAATCAATAAAATTGTGAGATCTAAATTATTTCATATGTTTGATTTATGCTTTGAGTATTGAATGTTTTTCTATGCCTACTTTTATGATTGTTTTGTTTAATTACTAGGAGGCCTACTAGTCTATTATCCATTTCGATCTACTGCTAAATTAGACATCAAATCCGTAATTGTTTAATTTTTCTAATTTATGAAGCAACCAAGATTTAATAAACTGCTTTGTTTTATTAGATCTTAGGAGAAAACTTTTGACAAAATTAAATGCAACCGCTTGTGCTTGTGTTATTTTCTTTCATCGATCTCTTTGTTCTTTAAGAAATTACTAGATTAAATCTTCAGCGCTTGTCTTGGATTATTTAGTAATTAAAGATAATTAGATTGCTTGTTTCTAATTATCTAAGCCTAAGAGAGATAGAAAATACTTCCAATGGTGAATATTTAAAGTATGATAATTTATGTTTGCATCAATGATCAATTTTAAGATTCCAATGGTGGATGTTGACTGAGACCAACATTTTTTTCCTTTGATAATTTTAATACTTTAATTATTTTTAGCTCTTTTAAATTTGTTTTGATCCAAAACTCTCCCCCATCCTATTTCACATAGCATAAAGATTAACTAATTATTCTCCGTGAGAACGATCCTTACTCTCACTACTACATATTATTTCAAGAGTAAAGGTTTTATTTTTGGGTGCCTACGACAGCACACCAATCATCCTCAGGTGCTCTTCAAGCTCTTCTGGGGTCTTCGAATATATTAGAATGTCGTCAATAAACACCACTATGAACTTGTCAAGGTACTGGTGGAATACCTTATTCATCAAGTTCATAAATACTGTTGGTGCATTAGTTAAACCAAATGGCATTACCGTGAATTCAAACTGGCCATATCTGGTCCGAAAGGCTGTCTTCGGTATGTCCTCTCTTTCCACCTTCACCTGGTGATAGCCTGACCTCAAGTCTATCTTTGAAAATACCTTCGCTCCGCTCAATTGATCGAAAAGATCATCTATGCTCGGCAGTGGGTATTTATTCTTGATAGTGAGGTTGTTCAGAGCTCTATAATCAATACACATGTGTACCGTACCATCCTTCTTCGGTACGAATAATACCGCTGCTCCCCATGGCGATGAACTGGATCTAATAAAATCTTTGTCTTGCAGCTCCTCAACTTGCTTCTTCAGTTCTACCAACTCGTTGTTGTTGACTCTATAGACATATTGCGAAATAGGCTCCGCTCTTGGTATCAAGTCTATAGAGAATTCAACATCTCTGTCTGGTGGCAAACCTGGCAAATCCTCTGGAAATACATCGAGGAATTTTGCTATAAGTGGATGTGATAACTCCTCTTCTCCTATCCTGACTCCACAAAAAGTAACTCTGCTCCGCACCTCTACTCCTCTGGCGATCTCGAACTCTGGCTTTTCTGGTGGTCAAATACTACTCTACCTTCGTGATAATCTATAGAAGCTTGGTGTTTACTCAGCCAGTCCATTCCGAGTACAATGCCGTATCCCGGAAGTGGCATAACGAGTAAACTCACGCTCAACTCCCGGCCTTTCAATGACACTCTCCAATCCTTGCAATAATCACGGACTAGGATGGTGCCTCCTTCTGTCATGATCTTTTAAGTCTTATCTAAAGGTTCCATTTCTAAACGATGCTTAAGGGCATAAGATACAGATACAAAACTATGGGAAGCGCCAGAATCAAATAATGCAAGTGCTGTAATAGAATAGAGTAAAACTGAACCTGAAATAACGTCTCCAGCTGGCTCGGCCTCCTCAGTAGTCATGGCATAAGCTCGTCCCTGTGGTGCTCCTCTATGCTGCTGCTGGTGCTGAGCAAACCTCTGCTGCTATGGTGGAAGGAGGTCCTCTCTGTTGGCCTCCTGGTACAATAGGTGCTCTGGCTGGTCATCTCTGAGCTGCTGCTCCTCCCTGGCGAGTCTGAACAGCTGGGTAGTCCCTCAACTGATGTGCTAATGATCCACATGACAAGCAAGTACCCAACCTTTTCATGTAGATGTCCTTTGTATGCCCTATCTTTCCGTAATATACGCACAGACAATGGGCTGATTTTGTCTCTGTGGTTGCTGTTGCTGGATATATCCTCGAACTGGTGTCTGTTGCTGGTGTTGCTGCTGGTACGTCCTCTGTTGTTGTTGTTGTTGAAAGTGTAGGCACTTGGCCTATCCCGTGTTACTACTTGTTGTTTCAGAAGTGTCGCATCCTCTCTTGGGCCTGAGGTCCAAGTCATCTTCGGCAATTTGGGCATCCATCAGAATACCCTCAAATGTAGCAGTGCATCATCCCGAAGTATGAGACTTGATCTCTCTATTCAATCCCTTTCTAAATTTTTGTGCTCTATCTCCTGGGTCTCGAATCATCGATGGCGCGAATCGACTCAATCGACAAAACTCTGCGGCGTATTCATCGACTGACATGCCTCCTTGGATTAAGTCATGGAACTGACTTTTCAATGCTCCCAAAGCTACGTCGGGAAAGAATTTCTCCTTGAATAGTTTCTTAAAGTCCTCCCAAGTAAGTCCTTCGACAGCGAGTCTCAGCTTTGTACGATACCACGTCAGGGCGATGTCAAACATCTGGCTGTCAGCGTCCTCTATCTGAAGAATCTCCAGAATCTGTGCTAAGCGCAAGTTCCTCTCTATGTACTCTAACCAATCGTCAACATAGAGTATTCCTTCTGTGCCTTTGAACTCTCAAGGCATCATCCTCTTAAAGTCCACTATAGTACCTGGCCTTTGTTGTTGTTGGCCATGATGTTGCGGTTGTCGTGCTACTCTCTCCACAGCCTGGAGAGCCACCTGATGAGCATTCTCCATGCTCTCTCTAATCAGCTCTGTCTGCGCCTGGTGTGCCTCTGCTTACACTCTCTAAGCCTCAGCTTGAACACGCTGAGCTTTTGCTATTACTCTCTGGGCCTCTAGCATGCCCTGGATCAGTGCGAACATCTGTGCTCCGTCAGTGGGCACTCCTCCAGGAATCGGTGTCGGTGGTGGTGGAAGGTTGTCCGTCACAGCTGGGGAATCCTCTGAACAGGTGGAGGAGGAATCCCGTTACCTGCAGATACTCCCACATGAACAGGAGATGTAGAAGGAACTCTAGGTGCCTGTTCGTCTGGTCGAGAGGTGGCAGACCGCTCTGAAGTTGATGCTCCCACTCTCATAGATCTAGTATTCGACGGCATCCTGAATATAGATCAAAAGAATCAATTTAGGTGATAGATACGATATCATTAAGGAATGATAGTAAAATTTTAAAGGAAGTAATCAATTAGAATGGTATTGTGAAGATCAAAATTTTCCTATTGTGATTGAGCATACTTTCATCCTAAATCCTATTTCCTATATCCTATTGCAGGTTTGCAGCAGTACAACTAAGTTGTCACACTACCATGATATCGTACAATTTGCGAAACTAGACCTACATGGGCCACCACTAAAAATGTGTCACGACCCGTACCCGAAATTTGGGGCACGAGAGTGTGGGTACGTCCAGCCTACGTCGCAGCATCGGCGGTAGAACGTTATCTGGGTCACAATAATACTATATAACTAAAAATCTGTCAATGATGTTACTCTCCCTAAGGAGGATAATATACATCTCACAATATCTCATAGTGTAAACTCAATCACAACATCTATACGAGTATAAATGCATGATAGAAGATAAGAAGAATGACATAGTTAAACACCATGTCTCAAATGTAGATAAATCATAGTCTAGCTGTCCAACATAAAGTCTCCACAAGTCTCAACAAAAACTAAGATTTAGTCTAAACATAAACTGAAATAAACCTCAATGAGTCTCAGATGCATAATATAAATCTATCTAGATAGTTGCAGGCAATGTCTCCTCTAAAGGAATAGTCTCCTCTAAGATCTCTGGTGTGTAGTCTGCATCTATACCCGGTCCATAGTGTGTGGTACAGAAATCCTCAAGATCCTCTGGAAAAAATATCCAGTCAGGATTCGAACGAAGTACAAGCACTAACAGCAGTTCCATATATATTGACAAAACTATAACACAGTGTAAAGAAATACAAGACAAATATGAATACTGGCAATAAGAAATACTGGAATAAATAGAACAAGGAAATACTGGAATAACTGGAATACTGGAGCATATCATCATCAATGTACATCTAGCAATGAATAGAAATACAAGTATACGCTAGAACAATAAACTGGTATATAAGTGAATGCTAGAAACATGACGAGAACATAAGTAATACTAGATCAATATACTAGAGATAGATGTCAAGAATATCTAACTAAGTGTGTGAAACATCAGCATATCATGTGATCGGCTTAGGACTGATCAGGCTTGCTATGTATGACTAGCTATGATTCATGTAAGGTCAGGCTAACCATCCGGATAGCTATGATGCGAGCAATAGTCAGACTAGTCACACATAACAGGCTATGAGGCATGTAATGGTCAGGCTGCACCGATGTGAGGTATGGGTGAGCTATGATGCATGTAAAGTTTGGGTATGATCACATAAGCTACTAATATTTCTCCGTTTTTCCCCAGCTAGCACGATGGATTCCAAATCATGACTCCTTGGGACAGGTCTCAATGATGCCAATTCGTATAAATAACAGTGTCAGAGTCATATACGCTATACAACAAGAATTATAGAGATAATCAACATAATGGAAACTGTCAGAGAATGTACTCGCCCGTGGTCCTTAGCTGGCAATACCAATATTTGGGTTCCAAAGTATCGTTTGAAGGATCCAACAGTCCTATAGACATATCATATAATACAATATTGCATCAGACATTACACTAACACACACAATCAGAACACAATGATCTCAGAGACTATGCTAGGGGTGTCACGTCTGTAGTTGTTGTGCATAACAGACAGTCAATGGTACGGTCTTGCCAGTTCGTCAGTGTATATATGCTGTCTGCTAACATGTTATCTGGTCACAGGTCAATGTAACTACGGGGTATCTGTGGTTACGCTCAGGAATATAGTATATAGACATATAATACATATTATTATCTAGCATAAACATTAATACTAACTAATTGCAACTTATAATAGATATATGTATATATATACTAATTGAGTTCATACTATATATATATATATATATATATATATATACCAATATACCTTCAATATATGCTAATACGTATGCCAATACGTACATACCAATCCTATACCATTACGATCATATACTAAATACACCATGGCTTCATACGTATGCAATACGATAAAGATCTACGCGTATGCGTGTACGTGTATATGCACGCGAGGGGAAATCGAACCTGGGTACGTGGGACAAGACGTGTGCGTCGAGGTCATCGCTGGGCTCAGTTCAGTCGAGATGGGTTGCTCCGGTCGGGTTCAGCAAGGTCAGTGGGTCTCCGGTCGTGCAGGCGAGTCATCGACGATGTTCAGACGCTGTGCAGAGGTTCTGGTGGAGATGGAGACGGCTCGGTGAGGTTCCATGGCTCGGCACAGCGTCGGGCAATGCAGCGGGTCAGGGTCCGGCGGGTTGCTACTCAACGTGGAGGCGGTCGATGAGTACAGCGGGTGATTCGACTCCGGTCGAGACAGTGGGTTCACGGCGGCGGGATGACGGCTTCATTGGGGATGGCGAGGCGAGTACAGCGGGCAAGGTCGTTCGTGTCAGCGTTCCGGCGAGGTTGAGGGTGGCTCCGGTGTCGCTTGAGTCGAGCTGCTTCGGTCAGTGCAGAAAAAGAGATGGATGCACAGTAAAGGAGAGATGAATTATGTCGGCTGGGGTTTGGCTTTAAGAAAAAAAGAGAAAGGAAAAGTAAAGAGTATTTATACAAAATAGGGTTGGTTTGACCTAGAAGTTGAGTTTGGTCAACCCCTTGGGGAAAGGGTCTTCTTATGGGTATTTCAAGGGCTATGATTTAAATGGGATTAAAACGGAAGGGTAGGATGCATTGGTTCACGGTTTTGGGGTCATGGTTCAAGGAGGTTGATGTTAAATTACACACTCCCAAAAATTATAAAAAATACACATGAAGGAGAATTGGGTTTATTTACGTGTCGAGTCCAATGGGATGGACACCTTAATGCCTTGTGCACAACAGTGCCCAACAATTAGAAAATTATACGAAGTAAGATTTATGGTTTATCTAATTAAAAATAGATGTAATTGGTGTTCTAAAATTAATTAGAAGTACAAGGGTCTGAATTTAAGTGGGACACAAGTGTCATGAATGAAGTAGACTCAGAATAGAATATTACCCTAATTTAGGTTGCTCATAATAGGTTGAGATTGTGTCTCCAATTTCAATTGGAACACACAAGGATACAATGTTTGATTTATATTGAATTAAATGTATAATTGATCGTGACGAATGCTGTGCGACTAAAGTGAAGAACAATAAGACATGGTTATGAGTCACACAAAGATCAAAGTAACAGTTTGGCACGTCAAGGACAAGGGTGTGAAATCAGTTGGAAGACAATGGCTAGTGTAGTGCTCTAATTATCGAAGCAACGGTAAAGTATAACAGTCAAATAAAATCATAACAACTTAAATGTAATTAAATATCATGCAATCATTTACACATTAATTATAAAAAGACAAAAATACCCCTAAACTGAAATGTGGGGGTGACAGGACAAGCAGCAGGATCTTCGGCTGGTGGCTTGACTTGCCAAGTAGATATCGACATTCTGTAATGCCTCATTCAGGGTAGTCTGAGTGTCTTTGGAGAGCCGTAAAAGCTCAAATAGCAATAATTTTGCTAGAGTGTTGGCTAATTGCGCTATGGTATCGAAGTTATAGGGCTTTTCAGCCCTTGTGGTGTATCCCTGTACAACGTTTATCGAAGTGAGTTTTCTTATATTTTGACTTGTCTGATGGTGGGGGTTCAGATGGCCCAGGACCAATGGTGGTAGGCACAAAAATTGTCTACGTATTATCGTGCATCGATTAGTATATTATGCCTGACCTTGTTGTACCTGTTGCCAGCTCCTCAACCGAGGAGGAAACTGTGTAACCGGATTTAGATTTCCTGCCCTTGGACTTGGCAGTGGAGGATGTCGTCGGCTGCGTCAAGTCAGGCACGAGGTCGAGATGGACCCACATGACTTTCCCACGTGGTGTGGAAAGAGGTATTATCCCGGATGTCTGGTCACGAGCTGGTGGAAGGTTGACCACCTCCATAGTCGCCTTTGGGACTTGGACCACTCCGTCTTGGGCTTATGTCAGTAGAAAGTTACCAAATTGGAGGGACACCATATTGGCGACGATCGTCACATCATTGAATTTTAGGGAAAGGGACTTGGTGTCAACCAGGCGTTGGATGTACCGCTTCAGGGTATAATACTCCTACATTGGGTGGTGGACGTATCGGTGGAAGTGACAATACTTTCGGTTGTTATTTTTTGTCGCTTCAGGTTGACGCTGACGTCGGAGAGTCGAATTTTGTCTCCCTGCATCAGCATATCAAATATGGGTTTGACATTTTGATCTTCGAAATAGTAAGTCTTCTTTGGTTTTGGAGGCTCTGTCCGCTTTTGCTCCGGCTTCTTGGTCGAGGTAGAGACCATAGCCTGTTTTTTCTTTCAATCGGGGCTGTTATTGCCGTTGTTACTGTTGTTATTGTTATTATTATTGGGGTTGGGAGGTTTCCCCTTGTCCTAAGTGGTAGGGTTATGGATTCCCAAGTTTTGGGCGTTCTTCAGCTTCGTCTCAGCGTTGACGGTGCTTACGATGAATACCGTCCAGTATTTAAACTAGGCTTCATCCATCCAGAAGCTGACTGCCAGAAGTAGGTTCCTCTGGCACATCTCCATTAGTGCCGTTCAGGATTGCTAGGGGGCAGTCTTAGTGCTGTTTGTCAAAATCATTCGACGTAACTATGAGCGAGCTCCTTTTCTCCCTGGGCAACATCCATCAGGGAAGACATCGTCATATCATGTCTTGTCTCGTAGAATCTTTTAAAGAAAAGACTCTTGAGATCGTCGAATGATGATATATAATTATCCAGCAGGCTACAAAACCCATCGAAGGCTACTTCCGCCAATGCCCCGACAAAGAGCCTGGTCAGGATGGCATCATTGCGGGGTAGGTGCCCTGTTGTTGTATCGAAGTAGCTAATGTACCGACAAGGGGAGGACTTCCCGTCAAATGTGTCTATGTTGAAGGGATTGTACCTGGGCAGGTAAGGTATGTTCCTCTATTCCAGCTGGTAAGGTTGGCGTACTCTGAGATCGCGGAGTGAGTTCCGATTACCTATGGAGTCCAGTTGAGCTTGGAGTTCTCGGAACTCTTTTATTACTTCCTTTGCCTCGTCTGCTGCCGAAGGGGCTGAGAAACCAGGTTGGGGAGGATTGTCGTCTGCGGGTGGAGCGATTGTGTTTGAATCCACGTTGGTCCCGCGATCCATGTTCTCTAGCGCAGAGGTCCTTGTAGGCTGAAAGGCCAAGTTTGCCTTGATTTCCAACTTTGTTTAGGTCAAGGCTTGTATCGATGCATTCATGGTCTGCATCATGTTCTCGAGAGCCTCCGGGCACTGTCGGTCACTGGGGGCATCGTAGTTATCTCCGACCTTGTATATTGTCCTCACGTGGGAAGAGATGGACGGGGCCGTAGATGCCTCACTCTCTGTCTCGGACCCATGTAGTAAGCCGTCTTCAAGGAAGACTGGCAGGGTTGTGTCCTCCTCAGATTCCTAGGAGGCTATGTCATCTCTGCGAGAGTAGCTACTCCCAAGGGTTTTAAAATCTATTCCTTGAGAGTCATCATCTTTCCAAAATGCTGGATTATTGTGTAGGTCCAGGGTTTTACTACCCCCATCTTGGGGAGCCCCTAGGGGTTCTGAGGAAGAACTACCCCCAGCAGCTGACAACTTCTTCCTCGAGCGAGTGCCCTAGAAAATGCCTTCCATGGGTCCTATTATCGGTCCTCCTAGTAGTCTTCCGCTCAACGTGCTGTTCGAGAGTGACGGACTGGAGGTGATGGTATTCTTTCCTCCTTTGATAGAGGGGACCTTCCGATCTGAGTAGGATGCCGCGAAGGGAAGTGCCTCCTCCTTTGAAGCTTGCGCCTGACCTCCGGGTTGTTTCCAGGCAGGTGTCTTCTGGTGCAGTCGTTGGAAGGCCGACTTCCTGTTTATGGGCGATGCTGCTCTGTTTCAGCAGCAGTTAATGATAATCTTGGCACAATAACGTCCTGGAGAGGATATTTCATCGGCCGCAGTTGTTTCCCTTGCTTTGCGCTTATAATTGATCACGTTGCGCAAGTTGAGCGAAATTTGTTCCACTTTGCACCCTTTTGTGGGCTCGAGTAGACCGAGCTCACGGGTGTGTAGGTGTTGGATTGGCTCCCAGATCTGAGTTTCGTACAAGAGCTTGCCTCAGATCATTGGCGGGATACTTTTGAGATCGGCCCTGTCCATTTGTCGCTAGGGGCTGGACGCATGGGGCAGTTTTATATAATTTTCCATCAGGGGCCAGCATAATGATTAGCGATGCCTTCTGACGGTCGACTGACAGGAACGTTGTCTGATCTTGGCGAGCTCGAACTATCCTGTACCTCTTTGACTTAACCCCTACGGACTCATAGGACGCAGAGTCCATGTTTTGGCCTTCGTCGTTCTGATTGGGCCGCATAGAATCTGGGCCGCATGAGATATAATCGAAGATAGAAATTTTGTTGCTGTCCGAGACGCATGGGGAAGTCTGCCTGCAGCAGTGAGCTGAGGCCGCATGAGGCCATCTTCTAGTCTTATGCGGCCTCTTTCTTTGCCGCATAAAACTTGCTTCAGCCCCTGAACATCTGGTATCGTAGTATTTTCCTTTACCAGAGTCTGGGTGCTGAGTAGTTTCCACGTCGAGTAGGGAGGTCGTATGGACGTGGACTTCTTGGTTGAGCGTCTGGATGTCAGCAGTAGGGTGAGCGGTTGGAAGCACCCTATCTGCAGTTAGGTGAGGCGCATAGGCCTTCACTATCCAATGCCTGCGGGTCGCCTTGGGATTGCCTAGCCTTGAGGAAGGACTGACGCTTCCTTCCGAGAGCATGTCCTCGAACACTTGCTGGTCGAAGCAAACCACCAGCATCTTTTGCGTCGAGCCGAGCTTGGATGCATCAGACTACGTCATTGACTTCTCAACTGAGGAGAAGTTGGTCCCCAGCAGAGTCACCATCGTGTTTGCTATTTAAATAAAAAAGAGAACTTAAAAAACTAGATTTGATTAACAAACTAAGAAAAAGTACAGGGAAGTCCTAGAAGGCAATCTAAGTACAATTTTATTTTCTGGGGGTGACGATGGAAGGTTAGGAGGGTAGCAACTCTCTTTACTCTGTGGATCATCCGATGCAGAATCTCCTCTCTTACTCGAGAGCAGATCCGCAGATATCCAGCCAGGTCCGTTGTATAGGGATAGTATCCAGTTATTTATAGTTGTTCTGTGGCCGCATGGATTTGGGCCGCATGGACGTTGGGAGTTTACACATTTTTTTCCATAACAGCAAGGAGTTACAACTGTGCGCAAGATCCGGGCTTCAGTTGTCACATGGATATTTGTTAAGATTTTCTTGTTGCTAAATATCTGGATGGTTTCTCATCCTTTGTGGGTGCAACTTGGTCAATTGGACATGTGGCCTGCCACTTGGCTGGAGAGGATCACCTTGTTACAACATCATGATTTGGTTTGTTGGGGCATCTGGGGCATACGAAGCCAAGTATCCCGAGACCGCATGGGGTCTAGAACGAATGGGCCAGATCCGTATGGGACGCATAGAGTCTGGGACGCATGGGGCCAGAGATGCATGGGATGCATAAAGTATGGGATGCATGGGCCAGAACCATATGGGACGCATAGAGTCTGGGACGCATGGGCCAGAAATGCATGGGACGCATGGAGTCTGGGATACAAGGGCCAGAGCCGCATGAGAGTCTTTTCTCGTGTTGTACACGTAGTACTGCACAATTTCTGAGACTTCTGCCTTTTAGCGAGTTCACATCTTTCGAGACGTTCAGAAAATCCTTCTCTGTCAGGATTCTGTGTCAGATGTAATCTTATTGTTAGAGCGTGCTGTCAGGTCCATCTGCGGCCAAAACTGACTTCGGTCATTTCATCTGCATAGATCTCGCCTAATTGGGCCGCATGGTGATCATGCGGTTCATTTCTTGCTAAACTTTTCCCTAGGCCGCATGATTGCTTAACACATGGATCCAATTTTTCTATGCTTCTACAGCACATAGTATTATGCACCGGTCTCTCATAAGGCCATGTGCTAAGATCGCATAGACATTGTACAATATAATAGTTGGATATTGCCATCCACTAATGAGGATATAAATAATATCCATTGGGCCAGCCTACACTCCCCAAATAAATATTTGAGGGTGGCTAGTTAAGCACGATCTCGGGATTCCATACCTCCAACGCTTTATATGTTTTAGTTGTCTAGTTTACCTTACTGTTACTGAAATCTCATAGCGTGGTCACATGATATTTCCCTTATATGTCGTACCGTAGTACGAACATGCTAGATACAAATCCACTTTGTTACTTGGCAATCCAATTAAGATTCACCTCAGCATGATGCAACCGTCACAACCCGCACCCGGAATTTGGGCATGAGTCGTTGGTACGTCCAGCCTACGCCGCAGCATCGGTGGTAGAATACTGTCTAGGTCACAATAAATACTAAACATAACTCACAACCTGTCAATGATATCAACTCCATAAGGAGGACAATATAAATCTCACAATAGCTCATAATACAAACTCAATCACAAAACTATAAGAGTATAAGGCACGATAAAAGATAAGAAGAATGACAGAGTTAAACACCATATCTTAAAATAAAGATAAACCACAGTCTAGCTGTCTAACATAAAGTCTCCACAAGTCCCAACATAAACTAAGAATAAGTCTAAACATAAACTGAAATAGCTTCAATTAAGTCTCAGTTCATAAGATAAATACTGTCTAGATAGCTGCAGGTAATATCTCCTCTAAAGGAATAGTTTCCTCTAAGATCTTTGGTGAGTAGTCTGCATCTATACCTGGTACGTAATGTGTGGGATAGAAGTCCTCAAGATCCTCTAGAAAAAAATATCCAGACAGGATTGGAGCAAAGTACAAGCACTAACAGCAGTTCCACATATATTGACAAAAACTATAACACAGCATAAAGAAATACAAGATAGATACAAATACTGGCAATAAGAAATACTGAAATAAAGAAGTACTGGAATAAAAGAATACTGGAATAATGAAGTACTGGAGCATAGGTCATCATCAATGTACATCTAGCAATGAATAGAAATACAAGTGCATGCTAAAACAATGAACTGGAATATAAGTAAATGCTAGAGCAATAACTAGAACAGAAGGAATGCTATATCAATATACTAGAGACACATGTCAAGAACATCTAGCTAAGTGTGTAAAAAATCAGCATAAAATGTGATCGACTTGGGACTGATTAGGCTTGTTACATATGATTAGCTATGATTCATGTAAGGTCAGGCTAACCATCCGGATAGCTATGATGCGAGCTATATTCAGGCTAATCACATGTAACAGGCTATAAGGCATGTAATGGTCCGGCTACACCATCGTGAGGTGTGGATGAGCTATGATGCATGTAGAGTTGGGTATGATCACATAAGCTACTAATATTTCCCTGTTTCTCCAGCTAGCACGATGGATCCCAATCATGACTCCTCGTGACAAGTCTCGATGATGCCAACTCGTGTATACAACAGTGTCAGAATCATGTACGCTATACAACTAGAATTATAGAGATAATCAACATAATAAAAACTGTCAGAGAATGTACTCGCCTGTGGTCCTTAGCTGGCAATACCAATATCCTGTTTCCAAAGTATCGTCTGAATCATCCAACAGTCCTATAGACATATCATATAATACAATATTGCATCAGACATTACACTTACACACACAATCAAAACACAATGAACTCAGAGACTACGCTAGGGGGTGACACTTGTCATCTACAGGGTCAAGTGTGCGTCTAGTTGCACGGTCATGTCTGTAATTGCTGTGCATAACAGACAGTCAATTAATACGGGTCTTGCCCGTACGTTAGTGTACATATGGCAGTCTGCTAATAATTCACATGGTCCCAGGTCGATGTAACTATGGGATATCCGTAATTACACTAGGTCACCTAGTACATATATAATTATACATAGTCTTAACTAGCATATAACATTAATACTTATAATATATATATACACCAAATAAATACATATACCATATATATATGTGTATATATACTAATTGAATTCATATACTATATATATATGTGTATATATATATACCAATTATATACCTATTAAACATATACTAATATATATACTATTACATACACTAATACATATATTAATACATACTCCCTCATATCAAATATATGATACACGTATATTAAACCATAACTAAAATACGTATGTATACTAATGAGAACTACGCGTATGCGTGCACGTGTATATGTACGCAAGAGGGAGAACTCGAACCTGTGTATGCGGGACGAGGCGTTCGTGTTGAGGTCGTCGCGAAGGGGTGGCAGCGGGGTATTGCTCGGGTTCACGGCTCAGCTCCGGTGATCGTCGAAGTCGGTCGTCAGCAGCAGGTCACGGCGGTGTGCACGCGAGTCAACGGGGTTCACGGTGAACCTGGATGGTGCGGGATGGTCGGGATGGCTCCGTTCAGGGGTGCTCGGGTGATGCGGTCGGTTGAGACGTCTGGTTGGAGTGGTTTCAGGCGGAGCTGGCGAGTGCAGCGGTTTCAGTCGCGGGTCGAGGGGAGAAGACGGTGGAGGGGCTGTTAATGGTGCGGGTGGTGCGTGGACTCGGCGAGGTTGCTTCGGCTCCGGCGGGATCGAGTTCACCAGAGGGAGGAGGTAAGGATGATGATGAATAAGGAAGATGGGAAGAAAGTCGGCTGTGGTTTAGGTTTATAGGAAAAGAAAAGGAAAAGTAAAGAAGAATATTTATATATGAGTATAATGCATTGGGTTGACCAAGAATTAGGGCTTGGTCAACACTCCTTAGGAAAAGGGCTTGACATGGAGATATTTCAAGGGCTAGGGTTCAATGGATTCAAACTCAATGGCTAGGATTGCATTTGGTTCAAAGTTTGGAGGGCCTTGGTTTAAGGAGGTTGATGTTGAGTTACACACTCCAAAAAATTATAGAAAAACTCACATGAAGGATAAATATGTTTCTTAAGTGTTGTGTCCAACGGGGTGGACACCTTAACGCACTTTTGCATAAAAGTGCCCAACAATTAGAAAATTGCACAAAGTTAGGTTTATGGTTTAATTTAATTAAAATTAATATAATTGGTGTTCTAAAATTAATTAGAAGTATAAGGGGCTAAAATTAAGTGGGATACAAGTGTCATGAATGAAATAGACTCAGAATAGAAAATTATCCTAATTTGGGTTGCTCAAAATGGGTCAAGATTGTGTCTCCAATTTTCGATTGGAACGCTCAAGGATACAAAGTTGGATTTATATTGAATTAAATATAGTCATTAGCGACGAATGTTGTGCGACTAAAATAAATCATATCATGGCATAGTTATGGGTCACAAAGATAAAAATAAAAGACTGGCACGACTAGGACAAGGGTGTAAAATTAGTTGGAAGGCAATGGCTAGTGTAACGCTCTAATTATCGAAGCAACGGTAAAGTGCAACAATCAAATAAAATCTCAGCAATTTAGATATAAATAATTATCATGCAATCATTTACACATTAATTTATAAAAAGACAAAAATAACCCTATTCTGAAATATGGTAGTGACAAGTCTACCCTCCTTAAAAGAATTTTGTCCTCAAAATTAAAAATAAACTAGCACAAGAATAAACAATCAAACAAGAAATTATACCCCAAGTCTCGAAGAGATACGAATACTGCTCACGCATTTCGTCCTCTCTTTCCCTGGTTGACTCGCCTGGAGAGTGATGTCTCCATGCAACACGAACCAAAGAAATAGTCTGGTTCCGCAATACTTTCTCTCTACGATCCAAGATCTTAACGGGTTATTCAGGATAGCTGAGCGTCGGTCCAACCTCGATCTCCGAGTGATCTAGTACGTGACTAGGATCTGCCATGTACTGTCTTAGCTGCGACACGTGAAACACGTCATGCACTCCATCTAGAGCAAGCGGCAAGTCAAGTCTATAGGCCACTGCACCAACCCTTGCAAGAATACTGAAAGGTCTGATTTAGCGTGGACTAAGCTTTCCGCCTCTAGCAAAACGAATTGTGCCCCGTGTAGGAGAAATTCGTAGGAACACCAAATTGCTAACCTAGAACAAACAGTCTTAACATGCAACTAAAATAAAACAATCACAAACCAAAAGAACAACAAAACCTATACTTGAAACTCTAGGGGTCTACGGTGGCTATCGGCCCAATGCCGCTGTCTGTCCTGCGCCACTCGCAGTCTGTCTCTGATGAGTTTTACCTTTTCTGCTGTATCCACGACCATTTCTGGTCCTAACAAAGCTCTCTCTCAAACATCATCCCAAGATAACAGTGTACGCCACCTTCGTCCATATAAAGCCTCGAATGGTGAATCTCAATGCTAGCCTGGTAGTTGTTGTTGTAAGCAAACTCTACTAGGTGTAGATGATCCTTCCAAGAACCTTCGAGATCCAAAACGCAAGTGCATAGCATATCTTCAAGAGTCTGAATAGTCCTTTCAGACTGCCCGTCTGTTTGGGGGTGATATGCGGTACTGAACTTGAGCTGAGTGCCCAAGCTTGCCTGCAGACTCCTCCAGAAGTGGGAAGTGAAACGACTATCTCGATCTGAGACTACACTTACAGAAACTCTATATAATCTGACAATCTACCACAGGTACATCTCTGCTAGCTTCTCTGTCGATGTACCTACTTTAAAAGGTAAGTAGTGGGCTAATTTGGTCAACCTATCCACGATGACCCAAATGACGTCCTTTCCTCCTGGAGAACGTGGAAGACCTGAAACGAAGTCCATAGTCACATGCTCCCACTTCCATTCTGGAATGGGTAAAGGTTGAAGCAATCCTCCTGGCCTCTGTCGATCTGCTTTTACCTGCTGGCACACTAAACATCTGGATACAAAGCGTGCTACCTCACGCTTCATACCATACCACCGTACGTGTTCCCTCAGATCTTGATACATCTTGTTGGCACCGGGATGCATCGAGTACTAAGAGCGGTGTGCCTCCTGCAAAATATCTTCGCACAACTCTCCACCGGCATATGTCATGCACCGATCTTCCGCAGGCTAAATCGGCCGTTCTCGCTAGGCGAGAATCACCGCTCCAGCGCTCCCGCAGAATGATCGCTTTGACCCATCCGGGCATGATGCCGCACGAGCGTGAGCTACGCCAGTATAAGGCCATGGTTTATTGGTTGGCGGTAATAGTTCTAAGCCACAGAGTCGCACACATTATCCGAGTGCAGCAGAGTCATGAACATATAGGCGATCGATAACAAGTTCACTGAGTCGACAAAAGCGGAAGCATCGAATAACACAAGTTGAAGTAAAATAAGCTCTTTTATTGATATAAACATGTGTTACAGGCGGCGCTTGGCCAAGATTACAATTCGTTCAGGCCTCTCTCTCTGAAACAATAAAAGCGTGCCAAGTGGCTACAATTATGGAATGATTGTACAAGCGATGTTCAGGCAATATTCCAATATTATGTCTTGTATATGTGCTTCAGTTCCGGATGCAATGCTGCTTCGGAGTGATCTCTACGCCTTAGTACGCACGAAGGAGGCATCCGCATCGAACGAGGTTCTCCCGTACCCTACAAACGATCTGGTGGGTTATCAGTACATTGAATGCACTAGTGGGGAGGCTACTCGCCCGCTTGATAAATACAAACACGTAATATAGGTTCCGTGCCCCCAACTATTATGTTATCTTTCTAGTTGCCTTAGGATCAGTTTCATGCAAACATTGAATAGCAAAACTCGTGTGGCAGTGCGCCGTACGACATGAGAGGAAACACGGCAAGACTTACCAACTTACTATTTATCCTACCCTGTCAAAGTCAAATATTATTAATTCAAGCACGGGCAGATATAAACATTTAGGGGCATTTATAATAAAAACCAAGGCAATAGCATATACAAACATGAGAGTCGTTATATCCAGATCGTTCAGTTGTTCAGTTGTTCTTTGATGCGATATAATGACTCGCACGCGAATAGCCGCTAAGCGAGGATGACTTATCTATATGGACATGAGTCGCTGGCATAGCCATAAAGGACATAGCCAAGAACAAGGATAGCATGCAACGAGAGTACACGATGCGCTGCAAGCTATCCAGTCCATACACAATTGACTAGACACGAGTTCCATCCGGATCGGGTCGATCCCAATGCCCCGGTGATCGTCCGTGGAACTATACCTCATTTCTGAGTTGTCTGCAACATGCAATTATTGGTCTTTCCAATTTTATGAGATACACGAGTACACGAGATACTTGATTTGCAAACATGATTCTCGTTCAGTGAACAACTTGTCTTGATGCATTTCCCTGGTTCGGGACTACCTTGGTGACCTAACGGTCCCGGACACTTTCAGGTTCATTCATGCACGGGACGACTACTTAGTAGTCTCCTGGGGTTGGATGAAAACAAGGCAACACACAAGCAGACAAGCATGCATTTATATAAACATAAGCATTCACGTTAGCTCAGGCCCGAAGGTAAGTCGAGAGGTAAAACCGTAAGGGACTTCCCGAGCGACAAGATCTAGGGTAGCATGCGAGGGTCTGAATATAAGCAATATTTTATTTCCATGTTCTAGCATAAGCAATACAAGTTGGGATTATTCCCTTAGCTAGGTGTATTGTATTCTTATTAGCATGTAGGGGGTGATTCACCTAGCGACTAGCATGTATCATTCCAGATTTTAAGTGTGTTGGCTAAGCAAAGACAAGTTCACCGTAGCCACCCACCTTAGCGATGATTCACCTCGGTTGAGCGATACGCCAAGCGAGCCTCTGAAAGCCTAAGTCAAAATCCTGTAGGGACAAGTCTGGATATCCTTTGCCTCAAATGAGTATTCTCGCCTGAGCAAAACGGGTCGGGACATTACACTTTTGCCGTTTGAATCGGCAGTTCGCTTGAACGGAACGGGGTGTTACATCCTACCCAACTCAGAAAAAGTCTCATCCTCGAGACTTACAGAGGACAAGCAGTACATTTCAATCAATTTTGATTTAACGATACAAGGCTGAGGCAAACCTATACAAGTCATTGTACTTGTTCATTTGGATATTCACTTGCACAAGCGTTCGAGATCAGTATATCGCTAGTCTGGATCGTGCGCATATTCGAAGTGCACCTCTAGCATGAGCACGCCAACCAACTTAGCAATAGTGAAGTCTTAGCACTCGAGTTTCACATTTTCTTGAGTCTTGGATCGTGAACAAGTTCAAGGCATCCCTCAAACAGATGCATTCAACCAAACTCAGAGATAGTAAAATTGGATAAGCTACTTGCGAAAATCTTAAGGGTCCTCACTCAGGTTGGCACAAAGGCCACTCGCAGCATAATATCATACAAGCAATCATATCATTCAAAATATATTTTGAAAGTATTTAGACTTATTGTTAGAATATTCTATTTGGGATATTGAGAGAGAGCGTGTACATAACCCACGAACGAGCTTTCGAAACTGAGATATTCGAAACAAAATCCAAAGGCGTATAAGCCAAGCTCTGATACCATTATGTCATGCCCCGATCTCCCGCAGGCTAAATCGGCCGTTCCTGCTAGGCGAGAATCACCGCACTAGTGCTCCCGCGGAATGATCGCTTTGACCCATCCGGGCATGATGCCTTAGGAGCGTGAGCCATGCCGGTGCAAGGCCATGGTTTATTGGCTGACGGTAAGAGTTCTAAGCCACAGAGTCGCACAGATTGTCCGAGTGCAGCGGAGTCATGAACGCATAGGCGATCGGTAACAAGTTCACTGAGTCGACAAAAGCTGAAGAATCGAATAACACAAGTTAAAGTAAAATAAGCTCTTTTATTGATATAAATATGTGTTACAGGCGGCGCTTGGCCGAGATTACAATTCGCTCAAGCCTCTCTCTCTGAAACAATAAAAGCGTGCCAAGTGGCTACAATTGTGGAATGATTGTACAAGCGATGTTCAGGCAACGTTCTAATATTATATCATGTATATGTGCTTCAATTCTGGACGCAAAGCTGCTTCAGAGTGATCTCCATGCCTTAGCACGCACGAAGGAGGCATCCACACCGAACGAGGTTCTCCCGTACCCTGCAAACGATCTCGTGGGTTATCAGTACATTGAATGCACTGGTGGGGAGGCTACTCGCCTGCTCGACAAATCCAAACACGTAATATAGGTTCCGTGCACCAACTATTACGTTATCTTTCTAATTGCCGTAGGATCAGTTTCATGCAAACATTGAATAGCCTAACTCATGTGGCAGTGCGCCGTGCGACATGAGAGGAAACACGGTGAGACTTACCAACTTATCATTTGTCCTTCCCTGTCCAAGGCAAACATTATTAATTCAAGCACGGGCAGGCATAAACATTCATGGGCATTTATAATAAAAACCAAGGCAATAGCATATGCAAACACGAGAGTCGTTATATCCAGATCGTTCAGGTATTTAGTTGTTCTTTGATGCGATGCAATGACTCATATGCGAATAGCCGCTAAGCGAGGATGACTTATCTATATGAACATGAGTCGCTGGCATAGCCATAAAGGACATAGTCAAGAACGAGGATAGCATGCAACGAAAGTATATGATGCGCTGCAAGCTATCCAGTCCATACACGATTGACTACATACGAGTTCCATCCGGATCGGGTCGGTCCCAGTGCTCCGGTGACCATCCGTGGAACTATACCTCATTTTCGAGTTGTCCGCGATATGCAATCATTGGTCTTTCCAATTTTACGAGATACACGAGTACACGAGATACTTGATTTGCAAACTCGATTCTCGTTCAGTAAATAACTTGCCTTGATGCATTCCCCTGGTTTGGGGCTGCCTTGGTGACCTAACGGTCCTGGACACTTTCAGGTTCATTCTTGCCCGGGACGACTACTTAGTAGTCTCCCGGGGTTGGATGAAAATAAGGCAACACACAAGCAGACAAGCATGCATTTGTATAAACATAAGCATTCATGTTAGCTCGGGCCCGAAGGTAAGCCGAGAGGTAAAACCGTAAGGGACTTCCCGAGCGACAAGATCTAGGGTAGCATGCGAGGGTCTGAATATAAGCAATATTTTATTTCCATGTTCTAGCATAAGAAATACAAGTTGGGATTATTCCCTTAGCTAGGTGCGCTATATTCTTATTAGCATGTAGGGGGTGATTCACCTAGCGACTAGCATATATTATTCCAGATTTTAAGTGTACTGGCTAAGCAAAGACAAGTTCACCGTAGCCACCCACCTTAGCGATGATTTATCTCGGTTGAGCGATACGCCAAGCGAGCCTATGAAAGCCTAAGTCAGAATCCTGTAGGGACAAGTCTGGATATCCTTTACCTCAAACGAGTATTCTCGCCTGAGCAAAGCGGGTCAGGATATTGCACTTTTGCCGTTTGAATAGGCAGTCTGCTTGAACGGAACGGGGTGTTACAGCACACACATCCTCGTGTCATGCCGTAAAGATCCATCATCCGCAATAGTGAAGTCATCTGTCAATCCTGTCCGAACTTGTGCCCTAATACTCCTCAAAGTTTTATTATCATACTGTGCAGCTCTAATTCTGTCCATCAGCTCTGATTGTATCTGCAATTCCCACATATGAATCTTATTACCTGGAACTAGTACTTTAATTCCTAAGCTCTCTAGATTGGCCAATAAGTGTCTATCTGTAGTCAAGTACATAGCCATCGGATACCTGCTCAAGGCATCGGCGACTACGTTGGCCTTTCCTGGATGGTACTACAATGAGATATCCAAGTCTTTCATCAACTCTAACCACCTTCTCTGCCTCATATTCAGCTCCTTCTGTGTAAATACGTACTTCAAGATCTTGTGGCCTATAAAGATCTTCACACGCTTTCCGTGCAGATAGTGTTCCCACCGTTTTAGAGCGAAGATAACTTCTGCTAACTCCAAATCGTGGGTGGGGTAGTTCTTTTCATGAGGGCATAATTGTCTTGAAGCATAGGCAATTACTTTCCCGTGCTGCTGAAGAACGCATCCCAAACCTTTTCCTGAAGCATCACTGTAGATAGAGAAACCACCTGTCCCTGACGGCAACATCAAAACTGGTTCTGTCGTCAATATCTTCTTCAGCTCATCAAACGCGGCCTGACATTCCTTTATCCAGAAAAAATCTACATCTTTCTTGGTCAGCCTAGTCATTGCCTCTGCAATCTTGGAGAAGTTTTGTACAAATTTTCTATAGTATCCTGCTAATCCGAGAAAGCTCCTGATTTTAGCTACCGAACTAGGGGTAGCCCATGACCCCACTGCTTCGATCTTCTTTGGGTTAACTGAAATTCTGTCATCTGTCACCATATATCCAAGGAATTCAACCTTGTCAAGGAAGAAATCATACTTTGAGAGCTTCCCGTACAACTCTTCTTTTTTGAGAGTCTCCAAGACTATCCTCAGGTGCTCTTCGTGCTCCTCTGGGGTCTTCAAATACACAAGAATGTCGTCAGTGAACACAACTACGAACTTGTCAAGGTACTGGTGGAATACCTTGTTCATCAAGTTCATGAATACTGCGGGTGCATTGGTTAAACCAAACGGAATTAATATGAATTCAAACTGGCCATATATTGTCCAAAAGGCTGTCTTCGGTATGTCTTCACTCTTCACCTTCACCTGGTAATAGCCTGACCTCAAGTCTATCTTTGAAAACACCTTCGCTCCGCTCAACTGATCGAAAAGATCATATATCCTTGGCAGCGGGTATTTATTTTTGATAGTGCGGTTATTCAGAGCTCTATAATCGATACACATGCATACCATATTGTCCTTCTTCGGTACAAATAATACCGGACCTCCCCATGGCGATAAACTGGATCTAATGAAATATTTGTCCTGCAGCTCCTCAACTTGCTTCTTCAGTTCTACCAACTCGTTGTTGTTGACTCTATAGACATGTTGCGAAATAGGCTCCTCTCCTGGTATCAAGTCTATAGAGAAATCAACATCTCTATCTGGCGGCAAGCATGGCAACTCCTCAAGAAATATATCCAGGAACTCCGCTATCAGTGGATGTGATAACTCCTCTTCTTCCATCCTAGCTTCGTAAAAAGTACCTCTGCTCCGCTCCGCTGCTCCTTTGGCAACCTCAAACTCTGGCTTTCCTGGCGGCTAAAATATTACTCTGCCTTCGAGACAATCTATAAAAGCATGGTGTTTACTCAACCAGTCCATTCCGAGTACAATATCGTATCCCAGAAGTGGCATGACAAGTAAACTCACGCTCAACTCTCGGCCTTCCAATGATACTCTTCGATCCTTGCAATAATCACGGACTAGGATAATGCCTCCTTCTGTCATGATCTTGAAAGTCCGATCTAATGGTTCCATTTCTAAATGATGCTTAAGGGCATAAGATACAGATATGAAACTATGAGAAGTGCCAGAATCAAATAATGCAAGTGCTAGAATAGAATTGAGAGAAACTGAACCTGAAATCACGTCTCCAGCTGGCTCGGCCTCCTTAGTCGTCATGGCGTAAGCGCGTCCTTGTGGTGCTCCTCTCTGCTGCTGCTGGTGCTGGTGCTGAGCAAACCTCAGCTGCTGTGGTGGAAGTGGAGGTCCCCTCTGCTGGCCTCCTGGTAGAGTAGGTACTCTGGCTGGTCCTCACTGAGCGGTTGTTCCACCCTGACGAGTCTGAATAGATGGACAGTCCCTCAGCTGATGTGCTGATGATCCACAGGACAAGCAAGTACCCAATCTTTTCCTGCAGATGTCTCTGGTATGTCTCATCTTTCTGTAATACGCACACTGGGCAATGGGCTAATTCTGTCTCTGTGGCTGTTGCTGCTGGATGTGTCCACGAACTGGTGCCTGGTGCTGCTGATGCTACTGCTGGTACGGCCTCTTTTGTTGTTGAAAGTGTGGGCCCTTGGCCGGGCCTGTGTTACCACCTGTTCCTTCAGAAGTGTCGTATCATCTCTTGGGCCTGAGGTCCAAGTCATCTTCAGCAATCTGGGCATCCATCAGAATATCCTCAAATATAGCAGTACATCGTCCCAAAGTACGAGACTTGATCTTTCTATTCAATCCCTTTATGAATTTTCGTGCTCTGTCTCCTGGGTCTCAAATCATCGATGGCGCGAATTGACTCAATCGGCAAAACTCTGTGGCGTATTTGTCAACTGATATGCTCCCTTGGACTAAGTCATGGAACTAATTTTCCAATGCTCCCAAAGCCACGTCAGGAAAGAACTTCTCCTTGAAGAGCTCCTTGAAGTCATCCCAAGTAAGTCCTCCGTCAGTGAGTCTCGGCTCTGTACGATACCACGTCAGCGCGATATCAAACATCTGACTGCCAGCGGCCTCGATCTGAAGAATCTCCAGAATCTGTGCCAAACGCAAATTTCTCTCTATATCCTCTAGCCATTCGTCAGTATATAGTATCCCTTTTGTACCTTTGAACTCTCGAGGCATCATCCTCTTGAAGTCCACTATAGTACCTGGCCTCTGGTCCTGCTGGCCAGGATGCTGTGGTTGTCGTGCTACTCTCTCCACAGCCTGGAGAGCCACCTGATGAGCATTCTCCATACTCTCTCTCATTAGCCTTGTCTGTGCCTGGTGCACTTCTGCATGCACCCTATGAGCCTTAGCTTGAACACGCTGAGCTTCTGTTGTTACTCTCTAGGCCTCTAATATGCCCTGGATAAGTGCGAACATCTGTGCGCCGTCAGTGGGCACACCTCCGGGAATCGATGTCGATGGTGGTAGAAGGTTGTCCGTAACAGCTGGGGCAATCCTCTGAACAGGTGGAAGAGAAATCCTATTAGCTTCAGATACTCCCACATGAACAGGAGATGTAGGAGGAACTCCAGATGTCTGTTCGTCAGGTCGAGAGGTGGCAGACCTCTCTGAAGCTGTTGATCCGAATCTCAAAGACCTAGTCTTCGGCGGCATCCTGAAGACAGATTGAAAAGAATCAATTAAGTTAATAGACACGATATCATCAAGGAAGGACAATAAAATTCTAAAGGAAGTAATTATTCAGAATAGCGTTGTACAGATCAAAATTTGCCTAGTTGTGATCGAGCATACTCTCATCCTAAATCCTATTTCCTATATACTATCGCAGGCTTGCAGTAGTACAACTAAGTTGTCGCACTACCACGACATCGCACAACTTTCGCAGCTTAGACCTGCATGGGCCACCACTAAATATGTGTCATGACCCGCACCTGAAATTTGGGCATGAGTCGTGAGTACGTCCAGCTTATGCCGTATCATCGGCGGTAGAACGCTGTCTAGCTCACAATAAATACTAAACATAACTCACAACGTGTCAATGATATCAACTCCATAAGAAGGACAATATACATTTCACAATAGGTCATAATGTAAACTCAATCACAAAACTATAAGAGTATATAGCACGATAAAAGATAAGAAGAATGACATAGTTAAACACCATGTCTCAAAATAAAGATAAACCATAGTCTAGTTGTCTAACATCAAGTCTCCACAAGTCCCAACATAAACTAAGAATAAGTCTAAACATAAACTGAAATAGCCTCAAATAAATCTCAGTGCATAAGATAAATATTGTCTAGATAGCTGCAGGTAATGTCTCCTCTAAAGGAATAGTCTCCTCTAAGATCTCTGGTGTATAGTCTGCATCTATACCTGGTCCGTAATGTGTGGGGCAGAAGTCCTCAAGATCCTCTGGAAAAAATATCCAGTCAGTATTGGAGCGAAGTACAAGCACTAACAACAGTTCCACATATATTGACAAAAACTATAACACAGTGTAAAAAAATACAAGATAAATACGAATAATGGCAATAAGAAATACCAGAATAAAGAACTACTGGAATAAAAGAATACTGGACTAACGAAGTACTGGAGCATATGTCATCATCAATGTACATCTAGCAATGATTAAAAATATAAGTGCATGCTAGAACAATAAACTGGAATATAAGTAAATGCTAGAGCAATAACTAGAACATAAGGAATGCTAGATCAATATACTAGAGATACATGTCAAGAACATTTAGCTAAGTGTGTGAAACATCAGCATATCATGTGATCGACTTGGGACTGATTAGGCTTGTTACATATGATTAGCTATAATTCATGTAAGGTTAGGCTAACCATCCGGATAGCTATGATGCGAGCAATAGTCAAGCTAATCACATATAACAGGCTATGAGGCATGTAATAGTCAGGCTGCACCAACGTGAGGTGTTGGTGAGCTATGATGCATGTAGAGTTGGGTATGATCACATAAGCTACTAATATTTCCCTGTTTCCCCAGCTAGTACGATGGATCCCAATCATGACTCCTCGTGACAGGTCTTGATGATGCCAACTCATGTATACAACAGTATCAGAATTATGTACGCTATACAACTAGAATTATAGAGATAATCAACATAATAAAAACTGTCAGAGAATGTACTCGTATGTGGTCCTTAGCTGGCAATACCAATATACTGTTTCCAAAGTATCGTCTGAATGATCCAACAGTCATATAGACATATCATATAATACAATATTGCATCATATATTACACTTACACACACAATCAAAACACAATGAACTCAGAGACTATGCTAGGGGGTGACACTTGTCATCTACAGGGTCAAGTGTGCGTCTAGTTGCATGGTCATGTCTGTAATTGCTGTGCATAATAGACAGTCAATTAATACGGGTCTTACCAGTACATCAGTGTACATATGGCAGTCTGCTAATAATTTACATGGTCCCAGGTCGATGTAACTACGGGATATCCTTAATTATATTAGGTCACCTAGTACATATATAATTATACATAGTCTTAACTAGCATATAACATTAATACTTATAATATATATATATATACACCAAATAAATACATATACCATATATATATGTGTATATATACTAATTGAATTAATATACTATATAATTATGTGTATATATATACCAATTATATACCTTTTAAACATATACTAATACATATACTATTACATACACTAATACATATATTAATACATACTCCCTCATATCAAATATACGATACGCGTATATTAAACCGTAACTAAATTACATATGCATACTAATGAGAACTACGCGTATGCGTGCACGTGTACATGTACGCAGGAGGGAGAACTCAAACCCGTGTACGCGGGAGAGGCATTCTTGTCGAGGTCATCGCGAAGGGGGTGATAGCGGGGTGCTTCTCGGGTTCACGGCTCGACTCCGATGATCATCAAAGTCGGTCGTCAGCAGCAGGTCACGGCGGTGTACCGGCGAGTCGGCGGGGTTCACGGCGGACCTGGACTGTGCGGGACGGTCGGGATGGCTCCGTTCAGGGGTGCTCGGGTGATGCGGTCGGTTGAGACGTCGGGTTGGAGTGGTTTCAGGCGGAGGTGGCGAGTGCAGCGGGTTCAGTCGCTGGTCGAGGGAAGAAGACGGTGGAGGGGCTGTTAATGGTGCGGGTGGTGCGTGGACTCGGCGAGGCTGCTTCGGCTCCGGCGGGATCGGGTTTATCGGAGAGAGGAGGTAAGGATAATGATAAATAGGGAAGATGGGAAGAAAGTTGGCTGTGGTTTAGGTTTATAGGAAAAAAAGGAAGAGTAAAAAATAATATTTATATATGAGTATAATGCATTGGGTTGACCTAGAACTAGGGCTTGGTCAACACTCCTTGGGAAAAGGGCTTGACATGGAGATATTTTAAGGAGGTTGGTATTGAGTTACACACTCCCAAAAATTATGGAAAAATTTACATGAAGGAGAAATAGGTTTCTTACGTGTTGTGTCCAACGGGGTGGACACCTTAACGCACTTTTGCATAAAAATGCCCAATAATTGGAAAATTACACAAAGTTAGGTTTATGGTTAATTTAATTAAAATTATTATAATTGGTGTTCTAAAATTAATTAAAAGTACATGGGGCTAAAATTAAGTGGGACACAAGTGTCATGAATGAAGTAGACTCAGAATAGAATATTACCCTAATTTGGGTTGCTCAAAATGGGTCGAGATTGCGTCTCCAATTTTTGATTGGAACGCACAAGGATACAAAGTTGGATTTATATTAAATTAAATATAGTCGTTTGCGACGAATATTGTGTGACTAAAATGAAGCACCTCATGGCATAGTTATGTATCACACAAAGATAAAAATAAAAGACTGGCACGACTAGGACAAGGGTGTAAAATTAGTTGGAAGGCAATGACTAGTGTAGCGCTCTAATTATCGAAGCAACGGTAAAGTGCAACAATCAAATAAAATCTCAACAATTTACATAAAAATAATTATCATGCAATCATTTACACATTAATTTATGAAAAGACAAAAATATCCCTATTCTGAAATATGGTTGTGACAACAACAATCAAACAACTCTTAGACACACTTAGAAATTGACTAAACCATTTTGTCCATGCTTGGAGGAATCGTATTATATTACATATCGCTTAGCATGAAGGTACACCTCAGTGTAAAACATGTAACATAATCGTATAGGAATACTTTGCACACAGGAACACATAATACGTAGTGTATCAGCACAGAAACTAATAGTCGAGCCAAGTTACCAATTATTTGTCATTCATATGAGTTCTAGCACATTGTAATACATAGGTCAAGTCAGGCACATGGGAAGTCATAGTCATTTGGCGCATGGTATATGTCTACACATAGTCGGATCAGGTGCATAGTCGGGTCAGGGACATAGTCGGGTTCAACATGCAGTCACTTAGTTCTCATACAATTACAATCATTATAATCATACATGGAAACACAAAATCCAATCAAACATCCAAACCAAGCAAATCAATCAAATGTGGACATAGGGCCGCATAGGAATCAAGGATGAATGGGATCAGGGATGCATGTGCAGGGACGCATGAGAATCTAGGGCACATGGAACATGGGGTGTATAGGCAAGGCAAAGTCCATACCTCGGGACACGCATTGAGTGACAGGAAATAAATGTAAGTCAGAGAAGTGACTAATGTGACTTGATACGACAAGCCAAAAAGTATTAGGGAAATAAGACAAAAGCATAAAAAGCTATACAGAGTCACAAAAGTCGTGCAGAGGCATGCATCCAAAAGAAGAGACGCATGGCTCGTGGCCGCATAGACTCTTGGTCGCATGGAATCTAGGCGCATAGAGTCTGGCCTTAGTGAATTTTCATCCATTTAAGGTACTATGCATCCGACGTTAGGACGCACGCACAGAGAAGACATGTGTCCATCAAAATGGCCGCATGTTCAAGGGGCGTAAGGGCTGGGTCGCATGGAACTCCTTCGTCCCAAAACAACAAGTTCGGGCATAGAAAAGCTCCAAAAACCCAAAAAACTTGTTTCCTTTATAAAAACTTTATTTTCACTCCAAATCATGTGAACCAAAAGCCAAAACACCTTAAATGTAATGCTCTATCACCTAAGAAAACTAGTTTTCTAAAATACCATGGTTTAATATATCAAACCCAAGAAAAACTTATGGAACCCATGAAAACCCTAAACAAAAAATATAAATCTACTCAAATCCATCCATCAAAACAGAAAAGTCCAAACATTAAAAGTATTTTGAATCATAATGTACACATATTAGACTAATAAAATGGAAAAATTAAAATATAAGGGTTTCTCCATATCATGCAAGGTGTACTTGCCTAAAATGAAAGAAGGGGGAGAAATAAGAGAATAGGGGAGGAGAGAGAAAGAAGTTAGCTTATATAGTTAGGACTTGAGGTTTAGACCATGGGTTCAATTCATAACCAAACCAATCCAAACAATTAGACCATGAACCAAGTTAGACCAAAGAATATGTCTAGCCTCCATGCAATCTAATAAATATAGAAGCAAGAAATAATACGTCCCAAATATGTATATCGAGAATGGGGAGTGACATCAACCTGGCCTTGGGATTGACTTTCAACTTTTGCTTTACGTCCATCACAGTATTAATTATGTTGTCAAACCCATTCTTCTCCATATGAATGACAACAAGGTTATGTCTGATCATATTGGTGCTCCAATATGGTAGGTCCCAGAATATGCTTCTCTTCGTCCAGTTATGAGTGTGACCATATCCATCGTACTTGTACCCCTTAGTAGGCTCTTCGATAGCACTTGGTAAATCTTTAATCTTTTTCTATATCGTATCTCTGGACCACCTTGGAGGTGGATTTGCCTTCTCCAAAACTCTGGCACGAAATGCATTCATGTTCCTCCGAAACGGATGATCCGACGGCAGAAATTATCGATAACAATCGAAGAAGCACAATTTTTCTCCGTGTTTCAAACAAAAAATCATAGTGTGGTCCATGTACTACGGACATGATAGATGACCATAAGCTCTCCATCCTAATAATATTTCATAAGCCAGAAAGTCATTGATGGTCAACATAAGTCCTGCCCTAATCTAAATTTTTTTCTTTTTTGAAATATTGTACGTATTAGCACCTGCTTCCTACAGATGATTCAACTCATCTATCAATTGTTGCAAGTACACATCAATGTTCTTCTTTGAATTATTCGGACCCGGGATAATGACGGTTAAGAACATAACCAGAGTCTTCAAGCACATCCAAAGTGGTAGGTTGCACGGGGTGACAATCACAGGCCAACACGAATACTATGGGCCTAAAAGTCCGAATGGGGTGAACCCATCGGAGGTGAGCCCTAATCTTGTATTACGTGGATCTGAAGAAAAATTGGGATACTCTCGATCGAAGTGCTTCCATGCTTCTCCAACGGATGGGTGATTCAACATTCCTTCAATCTGTTCTCGCTTGTGCCAACTCATATTTTTGACGGTCTCCTTCACCATAAACAACCTTTGCAACCGCAACATTAAATGCAAGTAGTGCATCGAATCGGTCGGTTCTCTTGTACTGACAGACCTTCATGTACTAGTTGTTGCCTTGTAGCGATCAACATCACAAAATCTGCATAAGTCTTCATTATTATCGTCTTTGTAGTACAACATGCACCGTTGCGACATGCATCAATTTTTTTATATCCCATACAGAGTGATCTCACCATCCTCTTAGACCGGTAGAAGTATATAGGTAACTTAGCACCCACCGCCAAGATCTCTATAATCAACTCCATCAGTCCGGTGTTACATTCTTGCGACATGTTAAAATTAGACTTGATGCTCAACAGTCTTGTAACCACCTCCAACGGTGAATGATCCTCACAACCAAGATATAATGGAGTTCTTCCATTTTCTAGTAACTCCATAAACTTTGCAATATTGGCATTCAGTTCCTTCTCAGATGCATCATGGTTGTCCAGATCGAACTAGGCCCGACAGCGTCAAAAACCATGTTCTTGTACCTGTCGTCATAGTTAGCATGGTCGTGGACATCCATATACGTCTCAACATAAGTCTCTGGCTCTGATGCTAAAGACACAAGTTCTCTGTGTGAGATCCACTGATAGTAATTCGACATGAAATCCCTCGAGTATAAATGATATATCACATCCACTTCTGAGTGATATTTTAAGTTGTGATATCTCACACACGAACACTTAATTTTGGTACCATCCATATAATAAGGGAACGCCTTGGCGAACTGCAGAAATTATTCCACTCCTGTATGAATTCATCTCGCACATCACACATGTCATCATGATGAAGGTTATACATCTACGAACGATAACACAGGTAGTAATTTAGATCAATTTCTAGATACTTCTACAAATATGAATAGATATCGTTCAAGTATATTATCCAAATGGATGCAAATATGGATACACATGTGAACACTAATAAAGGATATGTGTGACATCACGTATTCCATGTGAGACAATCTCTGAAAAATAAATATACTTCTGGAAGCCTTTTGAGGCTATTAGAGTTAGACTAGATTTTCAAAAGTCTAGTAGATTTCTGGTAGATAGCCTCAAATGACTTAAAAAATTAAATTTTCTTTCCATAGAATGGCTCACATAGAAACTTGACTTCGGAGGTGACAACAAACGTTCGTAGTTATTCTACTTTTATAATAAGTATTATCTATGTGAAACTATTTATCACTTAAATTATATTTATCTAGCTTGTAATATAAACCTAGTTATTCTACTTTTATAATAAGTATTATCTATATGAAACTATTTACCACATAATTTATATATCTAATCCTATACATGTAGCTATATATGCACTTAGTATCTTGGTATCACGTGACATTTAGTACCCCAAGTACCTAAGATATTCATAATTAACTCAATACCCCCATACTCATATACACTAGATACATATGTTATGCTATATATATATATATATATATATATATATATATATATATATATATATATATATATATATAGCATAACAATCATAATATTAGCACTACACTGACAACTATAACACACTTCCTACAGTCATCTACACTCATAATATTCTCTACTTCACAACCCCACCAATTTACTCACACACACCTATATATGGAGGCACACACACTGATAACAAGACCCCTGACACTCATATTTTAAATATATCTACTACCTCTTCATAACCCCACCAATTTTATATATATCTTCTACAGTCCCTAAATACATGTTATAATTCCAAACCAACTCTCTTTGACCTTTGATGCAAATGCTAAAAGATAAATTATAGTCGCATGATTATCAACATTATCTCAACTTTTACTTAAACTACCTTCGAACAATTTGCATATTATATATAAAATTTAGAGATATATATGTCACTCCTCGTTCCTAATATACGTAAAAGTGGGCGTATTATTCTCGCTGGCATATTTTTTGTTTGTTTGCATGAGTCTAGACCAATTCTTTGGTTTGTCTTGGTTTGGTTTGGTTTGGTTTGGGTTGGTTCGTTCATGAGTTGAAATCACGGTCTAAATCTCAAACTCTAGCTATATACCCTACTTCTTTCTCTCTCCCTCTTTATTCTTTCTTTTCCTTCTCCCCCTCAGGTTTTCTCTCCCTCCATAGACAAGTAGACCTTGCATGAGAAATAAAGGAACCCTTAATATTATTGGTCTATTAGGTTTATTGTGTGATTTTAAGCATGTTTAGAACTTGATATTTTTGGATTTGGTAGATAAAATGGTGTAGATCTAGAATTTTATGAGTATGGGTATTCTTGAGTTTTTCTTGGTTTTGATCTTCAAAAGCTTGTTGTTTTTGGAACTTATTATTTTATATGATGGAGTACTTTATTTCGAGCATTTTGGCTTTCGAACCACTTGATTTGGAGTTGAGATAAAGTTTTACGGCAGATATAGTCTTTTCAGATTCTTGGAGTTTTTTCATGGCCGAACTTTTTGTTCTGGGGCGATGGAGTGCATGCACCCCCTCCAACATGTGCCCATCTTGTCGGACATGTCTGCTTATTCATGCTTTCAATATTCGAACGCATAGTATCTTGAACGCATGGAAATTCACTAAAGCCTGACTCCATGCGCCCAGAGTCCATGCGTCCAGTAGATTATGCCGCCTCGAGCTATGCGTCCCTTCATTTTGGGCACATGCATCTACATGACTTTTTGTTCTTTTTCTTTTCTCTTTGACACTTATGCCTTGTCACTTCAATCACCTTTATGTCACTTCCCTGATACTTCTTTTATCGTCCATCACTTCGACACTTGTCCCAAGTAGTGGACTTTTTCTCGAGCATGCCGCTTGGATGAGCATGCAGCCTGAATGAGCATGCGGTATGGAGGAGCATGCGGTCGATTGGTTCAAGCAGCATGACCTCTTTGTACATGACTTAGACACGTATTATCCTTAGTGACTCCCTGGGTACACGTAGTAATTTCTTGTTAGGATTATTTATTTTATTTAAAATATTTCTTATCATCCTCTATGTGGTTGATCTTGGTTATTGCTTGTGTTATGATTCTCATGGAGAATGGACTCAACAACCTGACCATGTGCTAGAACTCATTCTTATGATCTTGGTAATTGGACTCGAATATCGTATCCGTGCTGATACAATTACTGCCTGATATTGTTCATAATCTGTGCACCGAGGTACGACATACCGTGTTACGTGTTAAGTAATTTATATTTGGATTATGCATTAAGAATGCCTCCAAATTCCTGAATGTGTGATACTATTTATATACTTTTCCTCTAGCACGGGCATGATATGCGATTCAAGTAACAAAGCATGGCTAGGATTTTGATTGTGGAATGTTGCATATACGCTTTGGTGAATCTAGATTAAACTTCCATGGATTTGTATCTAGCGTGCCCATACTTTTTACGATATCATAAGGGAAATTCTTATGTAGTAACGCCTTGAGATTTTAAAATAATATACAGTTAATTAGGCAACTAAAAGTGGTAGTAACATTAGGAGAAAACAGTATCCCGAGATTATGCCAATGAACCTTCCCACAAAGATTCGTTCTAAGTGCGTTATGGGTTGGCCACCATAAATACTGTATATCATCCGCCTTAGTGAAGTGTAGTATCTGACCTATTATAAATAATGTTGAACCAATGTTTCACTATAGGAACATTGGAACCGCTAATACTGTGATCTAGCGTAGTGGCCCTACTGAAAACTTGTGCAATTCGTGAAGTGCCTGTATAATCATTTTATTTAGCTCGGTTAGCTCGTGTTCAACAATGGCGTGAAATAAGGATACCTATTATGCATTATTCTGAGATAATCTCAGACTCCATAATTAGCAAGACCTATAAATGATTGGCCGATCTTATTAATTGGACTTGGTTATGATTGTATTTATTCTGTCAGTAGCTAAGGGAAATTGACTATCATAGTGAGATGGATTCAACCATTGTCTTTATTTGGTTATAGGGTTGGACCTTTGTGCTAGGATATGCCATGGACCTAAGTTACAACACAAAAACTATATTATTATATATTTATTGCTTGGGTTTTTTGTTTCTCCATTTCATACTTTCTTTGTGGTACTTGCTATTTTGGGGTCTAATCCCACTGGTTTTGTATGGTCAGGTTTTGAGACAGAACCCGAGGATCCAGCAAACTTTCCCCCGACTCATGGCGCGTACCAGGAATATGACCGCCGAGGATAACGAATGGATTTTCTTCTTCCCTGCTCGTCATTTTATATTTTATTTCTTTTGGGCATTTAGCCACCGACACCTGTTAGTCGTCACGTCTGGACAATTAGTTCCTCTTCATGGATGTATATAAATCAGACTGCAGCTGTAATACTGTCATGTACTTTTGTTATTCCACCAGCTTCTTATTTTGTACAGCTGGTCTCTAGAATATCTTAAGAAAGTATTTGGGACGCCTTATTGCTTTATCATATATGCCCTTTGATTACTATTTCTTGTTTGATTGATTGAGACATAGATGTTCGTGTGACCCTAAGTGACCTGATTGTAGCATGTACCCCCTTGTTTAGTTACAGTCGTAATCGCCATACGATGTATAGTACGTTGTACGGGGTAGCTGGCTGTGTCTGTCTCCGTATTCTGGTACTGGGGCGTGACAAGATTTTAGTGGTGTCTCATGCAAGTCTATTCTATAGACTTGTGGGGTATCATGGTCATAGGAGATTTAATCAAACATGAACCTTCTTGAAATTCTGAAATCGTCCTCTTCGATATTCAGCTTAAAATTTCACAGATTGGTTGCTTCCTTGTTCCTTCTCGTCCTGTACTTGATGTTTCTCGTGCTCTTTCTGAGGGTTTTTCCTTCTCCAGAGATTGAACCAACGAGAGAGACAGAGTTGCCTATGGAACGAGGTCCTGTAGAAACCAAACCAGGGATCCAAGTTTAGCCTACGATAAATGCGGCAGAGCAACAAGCTCTAGATGTTCCCATACCTTCCACAGTACCGACAGTACTAGATACCCCGATCTTGTTAGTGATTATCCAGGAATTGTTAGCATCCCAACAACATCAGATGGTGGTTCAGCAGCAACAATATCAGGAACAGTAATGTCAACAGCTTCAACAACAAGAACATAATGTTCTATTGAACCAAAGGGTTGTAGATGGCCATGGAATTAGGCGGGAGAGTAGATTCTGGGAAATCTGTTAGGTTTTGTAGACTGAACCCAAGATATTTCGATAGAACGGAGGATGCCATTACGAAAGATGATTAGCTCCAGGATATTAAGACCATTCTTACAGCAGCTAAAATTTTAGCTGAGGAACAGATTGACCTGATTCGCTTGCAGCTTCAGGATCTTGCAAGAGATTGGCAGACCACGATAGGGGTAGGATTAAGGTATCCTATTTCTTTAGACATTTTGAGGATCTGGTTCAGGACAAAGTACTTTAGGATTGTCGCTCAGTGCTAGCTACAACAGAGATTTACCAACCTAAAGTAGACTGGAAGGATAGTAGATGGTTACGCGATGGAGTTTTACCGACTGAGCAGGTTTGCTCCAACCATGGTGGCAATAGAGTTGGAGAGAGCGATGATGTTCCAACAAGGACTTCACCTAGAAATCTTACACATGGTAGAGGTGCATTACTACCACACCTTCGAGGCAGTTTTGATAGCGGCCAAGAGGGTTCAGCTTACCTCTCAAACTCAGCACCATCCCATGGCATTCAAATCCATGATATGACATAGAGGAGACCAGTGACCTCGATAGTGATAGCATCTACTCGGCAGCAGTAGCCGAGGCAATACCAGCAACACCAACAACAACGGCGGTGAGCGCCGATGGGTTGTACGTATTATGGCAAGGGAGGTCATACCCGATATGTTTGTCGGGCAGTGAATGGACTATGCTTGAGATATGGAAGCCCCAATCATAGGGTTGCCACTTGTACAATGCTACAGAGGCCAGAAGGGCCAGTACAACAGTTTCATGCATTGCCGGCTCTAAGGGCAGTACAGCAAGGAGGACCAGCAATAGTAATGTACCTCTACCCTTACCGTCTGTTGCCGATGCAGGCTCAATTATACCAAAAACAACAGTAGCAGGAACAATAAAGATCATAATAACGACACCAGGGAAGGCAGCAGCAGAAAGCTGGACAAGGCCAAGGGCATGCATTTACCTTATCCCTGGAAGAGTCTATGGCATCATGAGACATAGTGGCAGGTAACATTTTCTTTACAATCTTTCCTGCCATAGCATTATTTGATTCTGGAGCTTCGTACTCATTTATATCTACACAATATGCGACATATATTGGATTAAAGTTTGAGGCATTGCCAGAGAGACTGAATATACTCAGTGGCAATAGGATCGTAGGAGTTAGTAGGGTGTTCCTAGCATGTCCAGTCATAGTATGTGGACATTTATTACCTACGAAGTTGATTAAGTTCCCTATGGATAACTTTGACATTATCTTAGGCAAGGACTGGTTGAGAGACAGTCATGCGGCGTTAGATTGTCATGAGGGTAGAGTATTATTTAGAGTCTCTGGTCTAGAAGAGTTTGTTCTTAGCAGAATAAGAAAAGCCCATCATAAGGAAGGAATCGCAACAGTAGCAACGGGAAAGGGCCTGATACCCAAAATAGTTAAAGAATTCGTGGACGTATTTTCCGACAAGTTTCTCGAATTACCCCTAGTTAGAGAAGTAGAGTTCTGTATAGAGCTGATGCCATACGCAGAACCAATATCCCAGAGGGTATACCCAATGTCACCATCAGAGCTTGATCAGTTATATCGATACGTGGAAGAACTGAAGGCAAAAAAGTTCATTCGGACTAGTGGATCACCATGGGGAGCACCGACGGTATTAGTGAAGAAGAAAGATGGATCAACGTGGTTATGCATGGATTACAAGCCATTGAATATGGTGACACTGAAGAACAAGTATCCTTTGCCTCGGATTGATGACTTGTTTGACCAATTAAGTGGAGTAAGAGTCTTCTCCAAGATAGATCTGTGATTAGGATATCATCAGGTGCGAGTTCGGGAGCAGGATATACCGAAGACAGCATTTAGGTCACGATATTATAAATTCTTAGTTAGGCTATTCGGACTGACTAATGCTCCAGCGGCACTTTCAAAATAAGTTACTTTAGCGACATTTAAAAATGTTGCTAAAATGGTAAAATATGTCGCTAAAGTATTTAGCGACGTTTTATGGTAGTCGCAATTTAGCTAGTCGCTGACAAAAAAAATGTTGCTATACATCGTAATAGAGACGTTTAGTGGCGACGTTAACACGCCGCCAAATATTTTGAATGTGGCAACATTTTGCGTCTCTACGTCGCCATTTTTGCGACTTCTTAGGTATCGGTAAACATCGCCAATATTTTTGTTATTAGCGACGTATTACGACAAATTCAGCGACGTATAGGTTACATGGCAAATATCGCCATGTCAGCATATCAACAACGTTTAGCGACTCCTGGCGACGTTACCGGTACCGAGTAGCGACGTTACGATACATATTAGCGACGCCAAAAATTGTCACTAAACGTCTCTACCCGTTGCTAAATGTCGCTAATTTTAAAAAAATAAAAATACAGCTTTTATAGTTTTCATACTACAGATGCCTGCAGTTTATCAATTCATAATTTATATTATTAGACCCGGAGTAACCCTCCGTTGAATTTTTTAGGTTCGTCGACCGCTTCGGTGGACACTCAATACCGTTCAATTCCCATGCATTTAATATACATAATAAAGTAAAATTTAAATAAATAGACAGAATAAAATTACAAACTAAGTCTGAAAATAAATATCTAGTAAGCATCACAACTGGTAGTTGTTTGCCATTTAAATCAAAAAAAGAATTGAAAGAACTGGATTTGATTAACAAACTAAGAAAAAGTATAGAGAAGTCCTAGAAGACAATCTAAGTACAATTTTTTTTTGGGTGATGATGGAGGGTTAGGAGTGTAGCAACTTTCTTTACTCCGTGGATGATCCGATGCAGAAGCTCTGCTCTCTTATTTGAGTGTAGGTTTTCCTTAGAACGTTCAAGTTGCTCTTATTTATAGCTATCTGCTGATGGGCTATGGGTGCCACATATGCCTCTGTTTGGTGGCCGCATAAGGCTCCTTCAACAGAATACGGTTGCAACTGTTGTCGCATGCCATGGGCAGATTGCCACGTGGTCTTGGTTAAGATATACTGTTAATGAGATCTCAGGGTTGTTATGAACCCATTGTGGTCATAACTTGGCCAGCTTGACACGTAGTCAGCAACAACTGTGCGAAGATCTCTGCAGTAGTAACGAAAAGATCTTGTCAGCTGGAAGCCGTAAAACAACTAGGCCATATGTTGGCGAGGCTACATGGGTCATGTAGCCGCATACGTGCTCTCATTTGGGCCTTGGTCGAATGGACACTCTGGACGCATGTTGGCGAGGCCGCATGGGTTATGTAGCTGCATACGTGCTCTCATTTAGTCCTTGGTCGAATGGACACTCTGGCTGCATGTTGGCGAGGCTGCATGGGTCTTGTAGCCGCATACGAGGGAACACGTGGTATGGCACTTTTGTCGAATCAATTAATGCGCTGATATGACTCATTGTCTTCTTCTGAGGCATCTTTTTCACGAGTCTCGAAGCGTCTCAAAGTGATGAGTGATGTGTCAGAGCCTCTGACAGACATCAAAATCTGTGTTAGGGGGTCCTTATGCGGCCTCCCTGTTCTATGGTCATTCAGGCCGCATATAGTATACTATACGGCCTCTCGACGAATTTGTTGATCAGGCCACATGTGGCTTCTTTATGACTTGATTATTCAGGCTACATGAAGGCTATTATGCGGCTTTCGTCTGGCCGTATCTATCATGTTTTATGCGACATAATTTTTATGCAACCTATAGTATTTTTATGCTTCTACCGTACTGAGTGTCAACAAATAAAGTCTGAAATACTACCTCAATAAATGTATGAAATAAATACATAAATGAGCCAAGATTATGGGCCAAAACTCACAAACAAATAAATTGCCCTAACTATGACTACTACTGATCCGGAGGAGGAGGAGCACTACAGTGAGCCGAAGAGAATAACTACTGATCATAAGAAGAAGGAGGAGTACTGCTACGAATCTGGGATATCGGTGAGGCCCACTGCTCCAGTGAAATCATCATGGTACCCGATGGAGAGTATGTGCAATCGATGTAAATGTCGATACCGACGGACCAGGAGGACAGATATGCTCCAACGCTTTCAATCGAGTGTTGCAAGTATCCATGACAGATAACATCCTCACAGTACTCTGCTCTACTGACTGGCTTATTTGAATATGTGACATTTGTAGCCTCGTTAGTGCATCGCTCACAGCTATATATGACCCCTGTAGCGTCTTCATATTGCGCTTTGTCAACATGGCCAGATCCCTCAGCTCCACCAGGCTACGCTCAAGTGAATCAAAATATGCTACAATCATCGCATCGTCCATCTGTGGTGTGGGCTACAACATAATCCTCTGTAGCAACTCATCACGTAGAGATGTAATATGATAGTCAACTCTCTCCTGTTGGACTCGTACCGACTCCTGGAAGGGTTGTGTGGTATTTACAATGGCGGAGGGGGTCCTAGAGGACTGCGATACAACATATGCGCCGTAGGCGACGGAGCTGGGTGGCCGGGGGCTGCGAGGAACCACCGGCCTCTCCCTGTGTGGGCTGGGTCGACCGCTCACGGAGCCTAAGATACTCATCATAAAAATTATGTATCTCTCGATAAGTGGACTACTTAGTATCCACTCGTCATGCATAACTGTTAATATATATCTAAGGTACTTATTACTAACTACATGAATATTTATTTATATATTTTGTAAGTTATATTAAAATTATCAAAACATAAAAAATACTTACGTAGCTCTGCATGTCCCTTTCATCGATGAGATGTCCGTCCTTCCTATAGGTGGCGAGGAAGACTGTAACCATGTTAGCGTCCTCACGCCTATGGACCTGCTAAAAAATATATTGTATGTTACTAAAATTAAATATTCTATCATACTTTGATTAAAATACTATGTATACAATGAAATGCAAACCGTGCGACGAAAATATTTCGTCATCGGAATTGATCCACCATACCACTTTTTCTCCTTCTTCCTGGTCTTCTTCGCCTTCTCTGACTTTTCAATGTACCTAGGATCATTAAATCTAGCCATCATCACAGTCCACTAATCAGGCATGATCCAACCATTGATTGGTTGTCCTAAAGCAGCACGATCCTTCTGGTCCCGGATTGCATCACGGATTATTTTGACGATGACGGAGGGCAAGTGTTCCTCGATCTTTTCAGCCTGGTGTGACGGATAGAAATACATTTTCTACAAGAAGTAAGGTAGTAAGTTTATAAAAAATTACTAAATTATATAATTGATAGTAAAATTAAATTTACTTTTACCTTAAAGTGCGCAAACCAGAATATCTTCCTCTAGTCGGGGGCATCCGAGTAGTTGATCCAAGGGCCACCATAGTTGTCCCTCAAAAACTGCCCTAAGGCTCTATGTACCCTCGAGGGACGATATATACATAGATAATTATATTCAAGGAAAGTGAATATATATTAATACATGTGTAAGAAAACTAAAACTAATTAACTTACTTTGAAAGCATATCGGCCCAAATCTCCATTATCGTCTCGTCGAAGGAGCACACAAAGGATTACTCTGAAAAGATGAAGGCGCAGAAGGCTGGGCCAAGTCTATCTCATCCATCTACCCCACTGTCTCCATGGTGCCGTCAGCAGGAGGAACGGTAGACGAGGGAGTAGCCTCAGGCCTGGAACTGCTCGTCTCAGGAGTACTGCCACGTACCGTCGATGGAGTCGAGGATTTGACTGGTCGTTAGAATAGAGTACCCAGAGATGAGGATCCGGAACCAGTAGTGTCACCCTCACTTTTCCAACTAGGGGTATATTGGTGATTTTGGCATGGGTATTTTATTTTAGGAATATTAATTAAATATTGTGCATGTTGTAAATATTATTTATTATATTATTTATTTATTGTCAGATGTTAGATTTTATTTTGGACTTATGTTAGTGGACCTAATTAGTTTAGATTAGATCCATGGACCAACATTTAATTTTACTTAGAATTGAGCCCAATAGAAAGCACATTCATTAGGAGGATGAATTAATTAGTGAAACCAATTAGACTAGAACCTTCCCTCCTTAATTAATTTCTTTATGACAAGCCCCAAGGGATATTTTGGACATTTCATAGTAGCTTGGAGGAGGGGTAAGGGCCGGCCACCTATTGGAGTGAGGAGAGACTCTTCCTCCTCATTTGTCATTCCAAATCTAGATCTATAATTTTTTCTCTTCCAAATTTTTTTATTCCCACACCAATCCCTACTCAAATTTCTTCCCAATTTCTTTCCTATTCTTTATTAGAGGCTATTAGAACAAAGATCTACAAGGAGGAAGTAAGGATCTACAAGGAGCAAGGATCTACAAATTGGAGGCTCTTGACACTCAATTTAGAATTTTTATTGGAAATTCATCTCCTAATAGGTATAATTCAGTTTTTCCTCTCTAATTAGAGTATAAATCTGCAATTTAATTATTAGGAACACACCCATATACTAAGGCTATCCATAGGAATTAGAATTAGGTTCAAAGGAGGTCTATGGAAAAAGATATGTGGTATTTTATGTCAATTTTGGGAGAATTCCCAGATTGGCACATCTTGTGTTTGTCAATAGGTCAATTAGACTAAATTGACATATATTTGATTATGTGTGACTAGTGTCGTGTCCACAATTAGATATGTGTAGCCCGTATCCCAATAATTTGCGATACAGGTTGTTTTTGGGGTTTTTCTCGGACACGGGGGTTTGAGCATGTCATATTTTGACACGGGCACGTAGACGAGTAGCTAACTCTTTGTGTTGTTCATAATTATAATTTTAGACTTGCTCATGTCCTTTGGGATATATTTGGTTGTGTGGTGGAGCAATTGTCACTACCACATTTTAGGAAAAAGGGTATTTTAGTAATTTCCTATTTAAATAAATATTGTGCATGGTAAATAATTTTTGTTGTATTATTTAATTGTTGTTGGATGTTATTTAATTATTTTGGACTTATTTTAGTAGACCCAACTAGTTTAGATTGGACCCATGGACCAACATGAATTAAATAGTTAGATTTGGCCCATTTAGAAAGCCCATGATTAAGGAGATGGATTAAATTAATTAAGTGATTAGACTAGAAGCTTCCTTCCTTAACTATTTCTTCATGAGAGGCCCCAAGGGGTACATTGGACATTTTACAATTATTTGGGAGAGTGGCAAGGCCGGCCTATTAAAAGAGGGGGAAATTTCTCTCTCCTTTCATTCTCATTCCAAATCTAGATCTAGAATTTCCACTCCCAAATTCCCTCCATTTCCATTCTAATTTCCTACCAAATTCATTCCAAATTCTTCCCAATTCACCATTAGAGAAGGAGAAAGCAAGGATCTAGAAGGAGGAAGCAAGGATCTAGAAGAAGGAAGCAAGGATCTACAAAGAGGAGCAAGGATCTACAATTTGGAAGCAAGTTCTTCTCAATTGGAGGTTTCATTGGGAATCCATCTCCCAATAGGTATAATTCAGATTTTCCCATTTAAATAGCTTCTAAATCTGAGATTTAATCATGTAAAATCAACCTATATGTATGTACTACCCATAGGACTTTGTTTTGTGTTCATAGGAGACCCATGGAGAAAGTTATGGTGCTTTTTGTGTTAATTTTGTTGGAATTCCGAATTTATATTTTGTTGTGTGTATCAATTGATCCTATAGATCAATTGGACATGAGCTTATGTGTTTGGAGCTAGTGTCGTGTCCATAATTTGGTACATGTGGTTCGTATCCCAACTATTTGGTGATACGTGTCATTTTGGGGGTTTTCCCTCCGACACGGGGCTTTGAACATGTCGTATTTTGACACGGACACATAGATCTACTTTTGACACTTTGATTTATTCATAAATATTATTTGTGATTTGTTTGTATCCTTCGGGGTGAAATTGGTTGTGTGTTGGACTCGTGTCACATGCGTATTCTAGATCTAGTGGGATACGGTGTGATACTCTCCAATTGTGTGGATTTTTGAATAGATCTAATTATGTATGGTTTAAATTCTTCAATTATAATTAGTAAATATATATAGATATTATATATTTATTTTGTGTATTATTATAGCATAGATCGATATATTTTTGTGTGTGCTAATATGATGTACAAATATAATATGTAGCTTTCTTGCATGTAATTATATATGTACTTATGTTAATAGTATAAATTATACATAAATATTTTATAAAATATATTTATGTGTTTAATTGTGTAATTATATTATTTATAATTATTATGTAATTATTTGTATATTAATGTATATATTTTAGGTGTGCTTCTAGCCATGTAAAATATGAACATTAATATGTTCATGTGTTGTAACTATTGGTATTTAATTATAAGTTTATATGTGCATATATATATAAGTATATAATTATTTATTTATATATATGTATTGTGAGTATTATTGAATATATATATATTTATATATATATATATATATATATATTTATATTTTTCTGTGTTTTAGTGACAGTGGATTTGTGACAGTGAAACTGTCATTATTTTAGGCGGTTCAGCGGCAGCCGCTGTAACAGTGGCGGCGGGCTATTAATGACAGAGCCGCCACTGTCATTAATAACCCATGCAGTGAGCGGGATTCGCAATAGCAGCGACGAATTTTTCTGTGACAGTGGAGTACTGTCACCAATGGGTGACAGCAGTGCAGTTTGCACAGCGGCTTTGGCGACGGTGGTTTCAGTGACAGTAGGAACTGTCACTGAAAGCCTATTTTATTTAATTTATATTTTATCTCACTGTTTTCAGTGACGTTTTGGCATATTTAATTTATATATTACATATTATATTTGTATATATATATATGTATATATATAGGTGTTTTGTGAGGTATAATACTAATAATAATATATTCTTCTATTTGGTTTGTATATACATTATTTAGAGTGTGCATTATTTGTATTATTAGTATTCTTGTGTGGGTATCTATTGGGATCTAATTTTGATTCCTAATTTGTTATATTATTTTCTATATTATTTTATATAGAGGTTTTGTGAGGTTGACATTGGTTTGACCATGTTTGACTTTAGTTGACTTTAGAGTTGACCATAGTTGACTTTTAACTTAGTATTTATTTATTGACCTAGGAGTTGACTAGTTTGACTTGTTCTCTTTCCGGGACCTTGTTTTAATGTGGTATTCCATATCTAGGTCTTCGAGGCACCGAGTCAGACATCTGTGAGACTGTTCTTTGGATTTTAGGCGAGTACATTCTCTGATAGTTTCTTATTTATGATATCCTCTATGTTCACTGTATCTAGTGTAGATATTCATGTTCTCTTGACACTATGGTTACACGGATTGGTATATCCGGATCTCGTCATGAGATGTTATTCCTTGGTATATGGTGTACATGGTGCAAGTATTGTTTCATTGGTTATCTTGTACATGTACAAACACCGATTCTCGGGGAGACTAGCTATCTTCTTGGGGAATCTAGTGCCATAGCATACCGTGGTTGGATCTATTATACCAGTTGGGGGTGGGAAGTATTAGTATAGATATGTGATCAAATCCCTATTGAATAAAGTATTGGTAAGCGAATAGTGTTGATCATGCACCGCACGTATGGTTAGCCAGGCCGCATTGTATCTTGCCCAAGCCGATCACATGTTAAGCTAGTACTCACACACTTAGTCATTAGTATTATTGTTTCATTGTCATATTGTTCATTATTGTATTTCTTTCCAGTATTTCCTTATTGTCTATATATCTCTTGTATCTATTTTGTGCATCTTGTTTATCCACAGCTATTTACTGTTACATAGTTGTTATCATGGATTAGAACTGCTGTTAGAGATGTACTCTGCTCCTTTCCTGACTGGATATATTTTTCCAGATGACACTGAGGAGTACCCTACCTATTATGGACCCCAGGATATTGTGGGTTTAGATTCGGAGATCCTGGCTCAAGAGGGACTTATCCCAACTGAGACAGTTGACCCTGGAGTGTAGCTTGTAGTATGATAGTATTCTTTTGTACTGGATTTGTCTCCAGCTTATTTTTGTTACTCTTCAGACTCATTGATGTATTATTTTAAACTCATGAGTTGATGACTATTCTATTCTTATCTGATTCGTGCTCATTTCTACCTTAGATCTGTGATTGAGTATACTATCATTATTGGTGGTTCATTACATTGTTAGATAGACTATCTAGACAGCGTTCTACCGCCGATTCTGCGGCGTAGGCTGGGCGTTGTTTCCGACTAGTACCCTTACACCGGGTGCGGGTCGTGACACATTTTTGGTGGTGGCCCATGCAGGTCTAGCTTCACAAGTATGTGATGTCGTGGTAGTGCGACAACTTAGTTGTACTACTGCGAGCCTGCAATAGGATATAGGATATAGGCTGAGATACTCAATCACATCTAGGAAAATTCTTTTGATTCAACTATTCTCCTTTGACGTTGATACTTGATCTCTTAAACTGTCCTTTCCTTGATGTCTTACATCTTGTGCCATATTGATTCTTTCTTTCGCTTTGTCTCAGGATGCCGCCTAAGACTAGATCACAGCAGGGGAGAGCAGCTTCTGAGAGGTCTGCGACATCCCGAGGGCCTGCACTAGTCACTTCTCCGGTGATTGGAGTGTCAGCTGCTTTCGGAGGTCCACCACCTACTCAGAGGACTGTGCCAGCTGTATCTGAGGGGCTTCCACCTCCACCTCCTGTGCCAGCAGAGGCGTCACTGATGTTTATACTGTTTCGTGAGATGCTCGAGGCACAGAGGGCTCAGTCAGAGGCACATCAGAGACAGACCGACGTCCTACGGCAGGGCATCGAGAGTGCTCATCAGCTTGCTCGTGCTGTAGTTGAGAGAGGAGTTCCGATCCAGCAGCAGGTTGTTCCTCAAGTTGCTCAGCTTCGGCCAGGCAACATTCAGGACTTCAAGAAACTGGAGCCTAGGGTTTTCAAAGGGACGGAGGGCATCGTCTATGCTGATGATTGGCTCGAGGACATTGAGCGTCTTATGAGGGTGTCCCGTCTTTCTGAAGATCTGAAGGTTGAGGCGGTAGGAATTCAACTGTTCGACGTCGCTCGCACTTGGTTCAGGAATGAGCCAGTACTGGTTGACGTAGGACAATCTTGGGAGGTATTCAAGGACCTTTTCAAGAAGAAGTTTTTCGTCCGGATAGACAGGCTTGACTTGGGGAGACAATTTGAGAGTCTCATTCAGGGAAGCATGTCTGTGGAGGAGTACGCTGCAGAGTTCGGTAGGTTGAGCCGATTTGCAGAGTACTTGGTGAGGGAGCCGAAGGTTCGAGCTATTCGTTTCCGAGAGGGTCTAAACTGGGAAGTGAAGATTCTCATTCCTTCTTTTTATGAGACATACTCGGAGATACTTGCGGAGGCATGCAAGGTTGAGCGGGATCTGGGTTTGAAGACCAAGAGAGACCGTGATTCTTTTCTGGGGGCCAATGGCAGTGCAGTATCTGCCAAACGTTCTCATTTCCAGTCCAGACCTTTCCAGCAGCCACAGCAGAACCAGACTCTAGCTAGAGCGCCTTTCCACCAGGCACCTCAGCAGCAGAGACAGTTACAGCAAGCTCCATGCAACTTTTGCAAGAAGCTCGGCCACATCTGGGAAGTTTGCAGAAGGAGGCTAGGAGTTTGTTTGTATTGTGGTACTGAAGGGCATCAATCAAGGGAGTGTCCTCGTCGTGCAGTTCAGGGAGCAACTCCAGCTCCGAGGACACAGACGAGACCACCTGTAGCACAGCCGAGGGGACCGCTTCCGACACAGCAGCAGCATTTTGTCCAGCATCAACAGCAGGAAGGTGCTCGACAGGGACGAGCGTTTGCTATGACCGTCGAAGAGGAGGAACCCACCGGAGATGTTATCGCAGGTTCTATTCTTCTTGATTCCATTTCAGCTTTAGCTTTGTTTGATAGTAGTGCTTCCCATAGTTTTGTATCTGTTTCTTTTGCTCTGAAGCATGGTTTGGTAGCTGAGTCTTTGCTTAGGACTTGCAAGATCATGACCGGGGGAGGCATTATCCTGGTTAATGATATTTGTAAGGATCGGAGAGTTACTCTGGGAGGCCGGGAGTTGAGTGCGTGTCTACTTGTAATGCCACTTCCGAGCTACGACATTGTACTTGGGATGGATTGGTTGAGTAGGCACCGTGCTAGCATAGACTGTAGAGGAGGTAGAGTTTTGTTTGGTTCGCCAGGAGAGCCAGAGTTCGAGTTTGCTAGAGGAGCTACGGAGCAGGGGGAAGGCATTATTTGTGGAGCTATGGTGGAAGACATAGAGTTGCCGCATCCGTTGATAGCAGAATTCTTGGATGTGTTTCCTGAGGAATTGCCAGGATTGCCACCAGATCGAGATGTTAAATTTTCTATAGACTTGGTGCCAGGTGCAGAACTAATTTTGCAGCATGTCTATAGAGTAAACAACAGCGAGCTGGTCGAGTTGAAGAAGCAGGTGGACGAATTGCAGGATAAGGGGTTTATCAGATCGAGTTCTTCACCATGGGGAGCCCCGGTATTGTTTGTACCGAAGAAGGATGGATCGGTGCGTATGTGCATTGATTACAGAGCTTTGAATAATCTCACTATCAAGAATAAGTATCCTTTGCCACGGATTGATGATCTGTTTGATCAGTTGAGTGGTGCGAAGGTATTTTCTAAGATAGATTTGAGATCAGGCTACCATTAGGTGAAGGTGAAGCCGGAGGACATACCGAAGACTGCTTTTAGAACTCGGTATGGTCAGTACGAGTTTATGGTGATGCCGTTTGGTTTGACTAATGTACCGACGGTATTTATAAACTTGATGAACAAGGTGTTCCACCAGTACCTTGACAAGTTCGTGGTGGTATTCATCGACGACATACTCATATACTCGAGGACATCGGAGGAGCATGAGGAGCATTTGAGGATTGTGTTGGATGTGCTGAGGAAGAAGAAGCTGTATGGGAAGTTGTCCAAATGTAAGTTTTTCTTGGACAAAGTAGAATTCTTGGGGCATGTTGTGACTGGTGATGGTATTTCAGTGGATCCGAAGAAGATTTCAGCAGTAGAATCTTGGAAGACTCCGAGTTCAGTAGCAGAGATCAGGAGTTTCTTGGGATTGGCAGGCTATTACAGGAAGTTTGTGCAAGATTTTTCGAGGATTGCCGAGCCGATAACCAGACTCACAAGGAAGGATGTGGAGTTTGTTTGGACGGAGGATTGTCAGGTTGCTTTTGAGGAGTTGAAAAAGAGGTTGACGTCTGCTCCTATTTTGACGTTGCCATCAGGGTCCGGAGGTTTCACTATTTATAGTGATGCATCGGGGAAGGGTTTAGGTTGTGTTCTTCAGCAGCATGGGAAAGTGATTGCCTATGCATCCAGGCAATTATGTCCTCATGAAAAGAACTATCCTACCCATGATTTGGAGTTGGCAGCTGTCATATTCGCCCTGAAGTTATGGAAACATTATTTGTACGGAGAGCGTGTGGAGATCTTCACAGACCACAAAAGCTAGAAGTACGTTTTCACGCAGAAGGAGTTGAACATGAGGCAGCGTCGGTGGTTGGAACTGATGAAGGATTTTGATATCTCTTTACAATATCATCCTGGGAAAGCAAATGTAGTTGCCGATGCTTTAAGCAGGTATCCGGTAGCTATGTTCTTGACGCAGGATCGATATCTGTTGGAGGACTTGGAGAGCTTGGCATTGAGGTGATTGTTCCTGGGTGTGCTATGCAGATGTGGGGATTGCAGATACACTCAGATTTGATGGACAGGATCAAGGCAGCACAGTATGATGATGTATCTTTGAGGAGTATCAGAGCTCAGGTGAGAGCAGGATTGGAGGATGATTTCACTATTGCAGAGGATGGATCCTTGAGGCATGGAGTTAGATTATGTGTGCCTAGTGGGGAGTTGCGCGAGGAGGTATTGCAGGAAGCGCATCGCTCTCAGTATTCCATACATCCAGGTGCTAACAAGATGTATCGGGATATGCGAGAGAGTGTGTGGTGGTATGACATGAAGAGGGAAGTGGCACAGTTTGTATCCAGATGCTTAGTGTGCCAGCAGGTGAAAGCCGAGAGGCAGAGGCCAGGAGGGTTACTTCAGCCATTACCTATTCCAGAGTGGAAGTGGGAACACATTACTATAGATTTTGTGTCCGGACTTCCACGATCTCCAGGAGAGAAAGACGCAATTTGGGTCATTGTTGATAGATTGACCAAGTCGGCCCACTTTTTGCCTTTTAAAGTGGGTTTGTCTACGGAGAAGCTGGCAGAGATGTATGTGAGGCAGATCGTTAGGATACATGGAGTTCCCGTCAGCATAGTCTCAGATCGGGATAGTCGTTTCACTTCTCATTTCTGGAGGAGTTTGCAGGAGAGTTTGGCCACTCAGCTCAAATTCAGTACTGCATATCATCCCCAGACAGATGGGCAGTCTGAGCGGACTATCCAGACTCTCGAGGATATGTTGTGCACTTGTGTACTAGATTTTGGGGGTTCTTGGGAGGACCATCTCCATTTGGTAGAGTTTGCTTACAACAACAGTTACCAGGCCAGTATAGAGATGTCACCTTTTGAAGCTCTATATGGTCGGAGGTGTCGTACTCCTTTGTCTTGGGACGATGTTGGAGAGAGAGTTTTGCTTGGGCCAGAGATGGTTGTGGATGCAGCGGAGAAGGTTCAGTTGATCAGAGACAGACTTCGAGTGGCGCAGGACAGACAGCGGCATTGGGCCGATAGCCATCGGAGACCTTTGGAGTTTGAGGTATAGTTTAGATTTTGTTTGTGCTTGTTCTTGTTTGTTATAGATTAAGTTCTTAAGATGGTGTTTTGTTCTAGGTGGGTGGTTTGGTGTTTCTGAGGTTTTCTTCGACACGAGGCACGATTCGCTTCGGTGGAGGCGAAAAGCTTAGTCCCCGATTCATCGGACCTTTCACTATTCTAGAGAGGGTCGGTGCAGTTGCTTATAGACTAGACTTGCCACCTACATTGGAGGGAGTACACAACGTGTTTCATGTGTCGCAGTTGAGACGATACGTGGCAGATCCTAGTCATGTATTGGATCACTCGGAGATAGAGGTGGGCCCTACTCTTAGCTATCCAGAGCAGCCAGTTGAGATTCTGGATCGGAGAAAGAAGGTGCTGAGAAACCAGACTATTCCTTTGGTGCGCGTCGCATGGAGGTATCACTCTCCGGGGGAGTCTACCTGGGAGAGAGAGGATGACATGCGAGAGCGTTATCCATATTTGTTTGTACCTTGAGGTATGTTATTTCTAGTTATGTTCTGTTCATTGTTATGTTCTGTTCATTAGTTAGTTGTGATTCTTTAGTTCTGTTCTGTGTTTTTCTGGGGGTAGTTTTCATCTTTGAATTTCGAGGACAAAATTATTTTAAGGAGGGTAGACTTGTCACTACCACATTTTAGGAAAAAGGGTATTTTAGTAATTTCCTATTTAAATAAATATTGTGCATGGTAAATAATTTTTGTTGTATTATTTAATTGTTGTTGGATATTATTTAATTATTTTGAACTTATTTTAGTAGACCCAACTAGTTTAGATTGGACCCATGGACCAACATGAATTAAATAGTTAGATTTGGCCCATTTAGAAAGACCATGGTTAAGGAGATGGATTAAATTAATTAAGTGATTAGACTAGAAGCTTCCTTCCTTAATTATTTCTTCATGAGAGGCCCCAAGGGGTACATTGGACATTTTACAATTGCTTGGGAGAGGGGCAAGGCCGGCCTATTAAAAGAGGGGGGAAATTTCTTTCTTCTCTCATTCTCATTCCAAATCTAGATCTAGAATTTCCACTCCCAAATTCCCTCCATTCCCATTCCAATTCCCTACCAAATTCATTCCAAATTCTTCCCAATTCACCATTAGAGAAGGAGGAAGCAAGGATCTAGAAGGAGGAAGCAAGGATCTAGAAGAAGAAAGCAAGGATCTACAAAGAGGAGCAAGGATCTACAATTTGGAAGCAAGTTCTTCTCAATTGAAGGTTTTATTGGGAATCCATCTTCCAATAGGTATAATTCAGATTTTCCCATTTAAATAGCTTCTAAATCTGAGATTTAATCATGTAAAATCAACCTATATGTATGTACTACCCATAGGACTTTGTTTTGTGTTCATAGGAGACCCATGGAGAAAGTTATGGTACTTTTTGTGTTAATTTTGTTGGAATTCCGAATTTACATTTTGTTGTGTGTATCAATTGATCCTATAGATCAATTGGACATGAGCTTATGTGTTTGGGCCTAGTGTCGTGTCTATAATTTGCTACATGTGGTTCGTATCCCAACTATTTGGTGATACGTGTCATTTTGGGGGTTTTCCCTCCGACACGGGGCTTTGAACATGTCGTATTTTGACACAGACACATAGATCTACTTTTGACACTTTGATTTATTCATAAATATTATTTGTGATTTGTTTGTATCCTTCGGGGTGAAATTGGTTGTGTGTTGGACTCGTGTCACATGCGTATCCTAGATCTAGTAGGATACGGTATGATACTCTCCAATTGTGTGGATTTTTGAATAGATCTAATTATGTATGGTTTAAATTCTTCAATTATAATTAGTAAATATATATAGATATTATATATTTATTTTGTGTATTATTATAGCATAGATCTATATATTTTTGTGTGTGCTAATATGATGTACAAATATAATATGTAGCTTTCTTGCATGTAATTATATATGTACTTATGTTAATAGTATAAATTATACATAAATGTTTTATAAAATATATTTATGTGTTTAATTGTGTAATTATTTGTATATTAATGTATATATTTTAGGTGTGCTTCTAGCCATGTAAAATATGAACATTAATATGTGCATATGTTGTAACTATTGGTATTTAATTATAAGTTTATATGTGCATATATATATAAGTATATAATTATTTATTTATATATATGTATTGTGAGTATTATTGCATATATATATTTATATATATATATATATATTTTTATATTTTTCTGTGTTTTAGTGACAGTGGGTTTGTGACAGTGAAACTGTCATTATTTTAGGCGGTTCAGTAGCAGCCGCTGTAACAGTGGCGGCGGGCTATTAATGACAGAGCCGCCACTGTCATTAGTAACCCATGCAGTGAGCGGGATTCGCAACAGCAGCGACGGATTTTTCTCTGACAGTGGAATACTGTCACCAATGGGTGACAGCAGTGCAGTTTGCACAGCGGCTTTGGCGACGGTGGTTTCAGTGACAGTAGGAACTGTCACTGAAAGCCTATTTTATTTAATTTGTATTTTATCTCACTGTTTTCAGTGACGTTTTGGCAGATTTAATTTATATATTATATATTATATTTGTATATATATATAGGTGTTTTGTGAGGTATAATACTAATAATAACATATTCTTCTATTTGGTTTGTATATACATTATTTAGAGTGTGCATTTTTTGTATTATTAGTATTCTTGTGTGGGTATCTATTGGGATCTAATTTTGATTCCTAATTTGTTATATTATTTTCTATATTATTTTATATAGAGGTTTTGTGAGGTTGACATTGGTTTGACCATGTTTGACTTTAGTTGACTTTAGAGTTGACCATAGTTGACTTTTAACTTAGAATTTATTTATTGACCTAGGAGTTTACTAGTTTGACTTGTTCTCTTTCCGGAACCTTGTTTTAATGTGGTATTCCATATCTAGGTCTTCGAGGCACCGAGTCAGACATCTGTGAGACTGTTCTTTGGATTTCAGGCGAGTACATTCTCTGATAGTTTCTCATTTATGATATCCTCTATGTTCACTGTATCTAGTGTAGATATCCATGTTCTCTTGACACTATGGTTACACGGATTGGTATATCCGAATCTCGTCATGAGATGTTATTCCTTGGTATATGGTGTACATGGTGCAAGTATTGTTTCATTGGTTATCTTGTACATGTACAGACACCGATTCTCGGGGAGACTAGCTATCTTCTTGGGGAATCTAGTGCCATAGCATACCGTGGTTGGATCTATTATACCAGTTGGGAGTGGAGAGTATTAGTATAGATATGTGATCAAATCCCTATTGAATAAAATATTGGTAAGCGAATAGTGTTGATCATGCACCGCACGTATGATTAGCCAGGCCGTATTGTATCTTGCCCAAGCCGATCACATGTTAAGCTAGTACTCACACACTTAGTCATTAGTATTATTGTTTCATTGGCATATTGTTCATTATTGTATTTCTTTCCAGTATTTTCTTATTGTCTATATGTCTCTTGTATCTATTTTGTGCATCTTGTTTATCCACAGCTATTTACTGTTACATAGTTTTTATCATGGATTAGAACTGCTGTTAGAGATGTACTCTGCTCCTTTCCTGACTGGATATATTTTTCCAGATGACACTGAGGAGTACCCTACCTATTATGGACCCCAGGATGTTGTGGGTTTAGATTCGGAGACCCTGGCTCAAGAGGGACTTATCCCAACTAAGACAGTTGACCCTGGAGTGTAGCTTGTAGTATGATAGTATTCTTTTGTACTGGATTTGTCTCCAGCTTATTTTTGTTACTCTTCAGACTCATTGATGTATTATTTTAAACTCATGAGTTGATGACTATTCTATTCTTATCTGATTCGTGCTCATTTCTACCTTAGATCTGTGATTGAGTATACTATCATTATTGGTGGTTCATTATATTGATAGATAGACTATCTAGACAGCGTTCTACCACCGATTCTGTGGCGTAGGCTGGGCGTTGTTTCTGACTAGTACCCTTACACCGGGTACGGGTCGTGACAGCAATATCGAAAGTGTATCATAGAATGAGTGTGATACGGGTGCGGTGCACTCCATGTATTTATTTTCTTGCATTTCAATTCAAAATAACTTGGTTATAGCTATTAGAGTGATATAATTATATTGTTATGTGATATATATGTATATATGTAATAATATATATGTTCTATAATTTATTTTGATGTATGGATGGCCATGGGAGAATGGGGAGTTCATATACATCACTAGTGTGGTTATTGTATATATATATATATATATATATATATATATATATATATATATAGGAATATATATGTATGTATGTGGATGAGTATATATATATATATATATGTATGTTTGGTAATATGTTTATATATGTATGTAGGTATAGTTATATTTATAAGCGAGTGTGTGTGTGTATGTGTTTGCTTAGTGATATATATATATATATATATATATATATATATATATATATATATATATATATATATATATATATATATGTATCATGTATGTGTCTAAGTGTGTGAGTGTTGAGTGTCAGTGTATCAGTGAGAAGGGGTCGGGTTGCTGGTACTAGCTAGCAGCAGTAGCAACAACTAGCTAGCAATAGTAGCAGCAACTAGCTAGCAACAGCAAGCAGCAACTGTAAGCAGCAAGAGCACTGCAACAGCAAGAGCAGCAGCTGCAGCAATAAGAGCATGTGCAGCAGCAAGAGCAGCAGCTGCAGTAGCAAGAGCACTGCTGCAGCAATAGCAGGAACTACAGAGAGCATGTACAGCAACAACTTATCATGTTGTGCACTTAAGAAAGGGGAGGTTAGGCTTAAACTTATAGCTCAAGTCAGTGAGTTGTATAGATAAGCTAGTTAGTTATCTTGATAAACTAGTTAGTTATATGTATATATATATATTGATAAGCTAGTTAGTTATATATATATATATCATATATATATATATATATATATATATCATATATATATATATATATATATATATATATATATATATATATATATATATATATATATGTGTGTGTGTGTGTGAGATATATATGTAGATAAGCACTAGTTAGCATTGGTTAGTATTATTTCTATATTACCTTGAGTGATACCAAGGTAATGAGAGTTGAAGTATCTTGGGTACGGGTATTAAATATAGAGGTATGTTAGTATGTTAGTTAGTATAGTATTGTATAAATTTAAATGCATGTTACTATATAGTTAGGTGTATGGGTAGTTAGTTACATGTTAGAATTTGAATTACCTTGTGATTCCAATGTAATGTCTAGGTATTGGTTTATACTCAAGGTATTGAGTTTGTATATCAAGATAGGTGTATAGGTGGTGTGATATTGCATTGGTTCAAAGCCAAGGTATTCACTTAGCATTAGTTTGGCTAGGAGTACTATATATTTTGTCTTGTATATATATATATATATATATATATATATATATATATATATATATATATATATATATATATATATATATTATAGTATTTTCATATCTAATAACTTGCATATCTTATGATATGGTACATTGTTGGTATCCTAGTATCTTAGTATAGATAGTATAGCCTAGTTACATAGTGTATGGACCCAATATCCTAGAGATGGACTCATACAACCTAGAAATAGCTAGTTTGACCAAGTTTGACCTAGAGTTGACCTAGTTTGACTATTTCGACTTAGAAATAGCTTTATGACCTAGAATTGAACTAGTTTAACATATTTTTATTCCAAAATCTTGTATTGATAGAATATACCATATATAGGTCTGTGTGACCCCATCTTGAACATCGAGAGACACACCTTACTCAGGACCTCAGGCGAGTATATTTCTATGTTAGTTTTTATTTCATAATAGTGTATATATCTCATATTCTAGAACTATATACTTGATTCTAAAATAGTGGTTTCATGGACTGGTACTGCATGGATCCTGTCCGGAGATATTATCCCTTACCGTGTTCAGCAGGTACTCATTCACATATATTTTATCGTGTGTATCAGGTATTAATTTATTATATTTCGTGTTCACACACTGCTCGTATTCAGTGTGCTAATATTTGTATACACATACTGCTCATGTTCAGTGTGCCCATATTCATGTTCGTAATATGTCGTGATTGAATCTATTGGTATTAGTTAGGGATGGGGGAGTAGGAGTTGATTATATTATCAAGCCCCAGTGTATTCATGTATATGTCGATTACATACCACACTTGTAATCGAGTTACCATATGTATTCATGTTCAACCTAAATCGATCACATAATAAACTTGTATTTTATGGCACATTAGTTAGATTTCAGTTATTCCTTTATATTGCAGATATTCTATTGTATGTTCTTCTTTCCAGTATATTACTTGTTCACTCTAGTTCATTTTATTCTGTTGTTTAGTTATCTTGTATTATTTTCTATTATCTGTTATATATGCTCGATTATGTATTTGAAACTGCTTTCAGAGGTATATACTTTGCTTCAATCCTGACTGGATATATTTTTCCAAATGATTGGTTCGTAGATCAGTATCCCACAAACTATGGACCGCAGGACGGTGTTCCATTAGAGGATACTCCTGTAGACCAGGAGGACTTAGTACCCGAGCCTGAGGAGGTTTAGTTTATTTCTGGTGGACTTGTATTAGACTATTATTGAGACTTTGGCATGTATATTATTTCAGTCTTGTGGATGTATTGTGATTCCTTTCCTTCGTTATTTCATTTGTGCTCTATCTTCCTTAGTTTGCATTATGATTGAGTATAGTTACATTTATGAGATATCATATTGTTCCTCTGTTTGGAGTTGAGATGATTGACAAGTACCTTTTATATATTGTGTGAAATATTTAGATAATAGAGTTGACCCAAACAGCGTTCTATCACCAATGCTACGACGTAGGCTGGGCGTACCCATATACTTGTACCCGAATATCCGGGTGCGGGTTATGACACATTTTTAGATGTGGCCCATGTAGGTCTGTCCAGAGTCACAATTAGAGCGATATCGTAGTAGTGCTCACCTAGGGTACTGCTCCGAGCCTATTTTAGGAAATAGGATTTAGGTTGAGAGTATACTCAATTACAACTAGGAAACACTTCCAATATCAGTTTTTTTATCCTTCTCTATTAGAATATTTTATTTACTTTGAATAAATTTTGTCCTTATTTGATGATATCGTATCATACTCAATAATGATTTCTTTGTTCAATCTATCTTCAAGATGCCACTGAACACGCATTCCCAACGCTCAGATGCAATGTCAGCGACTTCAATCACTTCGTCGCCTATGAGGGCAGCACAATCAGACGCGGTTCGAGCAGTTACATTCCAGAGGTCCGCTTCACCGATCCAGGTGGATATTTTTGCAGCAGCTTTCGGAGGTGCTCCACCTTCGGTATATAGGGCAGCGCCGATAGTTTCAGGGGATCTTCCACTACCACCATCTGCAGTCGATAAAACGTAGATATTTGTGCTTTTTCAGTAGATGATGGAGGCATAGCAGCGTCAGTCAGAGGTTATGAGACAGGGCATTGACAATGCTCACCAGATTACGCTTGCAGCGGTTGAGAGAGCCGCCTTAGTCCAACCACAGACGGCACCACCTCCGTTTACCTCGCAGCAGCCAAGGTCGGGCACTATCATAGGTTTTAAGAGGATGGGGCCAAAGGACTTTAAAGGCACTGAAGGAATCATTTATGCTGATGATTGGATAGAAGACATAGAGCGGAACCTTTGGCTGGCACAGATTTCAGAGAGGTTACAGATAGAGGCCGCAGGGAGCATGATGTTCGATATTGCGTTGACTTGGTTCAGGATAGACCCCAGGATCTCAGCACCAGGACTTTCTTGAGAAGCTTTCAAAGAGCTCTTCAAGGAAAAGTTTTTCCAAATGTGGCTCTGATATCTCTAGAGAGCCAGTTCCAGTACCTTGTTCAAGGAGGTATGATGGTGGATGAGTATACGACAATATTGCAGATTAGGCCGCTTTGTGGAGGGACAGAACCCCAAAGAAAGAGCCAGGAAGTTCAGGAAAGGCATAAATAGGGAAGTCAAATCATATACGAATAGAGATCCCACCTCTACTTTCGAGGAGATTTTGACGCAGGCACAGCGGGCAGAGGATGATCTAGAGCTTGGCTCTAAGAGGCCGAGAGACACAGGAGGATCCAGTACCAACACGGGTCCAATAAAGCAGCCTCATTTCCAGCAGCAACACCAGAGGCATTTTCAGCAGCAGCACCAGAGGCATTTCCAGCAGCCGAGGCAACAGTATCATGGACCAGCTAGAGCACCGGTACAGCAGATACACCAGATCCAGAGGACAGCTATTCTTTGCACATTTTGTAGAAGCTAGGACATGGATGAGATGCATACAGGATGAGATTGGGGCAGTGCTTATTCTGCGGATCAGGAAACCATCAGTTGAGGGCTTGTCCTAAAGGTCCAGCTCGTCCAGCTCAGGGCAGATCTCAAGCATAGAGAGCACCCGCGAGACCACTAATGGGACAACAAAGAGGACCTCCTCTACCACCACAATAGAAGCAGTTCGCTCACCACCAGCAGTAGTAGAGAGGTACCTAGCGACAGGGGTGAGCTTTCGCCTTGACCATCGAGGAGGAGGAGCCAGTCGGTGATGTTATCTCAGGTTTAGTCTATCTTTATTCATTTTCAGCTCATGCTTTATTTGATTCTGGTGCTTCACATAGTTTTGTATCTGTATCTTTTGCTCTGAAATATCATCTTGAGTTTGAACCATTGGCGAAAACTTGCAAGATCACGATTGGGGGTGACATTATCCTAGTCAGTGATGTTTGCAAGGTTCGAAGAGTTTCTTTGGGAGGCTGAGAGTTGAGCGTGTGTCTACTCGTAATGCCAATTTCAAGCTACGATATAGTACTCAAGATGGATTGGTTGAGTTGGCATCATGCTAATATTGATTATCGAGGAGGCAGAATTTTATTCCAGACACCAGGAGAGCCAGAGTTTGAGTTTGTCAGAGGAACAACAGAGTAGAGCGAAGGACACTCTATGGAGCTTTGGTAGAAAAGCAGGAGATGCCACATCCATTGATTGTAGAGTATATAGACGTATTTTTAGAGGAGTTGTCGGGGTTGCTACCAGACAGAGATATGGAGTTCTCTATAGAATTGGTACCCGGTGCAGTTCCAATATCACAGCACGTCTATAGAGTCAACCATAGCAAACTGGCAAGTTGAAGAAGCAGGTGGATGAGTTGCAGGACAAGGGCTTCATCCGCTCCAGTTCATTATCGTGAGATGTTCCGGTATTATTTGCACCAAAGAAGGATGGGTCGGTACATATGTGTATCGACTTCAGTACACTCAACAACCTCACTATCAAGAACAAATACCCGTTGTCGCAGATCATGATTTATTTGATCAGTTGAGTGGAGTGAAGGTATTCTCAAAGATAGACTTGAGGTCGGGGTACTACCAGGTGAAAGTGAAGAAGGAAGATATTCTGAAGACAACTTTCAGGACTCGGTATGGGCAGTTTGAGTTTTTGGTGATGCCATTTTGGTTGACCAATGCCCCAACGGTATTCATGAACATGATGAATAAGGTATTTCATCGGTACTTGGATCAATTTGTGGTAGTATTCATTGTTGATATACTAATTTATTCGAAGACCCCAAAGGAGCATGAGAAGTACCTGAGGATAGTTCTAGAGACCCTAAGAAAGGAGAAGCTATATGATAAGATTTTGAAGTATGAGTTCTTCCTTGATAAGGATACATTCCTCAAGCATGTGATTACAGGAGACGGGATCTCAGTAGACCCGAAGAAGATTTCAGCAGTTGAGTCGTGGTCTATCCCTAGTTCAGTAGCGAAGATCAAGAGTTTTCTTGGACTGGCAGGCTATTATCGGAGGTTTGTTCAGGATTTTTTCAGGATTGCGGAGCCAATGACTAGACTAACCAGGAAGGAGGTAGAGTTCGTATGGACTGAGGATTGTCAGTCTTCTTTTGAGGAGCTAAAGAAGAGGTTGACTACAGCTCCAATATTGACATTACCATAAGGGGAAGAAGGATTTTTTATATACAGTGATGCATCAGGTATGGGTTTGGGTTGTGTGTTACATCAGAACAGGAAGGTGATTGCCTATGCTTCCAGGCAATTACGCCCGCATGAGAAAAATTACCCTACTCATGACTTGGAGTTGGCAGTAGTTATTTTTGCTCTTAAACTGTGGAAGCATTATTTGTATAGAGAGCAATTAGAGATCTTTACATATCACAAGAGCTTGAAATATGTGTTTATACAAAACGATCTCAACATGAGGCAGTAACGGTGGTTGGAGTTGATGAAGGACTTCGATATTTCTTTGCAGTACCATCCAGGGAAGGCCAAAGTAGTCGCGGATGCCTTGAGAAGGTACCCAGTGGCTATGTACTTGACGAGGGACAGACATTTGTTGGACGATCTTGATAGCTTGGGTATTGAGGTACTAGTTCCTGTAGTTGCAGCACAGATATGGGAAATTCAAGTACAGTTAGAGGTTATGGACCGGATCAGAGCCGCACAGTTCGAGGATGAGTCTCTGAGGAGCATCAGAGCACAGGTCTGGATATGATTGGCAGAGGACTTCAACATTGTAGATGATGGATTATTGTAGCATAGTACCAGATTGTGTGTGCCGAGTGGAGCATTGAGCGAGAAGATTCTTCAGGATACGCATCGATCTCAGTACTCTATACATCCAGGTGCCAACAAGATATATAGGGATATAAGATAGCATGTTTGGTGGTATGGTATAAAGCGGGAGTTGGCTAGCTTCGTATCCAGTTGCTTGGTATGCTAGTAGGTAAAGAGTCAGAGGCCAGGTGGATTGCTTCAGCCTTTACCCATTTCAGACTCGAAGTGGGAGCATATAAACATTACCTCATTTCAGGGCTTCCGCGTTCTCCAGGAGGTAAAGATGCGATTTGGGTCATCGTAGACAGGTTGACCAAATCATCTCACTTTTTGCCATTCAAAGTGGGTACGTCTACTGAGAAGCTCACGAAGATGTATGTATGTAAGATAGCCAGATTGTATGGTATTCTTGTGAGCATAGTCTCAGATCAGGATAGTCGCTTCACGTCCCACTTTTGGAGGAGTTTGCAGGCTAGCTTGGGCACTCAACTCAAGTTCAGTACCGCATATCACCCTCAGACCGATGGGCAGTTGGAGAGGACTATTCAGACTCGCGAGGACATGCTACGCACCTGTGTTTTTGATTTTGGAGGCTCTTGGGAGGATCATATATACTTGGTAGATTTTTTTACAACAGTAGCTACCAAGCCAGTATCGAGATGTCACCATTTAAAGCATTGTATGGATGGAGATACCGTACACCATTATCATGGGATAATATTGATGAGAGAGCCTCATTAGGACCAGAGATGGTCGTAGATGCAGCTGAAAATGTGAAGCTCATTAGGGATAGACTTCGAGTAGCGCAGGACAGACAGCGACATTGGACCGATAGCCACTGAAGACCATTAGAGTTTGAGGTATAGATTTTGTTTGCATTGCTTGTGATTGTTTGTTTTGTTATAGTGCTAAAGCTGTATTTCGTGCTAGGTTGGTGGTTTAGTATTTCTGAGGATTTCTCTGATACGAGGCACGATTTGCTTTGGTGGAGACAGAAAGCTTAGTCCGCGATTCATCGGACCTTTCAGTATTCTCGAGAGGGTCGGTGCAATTACTTACAGACTAGACTTGCCACCTGCATTGGAGGGAGTGCAAAACATGTTTCACGTATCGCAGCTGAGTAGTTGGCAGATCCTAGTCATGTGTTGGATCATTCGGATATAGAGGTGGGCCCTACTCTTAGCTATCCAGAGTAGCCAGTTGAGATTCTGGATCGGAGAGAGAAGGTGTTGAGGAACCAGACCATTCCTTTGGTGTGCATCGTGTGGAGGCATCACTCGCTAGGAGAGAGTACCTGGGAGCGAGAGGCCGAGATGTACGAGCGATATCCTTATCCGTTTAAGTCGTGAGGTATAATTCTTTCTTGCTTGTATTGATTGCTTTTGGTAGTTAGTTTTTTCCTTAATTTCGTGGACAAAATTTTTCTAAGGTGGGTAGGATTGTCATCCACACTTTTCCAACTAGGAGTAGCTTGGTAATTTTGGCATAGGTATTTTATTTTAGGAATATTAATTAAAAATTATGCATATTGTAAATATTATTTATTGTATTATTTTTTTATTGTTAGATGTTAAATTTTATTTTAGACTTGTGTTAGTGGACCTAACTAGTTTAGATTAGATCCATGGACCAATATTTAATTCTAGTTAGAATTGAGCCCAATAGTAAGCCCATTCATTAGGAGGATGAATTAATTAGTGAAACTAATTAGGCTAGAACATTTTCTCCTTAATTAATTTCTTCATGACAATCCCCAAGTGATATTTTGCATATTTTATAGTATCTTGTAGGAGGGGTAAGGGCCGTTCACCTATTGGAGTCAGGAGAGACTCTCTCTCCTTATTTGTCATTCCAAATCTAGACCTAGAATTTTCTCTCTTCCAAATTTTTTCTCTTACACACCAATCACTACTCAAATTTCTTCCTAATTCCTTTTCTATTCTTCATTGGAGGCTATTAGAACAAGGATCTACAAGGAGGAAGCAAGGATCTACAATGAGGGACACAGATCTACAAGTTGGAGGCTCTTGACACTCAATTTGGAAATTTTATTAGGAATTCATCTCCCAATAGGTATAATTTAGTTTTTTCTCTAATTAGACTCTAAGTCTATAATTTAATCATTAGAAACCCTTCCATGTACTAAGCCTACCCATAGAAAATGGAATTAGGTTCATAGGAGACCTATAGAGAAAGTTATGTGGTATTTTGTGTCAATTTTAAGAGAATTCTGAGATTGGCACATCTTGTGTTTGTCAATAGGTCAATTAGACCAAATTAACATGTGTTCAATTATGTGTAACTAGTATCGTGAGCAAAATTGGATACGTGTAGGGGGTATCCCAATAATTTGGCGATACAGGTTATTTTGGGGATTTTCCTCCGACACGGGGGTTTGAGCATGTCACATTTTGACACGGGCATGTAGATGAGTAGCTAACTCTTCGTGTTGTTCATAATTATGATTTTATACTTGCTCGTATCCTTTGAGATACGTTTGATTGTGTGGTGGAGTCGTATCGCAAGTGTATCATAGAATAAGTGTGATACGGGTGCGGTGCACTCCAGGTGTTTGTTTTCTTGTATTTTAATTCAGAATAACTTGGTTATAGCTATTACAGTGATATAATTATATTATTATGTGATATATATATGTATATGTGTAATTATGTATATGTTCTATATTTTATTTTGATGTATGGATGGCCATGGGAGAATGGGGAGTTCATATACATCACTAGTGTGGTTATTGTATGTAAATACTTATATATATATATATGTATATATATATGTATGTATGTTTGGTAATATGTTTATATATGTATGTAGGTATAGTTATATTTATAAGTGTATGTGTGTGTGTGTGAATGTGTTTGCTTAGTGATATATATATATATATATATATATATATATATATATATATATATATATATATATATATATATATATATATATATATATATATATATATATATGTAACGTGTGTGTGTGTGTCTAAGTGTGTGAGTGTCGAGTGTCAGTGTATCAGTGAGAATGGGTCGGTTTGCTGGTACTAGCTAGCAGCAGTAGCAGCAACTAGCTAGCAACAGTAGCAGCAACTAGCTAGTAACAGCAAGCAACAACTAGCTAGCAACAGCAAGTGCACTGAAAGCAGCAAGAGCAGCAGCTGCATTAATAAGAGCATGTACAGCAGCAAAAGTAGCAGCTACAGCAGCAAGAGCACTGCAGCAGTAAGAGCAACAACTGCAGAAAGCATGTACAGCAGCAACTTATCATGTTGTGCACTTGAGAAAGGGGAGGTTAGCCTTGAACTTATAGCTCAAGTCAGTGAGTTGTATAGATAAGCTAGTTAGTTATCTTGATAAACTAGTTAGTTATATGTATATACATATTGATAAGCTGGCTATATATATATATATATATATATATATATATATATATATATATATATATATATATATATATATATATATATATATATATATATATTGATTGTTAGTAAGTTATATATATATATATATGAGAGAGATATATATGTAGGTAAGCACTAGTTAGCATTGGTTAGTATTATTTCTAGATTACCTTGAGTTATACCAAGGTAATGAGAGTTGAGGTATCTTGGGTACGGATATTAAATATAGAGGTATGTTAGTTAGTATAGTATTGTATAAGTTTAAATGCATGTTAGTATATAGTTAGGTGTATGGGTAGTTAGTTACATGTTAGAATTTGAATTACCTTGTGATACCAAGGTAATGTCTAGGTATTGGTTTATACTGAAGGTATTGAGTTTGTATATCAAGATGGATGTGTAGATGGTATGATACCGCTTTGGTTCAAAGCCAAGGTATCTACTTAGCATTAGTTTAGCTAGGAGTACTATATATTTTGTCTTGTATATATATATTATTGTATTTTCATATCTAATAACTTGAGTATCTTATGATATTGTACTTTGTTGGCATCCTAGTATCTTAGTATAGCTAGTATAGCCTAGTTACATGGTGTATGGACCCAATATCCTAGAGGTAGACTCATACAACCTAGAAATAGCTAGTTTGACCAAGTTTGACTAGTTTGACCTAGAGTCGACCTAATTTGACTATTTTGACATAAAAATGGCTTTATGACTTAGAATTAAACTAGTTTAACTTATTTTCACTCCAAAACTTGTATTGATGCAATATACTATATATAGGTCTGTATGACACCATCTTGGGCATCGAGAGACACACCTTGCTCAGGACCTCAGACGAGTACATTTTTCTGTTAGTTTTTATTTCATAATATTGTATATATCTCATGTTCTAGAACTGTATACTTGATTCCGACATAGTGGTTTCACGGACTAGTACTACATGGATCCTGTCAGGAGATGTTATCCCTTACCATATTCAGCGGGTACTCCTTCACATGTATTTTATCGTGTATATCGGGTATTGATTTATTGTGTTTCATGTTCACACACTGCTTATATTTAGTGTGCTTATATTCATGTACATACACTGCTCGTATTCAGTGTGCCCATATTTGTGTTCGCAACGTATCGTGATTGGATCCATTGGTATTAGTTGGGGATGGAGGAGTAGGAGTTGATTATGTGATCAAGCCCCAGTATATTCATGTACATATCGATTATATACCACACTTGTAATCGAGTTCCCATATTGTATTCGTATTCAACATAAACCAATCACATAATGAACTTGTATTTTATGGCACATTAATTAGATATCAGTTATTCCTTTATATTGCAGATATTTTATTGCATGTTCTTCTTTCCAGTACATTACCTGTTTACTCTAGTTTATTTCATTCTGTTGTTTAGTTATCTAGTATTCTTTTCTATTATCTGTTTTATATGCTCGATTATATATTTGAAACTGCTTTCAGAGGTATGTACTTCGCTCCAATCCTGACTGGATATATTTTTTTAGATGATTGGCTCGTAGATCAGTGTCCTACATACTACGGACCGAAGTACGGTATTCTATTAGAGGTACTCATGTAGACCAGGAGGACTTAGCACCAGAGCCTGAGGAGATTTAGTTTATTCCTGGTAGACTTGTATTATACTATTATTGAGACTTTGGCATATTTATTATTTCAGTCTTGTAGATGTATTATGATTTCTTTCCTTTGTTGTTCCATTCGTGCTCTATCTTCCTTAGTTTGCATTGTGATTGAGTATAGTTACATTTATGAGATACCATATTGTTCCTCCGTTAGGAGTTGAGATGATTGACAGGTACCTTATATATATTGTGTAAGATATTTAGATATTAGAGTTGACCCAGACAACATTCTATTACCGATGTTGTGGTGGAGGCTGGGTATACCCACGTACTCGTGCCCGAATATCCGGGTGCGGGTCGTGACAAGTAGCCAGTACCGGAGCAGCACTCCATCTATCGAAGGAACCTCTCCCTCGGTACGATCCGCATTGTCCTGCCATACCTGATAATAATATTTGCTGATAAAACAATATGATATATAGAGAAGAAAATCTAATTTCTCAAGTTATAAACATCTTCATCCTTGTCGTCTATGTGCATCCATATGCATGTGTCTATGTATGTGCGTATGTTTCTGCCATACCTGATAATAACATATGTGTCATATTTTGTATGTGTAGAGAAGATGGATGTGTGTCCGTGTGTGTCTATGTGTCATGCCTCAGTCCCAAAAATACGTAGGGCTAGGACACGTAAGCATGCCAGCCGCATGGATATGGCAACTCTAATATATGGAAACCATAACCCATACGTACGCTGTAAAATGAATATAAACTCACATATGGTATATATATTAATACAAGTCACAGATATGCTAATCTCATCCACACAACAAGTCATAAAAAAGAAATTCTAAACTTGAATAAGGAGTCTGAAATATCCAAAATAATAGTCGGGTGGAGACAAATCCACTACCAAAGACTATATCCAAAACTAAAATAAGAGAGGAGTATAAAATCTCCAATATAAAATAATGTGAAGACAGAAGTGTATCAGCTAAAAGAATCCATCGCTAGATAATCAACGATGCTCAGAAGGTAAGACCTCCTCGGCAGAAAGTAATGCCTCAGGTCCAGGCCCGTACTCCTGCGGATACTCCTGGTCGTCTATACCTAGCAAGGGACCAGGTCCTCAGAGGGACATAACAAGATACAAAAAAGTGAGCCAATTTGAATACAGTGAACATGCATAATATTTGAAAATAAATAAATACGCTGTACAAGATAATCTATATGAATGCAATGAGGACAACCTTTCGACGTATGGGTAAGGGTAGGCTACTCGATCTACCTCACAACTCACACACACGTCAATGGACATCAGAAATCGACATACCGCGGGGGTAGCGACCAGCGAGACTCCAAAAATTGACACACCGCGGGGGTAGCGACCAGTGCGACACGCGCCCGTAGTGCGAACTATATACTATGGTTTACCATAGTGGTTAAAAGCCCATACGCCTAATGATTCTCCTTTCATGATAGTAGGTGCCATGTGTGTGTCAACATATCTAATATATAGTATGACTGAAAGAAACTACATATGCAATAAATAAACAGAACTGCAATAAATATAAAGAAATATACTAAGCATGCAAAATACTGTAAGCAATTTGGCAAGGTATCTTGCCTGGCAAGAAAGCTGCAAAAATATAATATCCCAATGTCAACTCTAAGAGTCAGAAGCTACGGCCTCAGAATGAACGTCTCCGGATGCTAAAATAAATATCACCAACGTTCACAGAATGAGCAAAATAGCTAAAAAGTACTTCCCTTTCGTCCAATTTGGACACAGGGGCAAAACGGTAATTTTGTGTAAAAGTGAGTGCTGCTCCGGTACTGGCTACTTGTCACGACCCGCACCCGGATATTCGGGCACGAGTACGTGGGTATGCCCAGCCTACACCACAACATCGGTAGTAGAATGTTGTCTGGGTCAACTCTACTATCTAAATATCTTACACAATATATATAAGGTACCTGTCAATCATCTCAACTCCTAACGGAGGAACAATATGGTATCTCATAAATGTAACTATACTCAATCATAATGCAAACTAACTGTATACTTGATTCCGACATAGTGGTTTCACGGACTAGTACTACATGGATCCTGTCAGGAGATGTTATCCCTTACCATATTCAGCGGGTACTCCTTCACATGTATTTTATCGTGTATATCGGGTATTGATTTATTGTGTTTCGTGTTCACATACTGCTTGTATTTAGTGTGCTTATATTCGTGTACACACACTGCTCGTGTTCAGTGTGCCCATATTTGTGTTCGCAACGTATCGTGATTGGATCCATTGGTATTAGTTGGGGATGGAGGAGTAGGAGTTGATTATGTGATCAAGCCCCAGTATATTCATGTACATATCGATTACATACCACACTTGTAATCGAGTTCCCATATTGTATTCGTATTCAACCTAAACCAATCACATAATAAACTTGTATTTTATGGCAAATTAATTAGATATCAGTTATTCCTTTATATTGCAGATATTTTATTGCATGTTCTTCTTTCCAGTACATTACCTGTTTACTCTAGTTCATTTCATTCTGTTGTTTAGTTATCTAGTATTCTTTTCTATTATCTGTTTTATATGCTCGATTATATATTTGAAACTGCTTTCAGAGGTATGTACTTCGCTCCAATCCTGACTGGATATATTTTTTAGATGATTGGCTCGTAGATCAGTGTCCCACATACTACGGACCGCAGGACGGTACTCTATTAGAGGATACTCATGTAGACCAGGAGGACTTAGTACCAGAGCCTGAGGAGATTTAGTTTATTTCTGGTAGACTTGTATTAGACTATTATTGAGACTTTGGCATGTTTATTATTTCAGTCTTGTAGATGTATTATGATTTCTTTCCTTCGTTGTTCCATTCGTGCTCTATCTTCCTTAGTTTGCATTGTGATTGAGTATAGTTACATTTATGAGATACCATATTGTTCTTCCGTTAGGAGTTGAGATGATTGACAGGTACCTTATATATATTGTATAAGATATTTAGATAGTAGAGTTGACCCAGACAATATTCTACTACCGATGTTGTGGTGTAGGCTGGGCATACCCACGTACTCGTGCCCGAATATCCGGGTGCGGGTCGTGACAAGTAGCCAGTACCGGAGCAGCACTCCATCTATCGAAGGAACCTCTCCCTCGGTACGATCCGCATTGTCCTGCCATACCTGATATTAATATTTGCTGATAAAACAATATGATATATAGAGAAGAAAATCTAATTTCTCAAGTTATAAACATCTTCATCCTTGTCGTCTATGTGTATCTATGTGCATGTGTCTATGTATGTGTGTATGTTTCTGCCATACATGATAATAATATATGTGTCATACTTTGTATGTGTAGAGAAGATGGATGTGTGTCCGTGTGTGTCTATGTGCCACGCCTCAGTCCCAAAAATACGTAGGACTAGGACACGTAAGCATGTCAGTCGCATGGATATGGCAACTCCAATATATGGAAACCATAACCCATACGTACGCTGTAAAATGAATGTAAACTCATATATGGTATATATATTAATACAAGTCACAGATATGCTAATCTCATCCACACAACAAGTCATAGAAAAGAAATACTAAACTAGAATAAGGAGTCTGAAATATCCAAAATAATAGTCGGGTGGAGACAAATCCACTACCAAAGACTATATCCAAAACTAAAATAAGAGAGGAGTATAAAATCTCCAATATAAAATAATGTGAAGACAGAAGTGTATCAACTAAAAGAATCCATCGCTAGATAATCAATGATGCTCAGAAGGTAAGACCTCCTCGGCAGAAAGTAATGCCTCAGGTCCAGGCCCGTACTCCTGCGGATACTCCTGGTCGTCTATACCTAGCAAGGGACCAGGTCCTCAGAGGGACATAACAAGATACAAAAAAGTGAGCCAATTTGAATACAGTAAACATGCATAATATTTGAAAATAAATAAATACGCTGTACAAGACAATCTATATGAATGCAATGAGGACAACCTTTCGACGTATGGCAAGGGTAGGCTACTCGATCAACCTCACAACTCACACACACGTCAATGGACATCAGAAATCGACATACCGCGGGGGTAGGGACCAGCGAGACTCCAGAAATTGACACATCGCGGGGGTAGCGACCAGCGCGACACACGCCCGTAGTGCGAACTATATACTACGGTTTACCATAGTGGTTAAAAGCCCATACGCCTAATGATTCTCCTCTCATGATAGTAGGTGTCATGTGTGTGTCAACATATCTAATATATAGTATGACTGAAAGAAACTACATATGCAATAAATAAACAGAACTGCAATAAATATACAGAAATATACTAAGCATGCAAAATACTGTAAACAATTTGGCAAGGTATCTTGTCTGGCAAGAAAGCTGCAAAAATATAATGTCCCAATGTCAACTCTAAGAGTCAGAAGCTACAGCCTCAGAATGAACGTCTCCGGATGTTGAAATAAATATCACCAACGTTCACAGAATGAGCAAAATAGCTAAAAAGTACTTTCCTTTCGTCCAATTTGGACACAGGGGCAAAACGATAATTTCGGGTAAAAGTGGGATCCACGTTTGGCCCACTTTGCACCGAAAAGCGTGCCGAGGGTAACAGTCTCTAAATGGGATAAATTATAGGTCAAACAAATTCTAGATGTTAATACGAACCCAATGGTATGTCCAAATGTGGATTCCGATGGGCCGAACATAATTTTACCCAAAAAGTCAACCGTGGGGCCCGCCAATTGGCGACTTGGTCAACTGTCTCAGAATTGTGTGAAAATTAGGTCACAGGGCCAACGCGTTACCACGAGTCCAGTGGCGCAAGTTTCGTCACAATCTGACGTGCGTGCAGAAAATGCGTACGATTTCCACAAAAGTTGCGACACGGGATGTGTCCGCGGATACGGGTTGATTCCGGCGCGCACACGCGTCCGAATCAGTTTTCACGAATTTTTACGTGTCCGGTTATGCTGTGTGCACCGTTTGGTACACTTGGTACACGGCGGGGCGGTCCCGTTTGGCGGGGCACGCTCCGTTTTACAACTTTTGAAAATCTAGAAAAAGTGGGTTCGCAGGATTTTGTGACGAATTTAATTCTATCCGCAACAGTTAATAATCTAGGGTTATTTAACAAAAATTAAACTAGGTCAAGTGGTCTGCGCATACCAAAAAGAATCATCGAATTCGGATCTCGATGGTGGAAGATACGAACTCGGCAACATGGGTGGTCACCGCAGTTTTCTGCGATCCCAGAATTCGGTCTGCTTGCGCCAACTTGGGCGCTATTTTTGCCTATGGGTACATGTTGTTCGAGGTCTGCTATCATACAGATATGGAAGAGGGTTAAGGGGTGAGCATACCGGTGAAGACGGAATGGCGTTTGGTTGAGCGAGTCGACGGAAAATAACTCCGGAACGCAGGCACCTCGTTGTGGGAATTTGCAGTACGCGGGGTCGGGGTCGTCGAGATTTATTTGGACGGCCTGGCGGGGTTCTCCGGCTGCGGTGGCGGCGCTCTCTAGGTCTAGATGAGAAGAGGAAGAGTTTTGATGATTAGGTTTAGGGTTTGCGAAGAGATATTATATATATATATATATATATATATATATATATATATATATATATATATAGGTCGGGGGGGGGAGAGTCTTCCGCTCATACTGGGGCTGCTGGCATTTCTAAAAGGGTTTTGTTGATTTATCACTTTAGTCCCCCCTTCTTTTATTCTTTTCCTTTTCCTTTTTTTTTTCTTTCTCCTTTTTCTTTTCCATTCTTTTCTTTTCTTTTATTCTTTTTTTTCTTTTTTATTTCTTTTTCCTTAAAAATATATATGTATATATATTTATATATATACATATATATGCATAAAAAAATCTAGAATTACACTAATGCATACCATTAATCTAGCAACTGCTCAAGGGGTCTCCTACATGAAATAAATTAGAAAAAATTTATAATTGCTCCATAAATTTCCTAAATGCACATATATAGATAAATAGATATAAAAATTCTAAAAAATATATTTGTGCATACCATTAAGCTAGCAACTGTCCAAAGGGTCTCCTACATGGAATAAATTCCAAAAAATTCCTGATGGTCCCATAAATCTTCTAAGTGCCCCAATACCTAAAATAAAAATTAATAAAAATCTATTTCTCCTAATTAGCACATAATTAATATAATTAAATTATTAATTAATAAATAAATAATAAATATGATTTTTTTGAAATAGGGGTTTTACACTATGTGTTTGTGTCTATGTATGTGTGTCCGTGTGTGTATGTGTCTCCATTTGTGTCTATGTTTGTGTGTCTATGTCTGTATGTATGTGTTTGTGTTTTTGTCGTATCGAATAGGATTAGATACGGTTAGGGTTTACCTATGGCTACATTATACACCTAACAATATTGACTAAAAGAATTATTACCTAGTTTCATAATGAGCATTACACTTATACTATAAACTTCTCTTCACATACACATACACGTATGAATTTTCTAACTCTACGTTTCTTTTTCAAATGAACATATAATTCTAGGATGTCATCAGGAACTGTCTACGATGGTTACTATTTATAGTAATTACCCTTTATGGTAATTACTATATAAATTCCTCTTCACATACACATACACGTATTAAAAACATAATCATCTAATAAACTAAATTAACTTAAAATTAGTATTACTATTTATGGTAATTACCTAAGAGGGTTACTATTTATGGTAAAAAATCATAATATGACTACTCTACATATTGTATCCTATGTCCGTGTCTCTGTGGCAGTGTCAAGAGAGAGATACAAGAGAAGTGTGTGTGTGTATGTCTATGTCGGTGTGCCGTGTTAGTTTGTGTATGCCATGCCTATGTGTGTATATCGTGTCCGTGTGTGTGTCATGTTAGTGTGTCTGTGTCTCTTTGTCAGTATGTGTGTCTTCTGCCAACTATGAGAGAGATACGGAGAGAGATAGGGTTAGGGTTTGCCTGACCCAATTTAGGGATTGATCGGGGAAAGGAGGAGGAGCCCGATGGGGAGGGGAGTCGGAGAGGTGGCTAGAGAAGAACCTGAGTAAGGAGAAAGGACTATGGAGAGGAAGAGCCCGATTGCCGGAGGGGAACTCGAGAAGAGGTGGAGGAGGCCGGTGGGGAGAGGCGTCGGGGTAAGGGGGGTCGGGGGGCACCGGTGTAAACACCCTATTTTCAGAATAATTTTAAATATAATTTTTCCCCAAATTTTTGATATTTTCTGGATGAAGAACCAAGGTAATTATAATCAAAGGATTTTTAAATGCAGTTAATTGATGTTAAAATATTATGGAAATAATATAATATGGTATAAAATGGAAAACCGGACATAGGGTATTTTTCTGTGAATTTATTGGACTCCGGAGACGCGGTTAAGGTCCTAAAAACTATTGGATTTATAAACCGAACCAAATCTGAACCGAACCAAATCCAAACCAAACCAAGACTGGCTGAACCAAAACAGCATATTGGGTCGGGTCGGGTCGGATCCGAGCCAAACCTGACCCGGACCCGAAATCCAATTGGGAAGCCCTAGCCCCGCCGGAAACCCTGTAGCAAAGTATAAAATCCCTGCCTCGACATCCGTGCCCAGCCTTTGGAAACCCTAGCTCCACCCCGCCGTTATCTCCTTCGATCTTTCCCTCTTTCCCCTCCTCGAGCAGCTCCAGACCCCTCGTCGACTCCTTCCTCCCCCGACCCGCGCGGCCGCCGTCCACCTCTGCTCGACTCCGCCCCGCCTCCCTCATCTCCGCCAGGCCGCCCCCGAACTCTCCGTCCCGAACCCCTCGCCGACTCTCCTTCCTCCGCTGCCCAAATCCCCCGCCGAGCCGACCCTCCCCAGGCGAGCCGACCCCGACAGGCTGTGCGTCCCCGACCCCGACCCCGACCCCAACCGGTTGTGCGTAGCCCCGACCCCGACGGTTCAGCATCCCCTCCGGCCGGCCACGGTACAGCCATCCCCTCCGGCCAGTTCTTCAGCCCAGAACCCTAGAACCCAGGACACACGGGCACAGCAGCGGTTCGGACACAGGTACTGTGTCAAAACAGTCACACGGACGCGTGAAACTCAGATTCACGGAGCCCTGTTCAGGTACCGTTTTCTCCCTCCTCATATTTCCGTTTTCGATTCCATCAGTTGCCACGCGTAGACTGTATAACCCTTTCAGTGCCCGTACAACCCGCTCGGTGCATCGAGTCCTGGGGTGATCGCAAACTGCAATCTAAAAACAGGAAAAACAACATCCTATTTTACCCCGGAACTGAGTGTGCCCCGCCAAACGGGATGACTTGGTCGCACGCGGTCCTTACCAAAATGTGCGCGTCATTGATACGGACGTGTGGGATTTTGCAGAAGTCGATTCGGATGTGCGTGCACACCGGAATCAACGCGTATCCGCCGACAACGTCCCGTATCCGTTTATTCTATAACACGCTGTAACTTTGTGTACACACGTCGGATCGAGACAAAACTTGCGCCATCAGACTCGTAGCAATACGCTGGTCCTGTGACCCAAGTTTGGTTCGATTCTGAGAACGTTGACAAAATGGTGTATCGTGGGCACCACAAGCTCTACTTGACGGGCAATTTTGTGATCGGCTCATCGGAATCCAATTCTGGAAGTTCCGTTGGGTTCGTATCATCGTTCCTGACTCGTTGACACTGAGTTTAAGGAATTTGGAGACCTTTGACCCTGACACGCTTTTCGGGGCTAAGTGGCCTACATGTGGACCCCACTTTGGCCCGGAAATATCATTTTTGCCCTTGTGTCCAAACTGGACTTAAGGACAGGCATTTCTAGCTATTTGATATCTTCTGAGACTATTGGTGATATTTATTACAGCTTTTGGAGGAGTACCCACAGGATCCACTGATATAAGGACGATTGTTGGTAATCAAACACCAGGCAAGTGTACCTTGTCAAACTTCGCAGTATTGTTACATATTTTCTTTGCTTCATTTATATTGCTGTGTATGCTTAACCTAGGACCGTGTGACGTACTTAGTGTCCAATTATTAGTCGGGTGCCAACACTGTACGCGGTATTGGGTACTGTCATCTAGAGATGGATATTTCGTGACACTTTACATTCTCGTACTTCTCTTATCAAGTATACTATGACCCAGGATACTTGACACTATTAATGAGACAGGATCTTTCTGAGATATTTATGGTAATTCTGTATAGGATACAGGACTTGACAGAGATACTATATTCATAGATATTTTATGACTTGTTGTATTAGCTATGATCCCGCTTGACATGGATATGAGACGTTATGGTCATGATATGCGTGGTTACATTGGGTGGGGAGAGACACACAGGCTACAAGCTGTTTTATATATATCTACTATTATTATAAGGTTGTAGACTCTCGGAGCAGAGCTTGACCCACTACCGGTTATTACCACTACCGGCTCCCCGACACAGAGCTTGTAGTGGCTCAGCCTGAGTACTCGTGATGCTCTCATCTTGCATTTCACATAGTTGGTTACATACTTACCCCATTTATTTCATTATTTGCTGTACTGTATTTATTTTGGCTTGTATTTTCTGTACCTTGCTATGTCCCCTGAGGACCTGGATATGGATTATGTCCCCAGGATTTGAGGACGAGATCTATCCCGAGGTATACGGGACCGCAGCAGGAGCTGATCCAGGAGCTGTACCGCCATCTGAGGACGAGGTGTTAGCCGAAGACTTTTCCTGAGCATCCATGTTCATGCTCAATATTTATTTATTTCAGTCATTTATATTCTGGTCTGTTGAACCATTGTATCAGATATTTATCGGGTTGTTCTCCGAAGCACTTTGTTGAGACTAGCTGATAATTTATATTCCTTATTTATTCTGTGAATCATATTTTATATCTTGTATGGATGAGATTAGTTGTGCCCTGTTGTTGTAGACTTGTTTTACATCTTAAGTATGTCCTGATGGATCCATTAAATTGGGTTTGTCCATCGGTACGTGTTGCTGGCCATTGCCACGTATCTGGTCCCTCGACATTTTGGGACTGGGGTGTGACATGGTTTTTGTGGTGGCCCATGCAGGTCTATGACTAAATCATTCAGTTTCAACTTAGGGACTGAACCAGCCTGCCCTACGGATAGGATAAGTTATAGGATCTCATCCATTATTTGAACCATTTTTGAACTCTATATCGAACTCAAATTTGTTACTTGATTTGCATCTTGTGTTGATTACTCTGAGCGTTCTTACAATTTATCTTTTGGTTGCAGAGTAATGGATCCCAGGAATGGAGATGAGATTCCCTTGGATACACCACACGACGTAGTGGTTACTTATATAGACTGAGTGACACCAGGGAACGGAGGACAAACAACGCAGAGAAATCAAACCGGCTAGCCTAATCCAAGGTTCCGGAGAGATGACATCCTACCTCCACCACAGTTCACTCCACAAATGCCAGTTTTCCCGCCAGGACAAGCCATGGACGAGCAACAGATATTCCAGATGATGTATGACATGATGCAAGCCCAGCAGCAGATTCAGCAAGAGGCCCATCGTCAGGAGGCAGAGTATCTAAGAACCAGCCTGGTATCCGCATTGGAACAGCCAAATCCACCAACGAGGCGATCAGCGACGGGATCTATCACCGATTTTCGTTATCTCAAGCCTCGTACATTTTTTGGTAAAGAGGAGCCAACAAAAGTTCACGAATGGCTCACGAACATACAGCACCAGTTGGAAGCAGCTGAACTTCCAAGGAAGAAATGGATGACTACAGTAAGGATGCAGTTGACTGAAAATGTATATCACTGGTGGCTAAAAGAAGAGAAGAGGCTCAGACAGGACCGAGTCACTTGGAAAGAGTTCTCCAGACTCTTCCAAGAGATGTATATTCCAGCAGTTGTACGGTCAGAGCTCAGAGACAAGTTCAACCGCCTTATCCAAGGCAATATGACAGTGGAAGAATATAACGCAGAATTTATTCGGCTAAGTCGCTTTGCCCCAACCTTGATCTCGACAGAGGAAGAGAAAGCTGAGAAGTTCTTTGACGGACTGAAGTTCGAGCTCCAGAGATTGATTGGCTCGGTCGTACCTACATCTTATAACGACGTCCTTGCAGCAGCACGACGCATGGAGCGCGTCACTAGAAGGGAGTCAAATCTGAAGAGGCCAATCACATCAACACCATCTAGGACATCACAGGGGGATTCTGTAAAATGGTCCCAGAGGAGTATGCCAGAGAGAGCAGCACATAGGGACAGACCTCTTCCTACTTGTCACCACTGCCGCAAGATAGGACACATTGAGAGACAATGCAGGCGTAAGTTGGGACTATGTCTGAGCTGCGGATCCAACCAGTATTTTTCCAGGGACTGTTCTGAACGCAGAGACGGAGCACCGAGACTAGCTTTACCTGCACCACGACCAGCTTATCCAGCAGTAGGAGCACCGTAGACAGGAGCTGGAGGAGTCAGACCACCAGCTAAAGGAGGCTACCAGCAGAGACCACTACTGGCACCACAGGCAGCCCTATTTCAGCAGACTCAGCAGCAGCAGAGAGGTCCAGCTCAGGGACGAGGACAGGTATTCACATTAGCTGTTGAGGAGGAAGCTACTGCAGGCGAGGTTATCGCAGGTACTATTTTAGTAGCTTCATTACCAGCTGTAACTTTATTTGATTCTGGAGCAACGCATTCATTTATAGCAGCTAGCTTTATAGCCACCCATAGAGTAGCTACCGCACCCATTCCGAAGATAAAGAGAATTCTTACGGGAGGTAGAATTATCCCAGTTAGTGACGTCTGTAGATCATGTTCTGTAGTAGTCTGTGGAAGAGAGATGCAAGCTCAATTTCTGATCTTTTCCATGCCGAATTATGATATTGTACTTGGTATGGACTGGTTAAGTCAGTACCATGCGACTCTTGATTGCCGACTTGGATGAGTTATATTTAGACCGCCTGGACATCCAGAATTTGAGTTTCTTCGAGGAGCAGTAGAGCAAGGAGTTCAGCCTACTCTTAGAGTACTATCTGTAGAAGGGGAGACAGGTTACCCAAGAGTTATATCAGAATTTGTGGATGTATTTCCTGATGATCTTTCAGGTTTACCGCCTGATCGGGAAATAGAATTCACAATAGACTTAACTCCAGGAGCAGAGCCTATCACTTCATCAGTATATCGGCTAGCACCTAAGGAGTTAGTGGAGTTGAAGGAACAAGTTGATGATCTTTTAGAGAAGGGTTTTATCTGGCCCAGTATTTCCCCTTGGGGAGCACCCATATTATTTGTGCCGAAGAAGGATGGAACAGTACGGTTATGCATTGACTACAGGGCACTAAATGCTGTGACCATCAAGAACAGGTATCCCTTACCACGCATTGATGATCTATTTGATCAATTGAGTGGTGCTAGGGTATTCTCGAAGATTGACCTTAGATCCGGCTATCATCAGATCAAAGTAAGAAAGGAAGACATACCAAAGACAACTTTCAGGACCAAGTTTAGACATTATGAGTTCTTAGTAATGCCGTTTGGTTTAACCAACGTGCCAGCAGTGTTTATGAGTTTAATTAACAGATTCTTTCATCAGTTCTTGGATAAATTTATGGTGGTGTTCATTGACGACATTCTAATATATTCTAAGAACCACGAAGAGCACGAGGAGCATCTCAGAATCGTGTTAGAGACCTTGAGACATGAGAAGTTATATGCCAAACTCAGTAAGTGTGAGTTTTGTATGAATAAAGTTCCTTTCTTGGTATATATTATCTCAGGAGAAGGACTTTCAGTTGATCCAGAGAAAGTTGCTGCAATAGAGACTTGGCCTACACCCACATCAGTTGCAGAGGTAAGAAGTTTTCTCGGACTTGCGGGATATTACCGTAGGTTTGTAGAAAATTTCTCAAGAATTGCAGAGCCTATGACAAAGCTGACACATAAAGACCAGGAGTCTGTATGGATAGAAGACTGCCAGGAGGCCTTTGAAGAATTGAAGAGAAGATTGACAACAACACCTATCTTGACTCTTCCTTCAGGGTCAGGAGGTTTTATTGTTTACATTGATGCATCAGGTAGTGGACTAGGATGTGTTTTGATGCAACATGGCAAAGTTATTGCTTATGCATCGAGACAGTTGAAGGTCCACGAGAAGAACTATCCAACACACGATCTGGAGCTAGCAGCAGTTATATTTGCACTGAAGATTTGGAGGCACTATCTTTATGGGGAGAAGGTAGAAATCTTTACAGATCACAAGAGTCTGAAGTATGTATATACTCAGAAGGAGCTCAACATGAGGCAGAGATGTTGGCTTGAATTGATGGTAGATTTTGATATAGATCTGCAGTATCATCCGGGAAAGGCGAATGTCGTAGAAGACGCACTCAGCAGGAAGCCTACGACTTATTTCTTGACGATGCAGCCCGAGTTATTGAGAGATCTACAGGAGCTTCAGATAGAGGTCGTTTTACCAGGACAGAATGGCTTGCTGGCTAATCTTGAAATTAAGTTGTCACTTGTGGAAAGAATTAAAGAGGCATTGCCCACCGATGCTAGATTCCGAAGAGTGAAAGAGTGGACAGAAGCAGGCATGCAGATAGGACTTCGCATATATGAAGACGGGACATTAAGGTTTGGGAATCGCCTGTATGTTCCAAATGGAGAATTGAGACAGGAGTTAATGACTGAAGCACATAGCTCTATGTATTCTGTTCACCCAGGAGGAACCAAGATGTACTGAGACTTGAGACAGTATTACTGGTGGCATGGAATGAAAAGAGAGATTGCAAGATTTGTGGCTAAATATTTAGTCTGTCAGCAAGTAAAGGCCGAGCATCAGAGGATTGTAGGTATGTTACAGCCACTTCCTATACCAGAATGGAAGTGGGAACATATCACTATAGATTTTGTCACAGGATTTCCAAGGAGCCCTAGCGGAAGAGATACGGTATGGGTTATCGTGGATCGACTCACTAAATCGTCACATATCTTGCCATTTAGAGTTGGACAGTCCACAGAGGTACTAGCCGACATGTATATGCGACAAATCGTCAGATTACATGGAGTGCCAGTTAGTATTGTATCGGATCGAGATTCGAGATTTATATCTCATTTCTGGCGAAGCATGCAAGATAGTCTGGGCACCAGACTCAAATTCAGCATAGCTTACCATCCACAGACAGATGGCCAATCGGAGCGCACCATTCAGATCTTGGAGGATATGTTACGATCATGTATGCTAGACTTTGGAGGATCTTGGGAAGATTATTTGCACTTAGTGGAGTTCTCCTACAATAACAGTTATCAGACCAGCATTCAGATGGCACCATTCGAGGCATTATACGGAAGGAAGTGCAGATCGCCTATATATTGGAGTGACGTTGGTGAACGTCAAATACTGGATCCAGAATTGGTAACGCAGACAGTGGAGAAGGTGAAACAGATTCAGAATCATCTACGAGCAGCTCAGGATAGACAGAAGCATTGGGCTGATACACACAAGCGTCCCCTAGAGTTCAAAGAAGGAGAGCACGTATTCTTGAGAATTTCGCCCACTAGAGGTACCATTCCGTTTGGGAGCAGAGGCAAGTTGAGCCCAAGGTATATTGGGCCATTTGATATTCTAGAACGCATTAGTGAGGTGGCTTATCGTCTTGTATTACCACCATCCTTAGAGGGAGTGCATGACGTATTCCACGTCTCACAGCTGCGAAGGTACGTGACCGACCCAAGTTACGTAGTCGATCATTCAGAGATCGCAGTGGGCCCTAGCTTGAGATATGAAGAACAACCAGTTGTCATCCTCAACGTCAGTGAGAAGATATTGCGAGGACAGAGAATCAGACTGGTTCGGGTAGCTTGGAAGCATCATTCTCCTGGCGAATCAACCTGGGAACGGGAGGATAGTATGCGCCAGCGTTATCCTCACTTATTCACGTTGACAGTTATCACCTAAGCAACCTTGTAATTTCCATAGTTCTTCCTATGGCAGCTTATTCTTTGATTGCGAGGACGCAATCCTCTTAAGGAGGGTAGATTGTAAACACCCTATTTTCAGAATAATTTTAAATATAATTTTCCCCCAAATTTTCAGTATTTTTCTGGATGAAGAACCAAGGTAATTATGATCAAAGGATTTTTAAATGTAGTTAATTGGTGTTAAAATATTATGGAAATAATATAATATGGTGTAAAATGGAAAATCGGACATAGGGTATTTTTCTGTGAATTTATTGGACTCCGGAGACGCGGTTAAGGTCCTAAAAACTATTAGATTTATAAACCGAACCAAATCTGAACCGAACCAAATCCAAACCAAACCAAGACTGGCTGAACCAAAATAGCATATTGGGTCGGGTCGGGTCGGATCCGAGGCAAACCCGAACCGGACTCGAAATCCAATTGGGAAGCCCTAGCCCCGCCGGAAACCCTGTAGCAAAGTATAAAATCCCCGCCTCGACATCCGTGCCCAGCCTTCGGAAACCCTAGCTCCACCCCGCCGTCATCTCCTCCGATCTTTCCCTCTTTCCCCGCCTCGAGCAGCCCCAGACCCCTCGTCGACTCCTTCCTCCCCCGACCCGCGCGGCCGCAGTCCCCCTCTGCTTGACTCCGCCGCCGGCTCCCTCATCTCCGCCAGGCCGCCCCCGAACTCTCCGTCCCCCGCCGAGCCGACCCTCCCCAGGCGATACGACCCCTACCGGCTGTGCGTCCCCGACCCCGACCGACTGTGCGCAGCCCCGACCCCGACGGTTCAGCATTCCCTTCGGCCGGCCATGGTGCAGCCATCCCCTCCGGCCAGTTCTTCAGCCCAGAACCCTAGAACCCAGGACACACGGACACAGCAGCGGTTCGGACACAGGTACTGTGTCAAAACAGTCACACGGACGCGTGAAACTCAGATTCACGAAGCCCTGTTGAGGTACCATTTTCTCCCTCCTCGTATTTCTGTTTTTGATTCTGTCAGTTGCCACGTGTAGACTGTATAACCCTCTCGCTGCCCGTACAACCCGCTCGGTGCATCGCATCCTGTGGTAATCGCAAACTACGATCCAAAAACAGGAAAAACAGTGCCCTATTTCACCCCAGAACTGAGTGCGCCCCGCCAAACGGGATGACTTGGTTGCACGCGGTCCTTACCAAAATATACGCGTCTTTGATACGGACGTGTGGGATTTCGCAGAAGTCGATTCGGATGTGCGTGCACACCGAAATCAACGCGTATCCGACGACAACGCCCCATATCCGTTCATTCTGGAACACGCTGTAACTTTATGTACACACGTCTGATCGAGACGAAACTTGCGCCATCGGACGTAGCAATACGCTGGTCCTGTGACCAAAGTTTGGTTCGATTCTGAGAACGTTGACAAAATCATGTATCGTGGGACCTATATGCTCCACTTGACGGGCGATTTTATGATCGGCTCATCGGAATCTAATTCTGAAAGTTCCGTTGGGTTCGTATCATCGTTCCTGACTCGTTGACATTGAGTTTGAGGAATTTGGAGTCCTTTGATCCTGACACACTTTTCGGGGCAAAGTGGCCAACATGTGGACCCCGCTTTGGCCCGAAAATGTCATTTTTGCCCTTGTGTCCAAACTGGACTTAAGGACAGACATTTCTAGCTATTTGATATCTTCTGAGACTGTTGGTGATATTTATTATAGCTTTTGGATGAGTACCCACAGGATCCACTAATACAGGGACGATTGTTGGTAATCAAACACCAGGCAAGTGTACCTTGCCAAACTCCGCAATATTGTTACATATTTTCCTTGCTTTATTTATATTGCTGTGCATGCTTAACCTAGGACCGTGTGACGTACTTAGCGTCCGATTATTAGTCGGGTGCCAACACTGTACGCGGTGTTGGGTACTGTCATCTAGAGATGGACATTTTGTGACACTTTACATTCTCGTACTTGTCTTATCAAGTACACTATGACCCATGACACTTGCCACTATTCATGAGACAGGATCTTGCTGAGATATTTATAGTGATTCTGTATAGGATACAGGACTTGACAGAGATACTATATTCATAGATACTTTATGACTTGTTGCATTAGCTATGATCCCGCTTGACATGGACATGAGACGTTATGGTCATAATATGCGTGGTTACATTGGATGGGGAGAGACACACAAGCTACAGGCTATTTTATATATATCTACTATTATTACGAGGTTGTAGACTCTCGGACCAGAGCTAGACCCACTACCGGTTATTACCACTACCGGCTCCCCGACACAGAGCTTGTAGTGGCTCAGCCTGAGTACTCGTGATGCTCTCATCTTGCATTTTACATAGTTGGTTACATACTTACCCTATTTATTTCATTATTTGCTGCACTGCATTTATTTTGGCTTGTATTTTCTGTACCTTGCTATGTCCCCTGAGGACCTGGATATGGATTATGTCCCCAGGATTTGAGGACGAGATCTATCCCGAGGTATACGGGACCGCAGCAGGAGCTGATCCAGGAGCTGTACCGCCATCCGAGGACGAGGTGTTAGCCGAAGACTTTTCCTGAGCATCCATGTTCATGCTCAGTATTTATTTATTTCAGTCATTTATATTCCGGTCTGTTGAACCATTGTATCAGATATTTATCGGGTTTATCCCCGAAGCACTTTGTTGAGACTAGCTGATGATTTACATTCCTTATTTATTCTGTGGATCATATTTTATATCTTGTGTGGATGAGATTAGTTGTGCCCTGTTGTGGTAGACTTGTTTTACAGCTTAAGTATGCCCTGATAGATCCATTAAATTAGGTTTTTCCATCGGTGCGTGCTGCTGGCCATTGCCACGTATCTGGTCCCTCGGTATTTTGGGACTGGGGCGTAACAACCGGGGCGAAGGGGATCGTCGGGGGGGCGCACTAGTGTGAGGGGGGTCGTCAGGGTCTCTAGGGTGGGCGAGAGGGGGGATTTGGGGACGTAAGAGTGGGGAGAAAATAAAAAGTCAAATCCCTAAATTAAATATTTTAGCGACGTCTTCATTCGACGTCGCTAAACGTCACTAAATTTTAATTATACCGCGGCGTACATGTAACAATGTCGCTAAATGTTGCCATATTTAAAAAAATAGCAATGTTCAACGACTCCATGGCAACATCTATTTTCATAATACTAATTGTAGTCGCTAGAATTTTCGGGATGTCGCCCATAGTGACGTCTGACGACGTCACATATTTCAATAATATCTGTGACGTTTAAACCCGGAGTCGCTAATTAGGTCGCTAATTTGACTTATTTTGGTAGTGTATTCATGGATTTGATGAACCATATTTTTATGCCATACTTAGAAAAATTTATGGTAGTATTTATCGATGATATCCTTGTGTATTCTCGTAATGAGGAGGAATATGAAGAACATCTCAGGATAGTACTGCAGACTTTGAGGGAGCACCAGCTATATGTGAAGCTTAGTAAGTGTGAGTTTTGGCTGGATCATATATCCTTTATTGGACATATTATTTCTGGAGCGGGAGTGTCAGTTGATCCCAAAAAAGTAGATGCATTAGAGAACTGTCCAGTTCCGAAAATAATGGCAGAGGTACGTAGTTTTCTGGGCTTGGCAGGATACGACAGAATATTTGTGTCAGCCTTTGCTAATATCTTGGCACCTTTGACTCGGTTGACGCATAAGAAAGTTATATTTATGTGGTTAGCAGAATGCCAGATAGCCTTTGAAGAGTTAAAAAAGAAGTTAATCTCTGCACCAATCATTACTCTTCCAGCAGGCTCTGGAGAATTCTTAGTGTATTGTGATGCATCTAGCAAGGTGCTTGGATATATTTTGATGCAGCATGGGAGAGTGATAGCGTATGCTTCTCAGTATCTCAGAGATCATGAGAAGAACTATCCAACTCATGATTTGGAGTTAGCAGCAGTAGTGTTTGCACTTAAGCTATAGATGCACTACTTATATGGCAATCGGGTGGAGATCTTTACAGATCATAAGAGTTTAAAATATGTATTCACATAGAAGGACTTAAACATAAGACAGAGAAGGTGACTAGAGTTATTGAAAAGACTATGATGTGGAACTTCAATACCATCTTGGCAAATCAAATGTATTAGCTGATGTACTTAGTAGAAGAGGTGGAGAATTTATGTTGACCACTCAGAAGCACATTCTAGAAGACTTACGAGAGATAAAAATCGATATAGTACTTTCATAGGATACAGGAGTTCTGGCTAGTCTACATATTCAGTCAACCTTGGTGGATAGAATCAAGATAGCTCAGGCAGAGGACCCAAAGATTCAGAAGCTACGAAAAGAATGTGAGTCTGATCTTCGAAAAGAGTTAACGATTCATGTGGATGGAACGTTAAAGTTTGGGAACTGTTTATGTGTACCAAGCGGGGATATTCGGCAAGAAGTTATGACTGAAGCATATAGTTCCCAGTACTCTATTCATTCGAGAGGCACAAAGATATACTAAGATATCAAGCAACATTTTTGATGGAACGAAATGAAGAGGGAAATAGCACGCTTTGTATCGCGATATCAGATATGTCAACAAGTGAATACAGAAAAATAGAGATTGACAGGATTATTGCAGTTGCTTTCTATTCCAGAGTAGAAGTGGGAACACATCACCATTGATTTTGTGACTGGTTTACCTAGATCCCCGAATGGTCGAGATACAGTTTGGGTGATAGTGGATTTGTCACGCCCCAGTCCCAAAATGCCGAGGGACCAGGTACGTGGCAATGGCCAGCAGCACACACTGATGGACAAACTCAATTTAATGGATCCATCAGGGCATACTTAAGTTATAAAAACAAGTCTACGAAAACATGGCATATCTAATCCCATCCATACAAGGTATAAAAATATGATCCACAGAATAAATAAGGAATGTAAATCATCAGCTAGTCTCAACAAAGTGCTTCGGGGAACAACTCGATATATATCTAATACAATGGTTCAACAGACCAGAATATAAATGACTAAAATAAATAAATGCTGAGCATGAAACTGGATGCTCAGGAGAAGTCTTCGGCTAACACCTCATCCTCGGATGGCGGTACAGCTCCTGGATCAGCTCCTGCTGCGGTCCCGTATACCTCGGGATAGATCTCGTCCTCAAATCCTGGGGACAAAATCCATATCCAGGTCCTCAGGGGACATAGCAAGGTGCAAAAATTATACAAGCCAAAATATAAGCAGTACAGCAATAATGAGATAAATAGGGTAAGTAAGTAACCATCTATATGATATGCAAGTTGAGAGCATCACGAGTACTCAGGCTGAGCCACCACAAGCTCTGTGTCGGGGAGCCGGTAGCGGTAATAACCGGTAGTGGGTCTAGCTCTGCTCCGAGAGTCTACGACCTCTCAATAATAGAAGATATATATATAAAATAGCCTGTAGCCTGTGTATCTCTCCCCACCCAATGTAACCACGCATATCATGACCATAACGTCTCATGTCCATGTCAAGCGGGATCATAGCTAATGCAACAAGTCATAATATCTAAGAATAAAATGTCCATGTCAAGTCTGTATCTTATACAGAATCACCACGAATATCTCGGGAAGATCCTGTCTCATGAGTAGTGTCAAGTGTCCTGGGTCAAAGTGTACTTGGTAAGACAAGTACGAGAATATAAAGTGTCACGAATGTCCATCTCTAGATGACCGTACCTAACACCGCGTACAGTATTGGCACCCGACTAATAATTGGACGCTAAGTACATCACACGGTCCTAGGTTAAGCATGCACATTAATATATATGAAGCAAGGAAAATATATAACAAGACTGCAAGTTTGGCAAGGTACACTTGTCTGGGGTCCGAATACCAACAGTCGTCCCTGTATCAGTGGATCCTGTAGGTACTACTCCAAAAGCTGTAATAAACATCACCAACAGTCTCAGAAGATATCAAGTAACTAGAAACGCCTGTCCTTAAGTCCAATTTGGACACAAGGGCAAAAATGACATTTTTGGGCCAAAGCGGGGTCCACATGTGGGCCACTTTGCAACAAAAAGTGGGTCAGGGTCAAAGGTCTCCAATTTCCTCAAACTCAGTGTCAACAAGTCAGGAACGATGATACGAATCCAACAAAACTTTCAGAATTGGATTCCCATGAGCCGATCACAAAATCGTCCGTCAAGTAGAGCCGGTGGGGCCCACGATACACGATTTTGTCAACGTTCTCAGAATCAAACCAAACTTGGGTCACAGGACCAGCGTATTACTACGAGTCTGATGGCGCAAGTTTTGTCTCGATCCAACGTGTGGACATAAAGTTACAGCATGTTCCAGAACGGACGGATATAGGGCATTGTCGGCGGATACGCGTTGATTCCGGTGTGCACGCACATCCAAGTCAACTTCTGCGAAATCCCACATATCCGTATCAATGTTGCACACGTTTCGATAAAGACCTCGTGCGACCAAGTCGTCCCATTTGGCGGGACGCACTCAGTTCCGGGGTAAAACAGGGCGTTGGTTTTCCTGTTTTTGGATCGCGGTTTGCGATCACCACAGGATGCGACGCACCGAGCGGGTTGCACGGGCACCGAGGGGGTTATACAGTCTACGCGTTGCAACTGACAGAATCGAAAACGGAAATACGAGGAGGGAGAAATCAATACCTGAACAGGGCTCCGTGAACCGATGATTTCTTGTGTCCGGGTGACTGTTCCGTGAGATAAGAGTTTGATTCAGAGCTTAGAAAGGATCTAGACATATTGTCAAGCTCTGCACGTATGGTAGAAAGTTTAGTTACTTTTTTTCTTGCCAATTTGTACTTAACATGTGAACTAAATCCCTTTCTTCATATAGTTTTCTTTCAAATTCAGTCTGGAGATCTCTAACACGGCTTTGAACTATGATCAAATTGATCTCTCTTCTAAACTTGAATTGCCATTGTTGCTCATACATCAAAACCTTCAAAGAATTGAACATGTCTTCTATTTCTTCAAATGCTGCTGCTACCACATCCCTGACAGCATCAACTCTCACGTTTAATCCCATATCTGTTGTCTGCTGTTACAGAGCCACCTGGTGAGTTGATAAAAAGTTTGATGTCCTTCTTTTGGTCCTCTGCATCTAAAAACAACAGTTGACTGATAATTAAATCAGCGGTCATTGTATCAACCTGAGATCCAAAGAGGACGACTCTCTGCTTCAGGAGCATGTTAGCGGTGTCGAGCTCCTCGAAGTTCGCCATGCGAGGAGGCCCAGTCGAGAGCCCCTCCACCGCCTCCAGCGGATTCCATCCCTCCGAGAGGGTTCTCCGGCGGTGCTCCGGCGCGGAGGCGGCTGCGTAGGCCTTGATGGAGCGGCGGGGAGCTCTTCTAGGCGGTGGGACAGCGACGAAGGAACAGCGGAGAGGGAGCTTTGAAGAAGAGGGGAGAAGGAGCTTTGAGGAGGACGAAGAAGAAGGAAGGGCCGTTGTTTAGTTGTAGATGATGGTCTCCATGAGAGAGAGAGAAAGAGGCCAGGGAAGAAGAATATGAATCGGCTGAAACTCTATTTTAGGTTTTGGGATTTTTGGTTTCACCTAAAAAAGGAAAAGAATATAATTGTATATTTATACATGTAGGATTTAGGCTTGGGCTTCGACTCTCCTGGTGATGTTGGGAGGGCTAGAATTTGCATTAATTAAATGCAAGGGTAGATTTAATATACGGGACGATGTGCGCGCATTGCACATCCCAAAAATTACGAAAAAATCTACGGGAAGGGAAATTGGGTTTCTTCACGTATTGTCCGATGGAAGGGGCACCTCTGTACGTTTTTGCATAAAAGTGCCCAACAATCGAGAAAATTGTACTAAGACGGAAATTAGATTTAATTAAATTAATTGAACGCGCACGAAGTTCTGGAATTAATTAGGAGTACCTGGGAATAAAATTAGGTCAAGCACAAGCGTCTGGGCCATAGAAGATACAGTGTAAAATATTAATAAAATTTGGGTCGATTTGGTTTACTACGGTTCGGTTCGGTTTATTTCCAAATAAACCAGGTTCAGTCAGGGTTTAATTAGGTTTTAAATATACATTAGTTTTTGGGGCTTTAAAAATGCTTCCGGAGTCTAATAAATTTACAGAAAATTACCATATGTCTAGTTTTTTATTTTACACTAGAAAATATTATTTTTATAATATTTTAATATTAATTAGCATCATCTAAAAATCCTTTAATTAAAAATACCTTAGTTTTAAATTCCAAAAATTTCAAAAACTGTGAGAAATTTTTTTTAAAATATTCTGAAAAAATCAGGGTGCTGACATGATTGACTCACAAAAGTGGCATATTTTCTTTCCTCTAGAGTGGGATAGTTTACTGAGTAGTTAGGAGATTTGTATATGCGACAGATTATGAGGCAACATGGTGTGCCGGTAAGCATAGTGTTCGATCGATATACCAGGTTCACTTCTCATTTCTAGAGAAGCTTACACAAAATATTGGGTACCAAGTTAAGATTCAGTACTGTGTACCACCCCAAACATACGGGTAATCAGAGAGGACCATCCAGACCCTGGAAGATATGTTACGAACCTATACACTAGACTTTGGTGGATCTTGAGAGAATCACCTTCACTTAATAGAATTCTCGTATAACAACAGTTACCAGGCCAGTATTCAGATAGCACCTTTCGAGGTACTATACGGAAAGAAGTGTAGATAACAGTTAGCATGGGACGACATTGGTGAGCGGAAGATATTAGGCCCCAAAATGTTCACGCAGACAATATAAGTTGTCAGGCAGATCAGAGAGCAACTTCGGGTTATGTAGGATCGATATCGCTACTGGACAGACCATCATCGTAGGTCCTTAGAGTTTCGTGTCGGAGACCACATATTTTTTTCGATTTTGCCAACATGTAGGGTTATTAGATTCGGGGTGCACGGGAAGCTTAGTTCGCGATACATTCGGTCGTTTGACATTCTTGATCGGGTAGGCAATGTGGCTTATCGTCTTGCCCTTCCACCTTTGTTACGAAAGGTGCATGATATATTTCATGTATCTCAGTTGTGTAGGTATGTCCCGAATCTAAGTCATATCCTCGAACACTCTGAATTAGTCGTTGGTACCAACTTATCTTACAAGGAGCAACCCGTATCCATTCTGGACCGAAGGGAGAAGGTACTCAAGAACTGGACTATTTCTTTTATCTGGTTTACCTGGGGCCATCACACTCTTGGAGAATCAACTTGTGATCACGAGGATGATATACGGTATCGGTATCCGCACCTGTTCGATTCGAAAGTTATATTCTACGTTATGCCTTTGTATCTTAGATTTCATGATCAGGCGATCACCTATGTGTTGTGATGTTATTTCTTGCATGTGTAGATTTTTTAGTAGGTTTATATCGTGCTTGTCCTGACTTCTCTAGCCTTACTTGAATTCAAATTCCTAGAACAGAATTTTTCTAAGGTGGATAGAGATGTCACTCCCCGTTCCCAATATACGTATTGGGGACGTATTATTCTCGCTGGCATGTTATTTATTTTGTTGCATGAGACTAGTCTTTAGTTTGCCTTGGTTTGGTTTGGGTTGGTTCAGTCATGAGTTGAACCTATGGTCTAAACCTTAAACCCTAGCTATATAACCCTACTTCTCTCACTCTCCCTCTTCATTCTTTCTTTTTTTTCTCCCTCTTATATTTTTCCTCCCTCCATGAACAAGTACACATTGCATGAAAAATGGAGAAATCCTCCATATTATTGGTCTATTATGTTTATTATGTGAATTTAAACATGTTTAGAACTTGGTATTTTCGAATTTGGTGGATGGAATGGTGGAGATATAGAATTTTATGAATGTTGGTATTCTTGAGTTTTTCTTGGTTTTGATCTTCAAAAGCTTGTTGTTTTTTAAACTTATTGTTCTATGTGATGGAGCACTTTATTTTGAGCAGTTTGGCTTTCGAACCACTTGATTTGGAATTGAGATAAGGATTTTATGGCAGATATAGTCTTTTCGGATTCTTGGAGTTTTTCCATGGCCTAACTTGTTGTTCTGGGGTGATGGACTGCATGCGCCCCCTCCAATATGCGCCCATCTTGTTTGACGCATCTTTGCTTGTGCATGCTTTCAAAAGTTGAACGTATAGTATCTTGAACATATGGAAATTCACTAAGGCCCGACTACATGCGCCCAAAGTCCATGCGTCCAGGAGATTATGCGGCCTCGAGCTATGCGTCCCTTCTTTTTGGGCGCATGACTCTATACGACTTTTTGTGCTTTTGTCTTTTCTCTCTGACACTTATGCCTTGTCACATCAATCACCTTTATGTCACTTTCTTGACACTTCTTTTATTGTCCATCACTTTGGCACTTGTCCCATGTAGTGGAGTTTTGCCCGAGCATGCGGCCTAGATGAGCATGCGGCCTGGAGGAGCATACGACCGGTTTGTTTATGCGGCCTGACCTTCTTGTGCACAACTTAGACATATTACCCTTACTAACTCGCTGGGTATATGTAGTACTTTCTTATTGGGATCATTTATTTTATTTAGAATATTTTTTATCATCCTCAATGTAGTTGATCATGGTTATTGCTTGTGCTATGATTCTAAAGGTAGAATGGACTCAACAAACTTGACCATGGGCTAGAACTCATGCGTATGATCTTGGTAATTTGACTCAAATATCGTATCCGTGTTGGTATAATTATTTCCTGATATTGTTCATAATTTGTGCACCGAAGTACGATATACCGTGTTACGTGTTAAGTAATTTATATTTGGGTTTTGCATCGAGAATGCCTCCAAAATTCTGAATGCGTGATGCTATATATATATATACTTTCCCCCCAGCACGTGCATGATATGGGAGTCAAGTACCAAAGCGTGGCAAGGATTTTGATTGTTGAATATAACATACACGGTCGGGTGAATCAAGATTGAACTTCCATGGATTCGTATCTAGCATGCCCATACTTTGTACGACATCTTAAGGGAAATTCTCATGTAGACACGCCTTGAGATTTCAAAACAATATAGGGTTAATTAGGCAACTAAAAGTAGTAGTAACATTGGAAGGAAACGGTATCCCGAGATCATGCCAATAAACCTTCCCACGGAGATTCATTCTAAGTGCGCTATGGGCTGGCCACCACAGATAATGTATAGCATCCGCCTTAGTGGAGTGCAGTATCTAACCAATTATAAATAATGCTGAGCCACTGTTTTACTATAGGAATATTGGAACTGCTAATACAGTGATCTAACGCAGTGGCCCTACGGGGAACTGATATAATTCTTGAAGTGCCTATATAATTATTTTATTTGGCTCGGTTAGCTCATGTTCGACAATGTTGTGATCTGAGTATACCTATTATGTATTTTTCTGAGATAACCTTAGACTCCATAATTAGCAAGCCGTATAAGTGATTTATCGATCTTATTTAATGGACTTGGTTGTGATTATATTTATTCTGTTAGTAGCTTAGGGAAATGGACTATCACAGTGTGATGGATTCAACCCTTGTGCTTGTTTGATTGTAGGGTTGGACCTTTATTCTAGGATATTCCATGGACCTAAGTTATGACACAGAACCTATATTTTTATATATTATTGTTTGGGTTTTTTTGTTTCTCCGTTTAGTGCTTCCTTTGTGGTACTTGATATTTGGTGGTCTAACCCCACTGGTTTTGTATGGTCAGGTTTCGAGCCAGCAATCGAGATTTCAGAATATTTTTTTCTCGAATCATGGCGCGTACTAGGAACATGTCTGCCAAGGATAACGAGTAGATTTTCTTCTTTCCTGCTTGTCATTGTACATTTTATTACTTTTGGGCGTTTAGCCACTGGCACCTATTAGTCGGCATGTCTAGATAATTAGTTCCTTCTCATGGCTATATATAAATCAGACTGCAGTTGTAGTACTGTCATGTACTTTTGTTATTCTACCAGCTTCTTATTTTATACAGCTGGTTTCCAAAACATCTTGAGAAAGTGTTTGAGATACCTTATTGCTTTATCATATATGATCTATGATTACTGTTTCTTGTTTTTTTTATTGAGATATATATATTCGGGTGACCCTAAGTGACCTGATTGTAGCATTTACCCCTTGTCTAATTTCAACCGTGATCGTCGTACGATGTATAGTACCTTGTACGGGGTAGCTGGCCGTATCCGTCTCCATATTCTAGTACTGGGATATGACAATATAACTTTATTTTATTTAATTATTTATATACTTCATAAGTGTAGATCTATCTACATAGAAGAGTCTCGACATAGAAGGGTCTCAATGGCTTTGGGGCTTAACATTGCCTTAGGGTTATTGGTGATGTGGTTACTTATTGAGCTTGAATTTTCTCATTCTCATCAACATACATGAGAACTATCCTTTATACTAGCCTACTTTGCAAAAATATACAGAAATCAAACAAAACAAGCTTGGGGGTCACCGAGATACTAGCCCCAACCCTAGTTTCGTATCAATGTCAGTGTTTGTGTATCTGTGTTGTGTCTGTATTTGTGTCAGTTTTGTGTGTCTGTGTCGTGTCTTTGTTTGTGTGTCCTTCATACTAGCCCCAACCCTAGTTTCATGTTAGTATTTGTGTGTCCATGTTGTGTCTGTGTTTGTGTGTCTGTGTTGTGTCACTGTGTGTTTGTATGTATGTGTGCCATATCAGTGTGTCTGTGTATGAGTCAGACTATATATGTGTCGTATCAGCAAGAGGAAGATAGGGTTAGGGTTACCTGACCTTATGATCGAGGAGGGGTATCGTCGGGGTCAAGGGGACCGAGGGGGGTCATTGGTGTCACGACCTGCACCCAGTATAGGGGCACGAGTATGTGGGTACGTCCAGCCTACAACGCAACATCGGCGGTAGAACGCTGTCTCGGTCTTCTATACTATCTAACATCTCATACAATATATATATTACCTGTCATGCCATCTCAACTACAAATAAAGGAGCAATATGATGATATAATAAAGGGTAGTCAATACTCAATCATATATAAAAACTAAAGGAAGATGTAAGCACGATATAAAATAGAAAGAAAGAAGTACAAATCTCAATACATCACAGGTCCAACTCAACATCTAAACACAACTGAAGATCTCAAAATAATAATACAATCCACAATCTAACTTGAAATCACAACTACAAGATATAGAAATCTAAATAGCCTCAGTATCTAGCACTACATCCTCAGGTGACACTCTATCTGTTGGCCCATAGTAAGTGGGACACATTCTCACTAAACATTCATCTAAAAAATATATTTAGTCAGGATTAGAGCGAAGTACAACCCAATAGCAGTTCCAATTAATTAATAATGACTATAAACAGAAGTAGAGAATATAATACAAAATGAGAAACAATGAACAATATCATACTATGGTAGAAAAAATAGGTAAACAAGAGCAATATGGTATACACATATCACAATGAAATAGAATAAGACAATAAAATAGAATATGGTGAAGAACTGTAACTATACTAAGTGTTTGAAATACTAGTTAGATATGTGATCGGCTTGGGTTGAACATTGTCTACTTAACGTTGGATAAACATTGTCTAAGTTAAACATTGAACATTGTCTAGGATTTGATCACATATTTATGTAACACTTCACCTTTCCCCGACTAGTACAATGGATCCAACCATGACACATTACGATGCAAGATACTCAAGGCATTATAAAATATTAAAAATTGAACATTGAATATTGTCTAATATTAAACATTGCCTTTTAACCATATGAGAACGCGAGGAACAATAAAACAATAAATAATATCCCATGACTGATCCATGTGTATACTAGTCCGTGTACCAATGTGTCAAGAGTCATGTAAAATATTTCTAAATACTTGTATTATAGTAATTATTAAATAATAAAAACTATCAAAGAATGTACTCACCAGCGGTCTAGAGTAATGAATGTCAAACTATTTCCGAACTGGTGTCACACAGACCTATATATGAAATATTACATTAATACAAGGTTTTGGAAAATTGAGTTAAACTAGTCAAATTTTTGGTTATAAAGCCATTTCCAAGTCAAAACAATCAAACTAGGTCAATTCTAGGTTAAACTAGTCAAACTTGGTCAAACTAGCTATTTCTAGATTGTATGAGTCTAACTTTAGGATATTAGGTCCATACACTATTTAACTAGGCCACACTGGCTATACGAAGATACTAGGATACCAAAAAGTACCGTATCCTAAGATACGCAAGTTATTAGATATAAAAATACTATATATATATATATATATATATATATATATATATATATATATATATATATATATATATATATATATATATAGTACTCTTAGCTAACTAATGCTAAGTGGATACCTTAGCTTTGAACCAATGCGGTATCACACCACCCACACCCCATCTCAACCTATTAACTGGCTCATACATAACACTAACACCTATCCTTACTTAACCAATTACCTTCCTAATACGCTCAACCCTTAGTATCAATCAAGCTAATACTCAACCCCAATAGCGATAACTTAGCTATTAATAGTATTACCTTACTAGTTCCTTACCTTGTCAACATCTTGATAATATTTAATACCTCACTACCCTTGTATTCCTATACCTTACCAAGTTATCTAATTCTCAACTAATATTAGACCATACTAGCTAATCTTAAGTTATAACTAATATTAATACAATAACATATATATTATATACACCTATGAATACTTACTACATAGGCTATATACATATATATAGGGTATCTTATAATACTTAGTTAATACTCAATATCTTATCTATATATTCTTAACATACCTATTACCTTGGTATCTTAGTATTGACACACTTATGTCTTACCTACAAGTACCTCAATACCTTGAAACCAAGTCACTAATTATACACTACCCTCACATTCCAACTGTATTGACACTACACTTACTTGAACACCTACTATCCTTCACACAAGCAAACACCCACTGCAGGGAACATCCAGACTGAAGGCAGCAACCCAGGTTTTCCTCCTTAACTTGTTGTTCAGGTAGCAAGTACTGCTGAAATCAATAGCACAACATACACTACTGACCACTGCATGTTAATGTTGTTGCTGTTGCTGATTTATCCCTCCCTACTGATTTATTCATATAATATTCTCTAATATACACACAAGGTCCTAGCCAATTGAGAGACTATCCTCTAATCAGTTCAAACTTGACTCTTATTGATCATCACATTCATTTCATCCTTATACACCAAAGAACATACAAACCACAGTAGTTATTATTAATATCTTTCTACTCATTAAAACATTAGTCTTTCACCCAATCCTTACTCTAATTATTCAGTTCAGTAGAACCTCTATCTATTTCCTCCACAGCTTTTATTCATGTAAACCTTTCCAACATCAGGTCCCCACACACATATACGTAAATGTGAAAAACTGGGTCTTCCTTCTATACATGTTCACAGTTCACTTACACAAGTCTCTTACACTAACATGATATGAAATCATAATTTGTCGGCCTTGGCATGAAGAACACGGGTACCAATTTCTAACACCACTTCTACCTCTCTAACTAATCACATATACTCACCATGCCTAAATATAATACTTCAAATGTATGTATTCACCAGTTGGTATGGTACTAGGATTTTTTCCTTACCTCTAGTTTATTCACAGAGCATCCTTGCTCCTGTTCTTATAGCAGACTAGTCCTCCAAGCTAGTCACCATTGTTCCCTTTGCTACATAACTAAATATATACATTGATATATCCCCTTCCTCTATTCCCTTGTAAACAACCATACGTATTCCACTAGATCCTCTCTTCCATTCCTCAACACTTGCTCATCTTTCATCAACATGTGACACTTATATAATACAAATTTATATACCATGTTGTCCCCATCTGAACAGACCTTGCTCTCTCAGGTCCACTCTAAAGCACTCACATCCTACTCACTTGGCATACCCCTTCTCCCACATACACAGGGACACCAACCTTCACACCACTCAAAATCCACATGCACTAGTGTGCACACACACCCAGACACTATCCAAACACAATAAACACAATTGACAAACACCTAGTGTGCACCTATTCATGATTCACATGTATCATAACCAAAACACCAATCCACACCATGATACCATATGATACGCCCCTCCAATCTCATGATATCACTCCCAAATACCAAGAGAGACCTCACATATACTATATATAACATACTACACATATATAAATAATTACTTATATATAATATAGAGAATTAGATACTAATGGACACCAATACCAAGGGAAACACCAATCTACAAACCCGTATCATGGCATATCATAACGTATCGCGATACGCCCTACTCGTATCCAATTATGGACACGTACCTAGTTCCATAATCCCGATCTAAGTCTAATTATATCTATTTGGTCTCATGACACATAATTGATGTGTCAAATTCGTAATCCTCCAACATGCACATAAAACTCCAAATAGAACTCATATTACATAGCCAAATAGCCTAGAACCTGTTCCTATAGGTAGTCCTATGTCATGAGGTCATTCCTAATAGTCAAATGCATGATTAAGAGGCTATAATGAGAGAGAAATTCAGAAATTATCAATTGGGAGATGGATTTTCAATAAAAATATAATTGGACACAATCCGGACACGATCTCTTCACCAATGCTCTTCCTCCTTGTGCTCCTTATTTATCTAAGCTCCAATGCTCCTTGAGTGATAAGAATGAGAGATAATAGAATAAATTTAGGAAGAATTGATGGAGGAATTGTGTAGAAAATCAATGGAGGGAAAATAGGAAATTGGGGATCTAGAATTTAAAATGTAACAATGAATGATCAAACGAGAGAAGAGAGAGAGAGGAGACCCTTTATATGTGGCCGGCCCCTCATTCCTCCCTCTCTAAGCAATGTTCTATGATAACTATGCCCCTACATGCTAACATGAGGAATAATTAAGAAAAGGTATTTTGGGAAGTCTCTAACTAATTGCAATTAAACTAATTCTCCTTAATTAATTAGTGGGAAAGGTTCATTGGGCCTAGTCTATATTGGCTCACTATTTGTCATGACAAATCTAATTTAGGTCCATTGTCAAGTCAAAATAAATAGGCTAGTCCACTAACTAAATTAAATGCTGCAAGCCTCTAATTAAATATAGCACTCTAATAATTAAATAACTAATACAAATATCAATTAATTATACATAGCCCACTAATATTAATATTATATTTCTAAAATTAAATAACTAGGCCAAATTACCAAATTATTCCTAACTGGAAATGGGAGGGTGACAATCCTACCCACCTTAGAAAAATTTTGTCCTCGAAATTAAAAATGATCATACCCCCAGCTAGGTCAACCCCAGTCCAAACTAAAACATATAACATATAATTTAAAAGAAATCACTAATTATGGTGTCTGTCCATTATAGTTTTGCATCCTCCGATAGGGTATACTAACTATACAATAACACACAAGTAGTCTAGAAGGTACTAACTAAGCACACAAACAACAGATGGAAATGAAAGGAACATAATAGGACAAAACAAGCTAACCTATCACCTGAAATTTTGTCCTCTCCGACTGCCATCACAAATGCCCCACCTTGCTTGGGTGGCTCCCTATGCGGGTGCTGAGCAGTCTGCGGTGCCACATGTGGCCTAACTCTACATCTCTGACTGTGATCTGGTCCATACGGGTTGTTGGAAGACTCATTCACCTAATGGTCAGAGGAACCACAATACAAGCATAGTCTGAGCCTCTTCCGATATTTCTTCCAATCATGCCCATGCCTTCCACAATAGGCACATAAAAAAGTCTGTTGAGTCTGCCTCTAAGGCTGCTGTGGTGTCTGATAAACTGGCTTCTGAAATTGTTGTATCTGTTGAGCTGGTGCCCTAACTGGCACAAGATAATGCTGATGCTGATATACTCTCGGCTATTGGAAGTAGGTGCGCTTCGCTGGGCCCGCACCACTACTCGCTCCTCTGGTGTCTCTTGGCCACTTGGAGCCAAGCTTCAAATCATCCTCTGTCCGTTGTGCCTGTCTCAGAATTTCCTCAAAAGTGGCAGTACGATCTCCATTTGTATGAGACTTAACCTCACTGTTCAATCCTTTTCTGAACATCCTAGCCTTGACCCAATGATTCTTCCCCTCAATAAATTGTCCCAATCAATAATACTCTGCCACATACTCGTCCACTGTCAAGTTCCCCTGGACGAGGTTCTGGAATTGACTCTCCAAAGTACTTTGAGCCACATCCGAAAAGAACTTCTCTTTGAAAAGCTCTTTGAAAGCTTCCCAAGTAAGTTCCGGTGTTGATATCCTGGGGTCTATCCTGAACCATGTCAGCTCTATGTCGAACATCATACTATCCGCCGTCTCTACCTGCAAGCTCTCAGGAATCTGTGCCAATTGCAGGTCCCTCTCAATGTCCTCTATCCAGTCATCTACATACAAGACTCCCTCGGTGCCCTTAAAGTCCTTAGGCCCCATCCTCTTAAAGTCAATGATATTCCCCGGCCTCGGCTGCTGTGGATCGTGCTGAGGAGGTACCGTCTGTGGCTGGACTTAGGTGACTCTCTCGACTACGGCGAGCGCAATCTGGTGAGCATTCTCAATGCCCTACCTCATAACCTCTGACTGGTGCTGTTGTGCCTCTATCATCTGCTGAAAGAGCATAATCATCTGCGTCTGATTGACTACGGGTGGAGGGAATGGAAGATCCCATAAAACTGTCAGCATTATCCTTTGTACTGGAGGTGGAGAACCTCCGAAAGATATTGTAGAAACGCCCACCTAGATCAGTGAAGCCGACCTCTAGAATGTAGCTGCTGGAGTGGTGTCTGATGGTGCTGCTCTCATAGGTGACGAAGTAACTGACCTCGCTGACATTGCGCCTAAGCATTGGAAATACGTCTTCGGCAGCATCCTGAAGATAGATTCAGAAATAAGGAATCAATATTGAGTAAGATACGATATCATCAAATAAAGATAGAAATTTTCAAGGAAGGCAATATTCAGAACGATAAAGATGACAAATTCAATTAGGTTGGAATTAATTCCTAGTTATGATTGAGTATACTCTCTCATATAGTATCCTATATCCTAGCCCATCACAGTCTCCTAGTAGTATAACTAAGCCGTTGCACTACCATGACATAGCACTATTGCGAAGCCTGACCTGCATGGGCCACCACAAAAATGTGTCACGATCTGTATCCAGTATAGGGGTACGAGTACGAGGGTACGTCCAGCCTACGCCACAGCTTCGGCGGTAGAATGCTGTCTCGATCTTCTATACTATCTAATATCTCATACAATATATATATTACCAGTCATGACATTTCAACTCCAAATAGAGGAGCAATATGATGATATAATAAAGGGTAGTCAATAATCAATTACATATAAAAACTAAAGAAAGATGTAAGCACGATATAAAATGGAAATAAAGTAGTACAAATCTCAATACATCACAGGTCCAACTCAAAATCTAAACAAAACTCAAGATCCCAAAATAATAATACAATCCACATTCTAACTTGAAATAACTACTAGAAGATATAAAAATCTAAATGGCCTCAGTATCTGGCACTACATCCTCAGGTGATACACCATCTGTTGGCCCTTAGTAAGTGGGACACATCCTCACTAACCATTCATCTAAAATATATATCCAGTCAGGATTGGAGCGAAGTACAACCCAATAACTGTTCCAATTAATTGATAATGACTATAAACAGAAGTAGAGAATATAATACAAGACGTAAAATAATAAACAATATCATACTATGGTAGAAGAAATAGTTAAACAAGAGCAATATGGTATACATAAATCACAATAAAATAGAACAAGACAATAAAATAGAATATGGTAAAGAATTGTAACTATACTAAGTGTTTGAAATATTAATTAGATATGTGATCGGCTTAGGTTGAATATTATCTACTTAACGTTGGATATATATTGTCTAAGTTAAACATTGAACATTGAACATTGTCTAGGATTTGATCACATATCTAGCTAACACTTCCCCTTTTCCCGAATAGTACAATAGATCCAACCATGACACATTACGATGCAAGATACTCAAGGCATTATAAAACATTGAATATTGAACATTGAACATTGTCTAATATTAAACATTATCTTTTAACCATATGAGAACACGAGGAACAATGAAATAATAAATAATATCCCTTGACTGATCCATGTGTATACTAGTCCGTATACTAATGTGTCAAGAGTCATGTAAACCATTTCTAAATACTTGCATTATAGTAATTATCAAATAATAAAAATTATCAAAGAATGTACTCGCCTGCGATCCAGAGCATTGAATGTCAAACTGCGTCCGAACTGGTGTCACACAGACCTATATATAGAATATTACATTAATAAAAGGTTTTGGAAAAATAAGTTAAACTAGACAAATTCTAGGTCATAAAGCCATTTCCAAGTCAAAACAATCAAACTAGGTCAACTCTAGCTCAAACTAGTCAAACTTGGTCAAACTAGCAATTTCTAGGTTGTATGAGTCTAACTCTAGGATATTAGGTCCATATACTATATGTAACTAGGCAATACTAGCTATGCAAAGATACTAGGATACCAACAAGTATCGTATCCTAAGATACATAAGTTATTAGATATAAAAATACTATAATATATATATATACAAGACTATATATATATATATATATATATATATATATATATATATATATATATATATATATATATATATATATATATATATATATATATTACTCTTAGCTAACTAATGCTAAGTGGATACCTTGGCTTTGAACCAATGTAGTATCACACCACCCACACCCTATCTCAACCTATTAACTGGCTCATACATAAACACTGACACCTATCCTTACTTAACCAATTACCTTCCTAACACGCTCAACACTTAGTATCAATCAAGCTAATACTCAACCCCAATAGCGATAACTTAGCTATTAATAGTATTACCTTACTAGTTCCTTACCTTGTCAACATCTTGATAATATTTAACACCTCACTACCCTTGTATTCCTATACATTACCAAGTTATCTAATACTCAACTAATATTAGACCATACAGCTAATCTCAAGTTATAACTAATATTAATATAATAACATATATTATATACACCTATGTATACTTACTACATAGGTTATATACATATAAGGTATCTTATAATACTTAGTTAATACTCAATATCTTATCAATGTATTCTTAACATACCTATTACCTTGGTATCTTAGTATTGACACACTGGTGTCTTACCCACAAGTATCTCAATACCTTGAAACCAAGTCACTAATTATACACTACCCTCACATTCCTGCTGTATTGGCACTACACTCACTTGAACACCTACTATCCTTCACACAAGCACACACCCACTGCATGGAACATCCGGACTGAAGGCAGCAACCCAGGTCTTCCTCCTTAACTTGTTGTTCTGTCACTACCATATCTTGAAATAGGGATAATTTTTATTATTTTATATATTATAAGTGTTGTGTGTATTTATTTTAGATAATTGCATGATATGTGTATATTAGTATATATATATATATATATATATATATATATATATATATATTATATTATAAGTGTTCATTAAATGTATGAATTAGTAGACTAGAACTTGAAGCCCACGAGATGAACCCCTGACCAAAATATAGGGTTATTAATTTAATTTGTATTATTTCGGGATTAATTATTTAGGGTTATAATTTATTATTGTGATTTTATTTAATTGTTGTACCTTACCTTTGCTTCGATAATTAGAGCGCTACACTAGCGTTTGCCTTCCAACAAATTTTACACCCTTTTCCTAGACGTGCCCGTCTTCTATTTTGACCTTTGTGTAACTCATAAATATGCTCTCTTGTGTTTTATTTTATTCACCCAATATTAGTCGCGGACATTTATTTTTAATTACAAATAAATTCAACTTTGCATCTTTGTGCGTTCCAATCAAAATTGGAGATACAATCTAGACCCATTTTGTGCAACCCAAATTATGATAATATTCTACTCTGAGTCTTCTATGTCCATGACACTTGTGTCCCACCTAATTTTAATCCCATGTAGTTCAAATTAATTTTAGAACACCTTTTACATCAATTTTAATTAAATTGATGTAAGGACCCAACTTGACCCAAAACTAGACCAAACACCAAACCAAACCTCTATTTATACCCTCAAGCTTCATACTAAATACCACACACCCTTTTTAGCCGATACATCACACCAAACATGGTGTTTCCCTCATTTAATCCAAAAATCTACTTTATATGCAATTTTCCAATTGTTGGAGACTTTATTACAAAAGTGCGATGAAGTGTCACCAACCTATTGGTCAAGCACATAAAGAAATTACCCCCTCCTCCCTTCGACCGTTCAACTCTCTCTCTCCCTCTCTCCCATTTGTTGTACTCTCTCCCTTATGATTAATCTAGGACATACATTCAAATGGAGCATCATCTACAGCATACACACCCTTATATATATATATATATATATATATATATATATATATATATATATATATATATATATATATATATATATAATTCCTCATACTAACCCCTCTCCCAATACAAACCCCATCCCAAGGCACAGACGGCCCTAATCCCTAGGATGTCACCATCAATCTCTCTCCTACATGCAAAACCATCATCCCTATTATTTCTTTATCACCTCCACCTACATCAAAACCCCATACCCGAACCCTAGACTCCATCCCCTCCGGCCACCACCGTCTTCTCCCGGGCCTGTCGACCCAACCTTAGCTCTCCTTTGCCTGCACCGATGACCGCCACAGCCGTTCACGACCCCGCCGACCTCCTCTTCCCTTCTTTCTCCAGTGATCACCTGCCCCGTCCTCGTCACAACCACCGTGACCTCCTGCACACCGTCTCTTTCGACCACCAGCCTGTACCACGATCGGACCACAGCAGCCCCGCAGCCGAGCCTCGCCTCGCCGACTCCTCCGCCGACTGACCTGAACCGCCTCACTTTCGGCGTTCCCCGACTTCACACACAGCCCGTCGACAGCCCCGAATCCCCATCATCTTCCACCGCTCGATCTCGATCATCCTCGAGCCACGACACCCTCACCGTCGTGCAACTCGACGAGCACCACAGTCCTCCTCTCCCTGTTCTCTTCCTTCCCCCGTGGCCATCTCCCCTCGTCGACTTCCCTCCTCCGGTCAACTGCTCCACCACCATCGTCCCCATCACTATTAAACATCTTTTCCCCGTTATCCTTGTCCCCGACTCCTCTTCTACCTCTTCACCCCTACTAGCAAACCCTCGCCGGAGCCCTGTGAACTCGACCACCCGACCTCCTTCGATCCAACTTCCCTTCTCATCCTCGACAGCACGGCCAACCCGCTGAACCTTCATCATAACCTTCATCATCACCTTCATCATAACCATCATTATCACCTTCATCATAACCATCATCATCACCTTCATCATCATCATCATCATCATCATCACCATCATCAATATCGCCGTCATCGTCATCATCATCAATATCGTCGTCATCATTAACATCGCCGTCATCGTCGTCATTATCGACCCCGTTCATGCCCGCCAAGGTTCGTACATGTCCCCTCTTCCTTCGTGATTTTATGTGCGCGTATGTATGAATAGTATAGGGTTTGGCATACTGCTTTATGACAAGTTTAGTTGGTTGGTTTCAGACCGTGTCGGTGAACCCAATGACTCGTATGCGTATACGTACGCGTGTGTGTAATATTATCAAATTGATATATATATATATATAAATATATGGATGTATATATATAAGTAATTAAATGCTAATGCTAGTTATGACTATATATGTATATATACTGTATGACCCTAGTTTAACTATGGATATCCCATATTTACTTGACCATGTGACCCTGAGTGATTGTGAGCGTCTACCTTGTGTACACTGACGTACTGGCAAGACATATGTTAGTTAGTTGACCGTCTAATTTTTTACAGCATTTGAAGACGTGACGCTCATGCATTTAGACGCATACTTGACCCTGCTAGATGACCAGTATCACCCCTAGCGTAGCTCCTGAGTTCAGTGTATTTATGATTGTGTGTTAGTGTAACGACTGATTCTGTATTATTATTATATGATATGTCTATAGGTTACTATTGGATTATTCAGACAAGACTTTGGAAATAGGATATTAGTATTGCCAGCAGCAGGACCACAGGCAAGTATATTCTCTGACAGTTTTTTTTATGTTGATTATCTCTATGATTCTAGTTGTATAGCGTACATGATTTTTCCACTATGGATACACGAGTTGGCATCATCGAGACCTGTCATGAGGAGTCATGATTGGAATCCATCATGCTAGCTGGGGACGAAGAAATATTAGTAGATTATGTGATCATACCCAACTCTACATGAATCATAGCTCACCTACACCTCACGTCGGTGCAGCCTGACCATTACATGCCTCATAGCCTGTTACATATGATTAGCCCGACTATTGCTCACATCATAGCTATTCGGATGGTTAGCTTGACCTTACATGAATCATAGCTAATTATATGTAACAAGCCTGATCAGTCCCAAGTCGATCATATGATATGCTGATGTTTCACACACTTAGTTATATAGTCTTTACATGTACCTCTAGTTTATTGATCTAGCATTTTCTCTATGTTCTAGCATTCATTTATATTCTAGTTCATTGTTCTAGCATGCACTTGTATTTCTATTTATTGCTAGTTGTACCATTGGTGATGACATATGCTCCAGTATTTCTTATTTCCAGTATTTCATACTCACCAGCATCTCCTATTTCTAGTATTATATCCATCTTGTATTTTTTTACACTGTATTATAGTTTTTGTCAATTTATATGGAACTGCTGTTAGTGCTTGTACTTCACTCCATCCTGACCAGAAATATTTTTTCAGACTGCGACTTAGAGGACTTGTTTCCAGCATACTTGGAGATTTGGATGCTATTGTTGCAGGTTAGACTATTTTTATTGTTTAGACTTGTGTTGTATTTCATTTTTTTGATATCTTATCCTGCTTTAGTTTATGTGATTGAGTATTTTTTAGGTTATATTATGATATCTGTGTCTCCTTATGGAGTTGGATATTCGTGTGAGATTGACTTAGCTAGTATAGTGACCTAGACAGCGTTCTACCGTCGATGCTGCGGTGTAGGCTGGATGTACCTATGCACTCGTGCCCCTATATTGGGTGCGGGTCATGACACATTTTTAGTGGTGGCCCAAGCAGGTCAGACTTCATAATTAGAGCGACGTCGTGGTAGTACGACGTCTTAGTTGTACTACTACGTGCCTGCGATAGGATATAGGACATAGGATACTCGGATGAGAGAGGATACTCAATCACAAATTTTTGAGAGATTCCTGGGACGACCCTTGAGAATCTTATTATAATTTTCAATTTAAATTTTTTCGTGTTTGCGTCCGTTCTCACTTATTAAATTTGATTCTTATTGATCAGTTGTTAAATTTAATTCTTGGTGTCATTGTTGAGTTTGATTTCATATCGAGATAAATTTTACGGATTGAAATTTACGGTATCATCTGGTAACATATGTTGATGAGAACAAGGTTCTATGGAGCCTAGGGTTTATCGCAGCCACATTAGCTGTCATGGCCGAAACGTAGGAACCTAACCTTGGATGTACATATTTTAGTTATAAAATTTAGAGTTTCTCGCAGCCATACCGGTTGGCGTGACGAGGATTCTAGATGACATAATTATAGAGTTGTATACCTTAGTTATGGAACCTATCGTTTATCGCAGCTATGCTTACTGGCGTGGCAAGGATTCTGAGCGTCATGATTTCGGACAGACGTGTATGATTATCATATTATATCTTAAATTGGTTCTTAAAGTATCATCTCAGTACTTATCTACTTCTGTCACCATAGAACCTTGTTCTATCATTTTCTTTGCTAGTAGTAGAGATACCTTCAGTCCAGTTCCTTTTAAGCTTTATTCCCTTAAGGATCCCAGTTAGTGTGATAATTGGTGACTTACAATTAGGTCTGTGTCTTGTATCAGTATTGACTGAGTATGGATTATGAGTCTGTAAGTATTTCTTGGTTGGACATGTGAGCAGTAGGCATCAATCTAGAGATAACCCATAGCGTGGTATCTTATAGCAATAGTTCTATAATAGGTGCCATTATAGTTAGTATTGGTACTATAGGTAGACGGAGGAGTAAAGAGTATCAGTGATGGTTACAAGAGTAAGTATCAGAGTCAGCATGCCAGTCCTAGATAGCCATAAATTTATGTAGCTGGGTGATCCATGTAAACAATTAAGTATCAAGAAAATCGTATTGAAAATTAATGGAGCATGATATTCAATTTGATGGTTGATACTTGGGTATGTCAAGAGTAAAGGAATGTATACGCATAAAAGGTATTAATGAGTATGCCATAGTAGGAGGATACCCATAAGCGTATGAGAGAGTGTGAGGGAATAAGAATACCCATAACATTGTGTTACAGATAAAAGTAGGGTCTTGATACCTAGTTTGATATGAGTATACCGGTACATGACTGGGGATAGGTATATTACCTGATATTGAGGCAAGTGAAGTGTTGGAAGCAATAGGTGAAAGAAGTATTTAGAAATTGTGTGCAGGATGCATAGTGGGTGTTGAGTGTCAGTATGGAAGTTCATGAAAGTGGAAGCATGAGTATTAGAAAATTTCAATAGTATGTCATGGGTTGAGAAATACCAAGATTGGTCATGGGAGGTATGAAGTGTATCACAGATTAGTATATCAGCCTGTAAAAGTCTAAAGAGAGATACATATACATCAATCGAGATAAGGAAGCATATTCCTGCCTTTGAGAGTGAAGTAAAACATGTGTATTATAGGAAGTACAAGTGATCATGAGTTCTAGTGAGTGTGATGAGGTGATCTAATAAGAAAGCTAGTGTTACTATCCAAGAGTGCTAGTGTTTCTACGCCAAGGATTAGTTGAGCCATGTGCTAGTAATAGTAAGTACCTTGTGTGATAATATTAGATTGGTGTATCAGTTAATATGGATAAAAAATTATTGGAAGTAATAGTACAAGTAATCCAGGCAGTACAATATTCAGTACACAATTGAGGAGTGTAGACAATTGGTGTATTTGTGTGTACCTTGAGTGTTAGAGACTGTGAGTATTTATATGTATACTTAGATAGATGTGGATTTAAATTTATAATTTATAGATTGGAAATAAATTTTAATTTTTAAGAATTTTTGAGGAGTTGAGATTTGATGTTATTAAAAATTTTGAGGATTCAAATTCAATAAACATAGTCAAAGCTATAAAGATTTTTGGAAGTGATTAAAAATTTATTTCAATATTTGAATATTTGACTTTTGAGGAAAGTATATGCATTTTATTTTAAATTGTTCGAGAAGTTAAATTTTGAGGGTTTTATTTTGAGGATAAAATTTTATGGTGGGTAAAAAATGTATAACAGTATATGAGTGGATGAAGTGCATATGTAAGGATCTGTTGGCTTGAGCATGCCTGAGATGGCACTGCAAACTGACTTGGGTGTCCATCTAGAGTTGTATTAGAGGAGCAATACTTAGTGTGTTGTGTTGCACTTGGCGTGCACTTGAGTGATAAGAACAACTAGTATAAACAATTATAGTAGGTAAGAGAGTTAGCAGTGGGTGTGCTTGTAGTAGAAACAGTGGTACCAAAGGATAGGGGTATCAAACTTTGGATGCATCATTAAACCATGGTTGTGTTAGCAGGTTCTGTCTTGTTCTTTTTCTTAGTACCATAGCTTATATCAGTGATTTTCTTGTTATAATGTAGTTAGTAGTACACCCTGACAGAGACTATAATACCATGATAAAAGAGACCATAACCATGCATGTTTTACCTAGATTACATGTTGTATGACAGTAGGTAGGATTTTCTTAGACCTTGATTGTTAGGGGGGTTTAACCGTAGTGAAGATTAATGAAGAGGTTATGACTGGACAGAGAGAGACAATGTGCCTTAAATTTCGAGGATAAATATTAATTTAAATAAAGAGTTGAGAACTTAATATGGCAGAATTGACAATTTTGTTAAATTATTAATTTTTATGAAGATTACGATATGATTGAATTTCTCATTAAATTTTGAGGAATTGAAGAAGATTATCATTATATTTATTTGACTGCAAGAAATAAATTTATATTTTCTATTGTATTGGAAGATTTCATAAGTATTACATTGTTTGAGTATTGTATGGAAAAAGAAATCGAGGATTAAGATCACTAATGGATTAGTGTTTGAATTCAAATTTTTGGGATGAGATTTCAATTTTATAAATATGCATTGATTGGATTTAAATTAGAGGATTGGATATTAATTTTTTGAGTATTTAGTTATTAACTTAAAATTTTGGAGGAGATTGTAATAAGAATGGAATTTGATTTTAATTTTGAAGATTTTTTTTAGAATATGATATTTTTGGAATTTTTGTGAAATAACAATATGGATTTACTTCATGAGTAAATGGTTTGATGAATTTAAATTTTTATGGTAAAATAAATAAGTACAACTATTGAGGATCTTAAATTTCGAGGATAAAATTTTTCTAAGAAGGGTAGACTTGTCACTACCATATCCTAAAATAGGGGTACTTTTTGTTATTTTATATATTATAAGTGTTGTGTGTATTTATTTTCAATAATTGCATGATATATGTGTATATATATTATATTGTATAGTGTTCATTAAATGTATGAGTTAGTAGACTAGACCTAGAAGCCCACGAGATGAACCCTTGACCGAAATATAGGATTATGAATTTAATTTGTATTATTTCGAGATTAATTATTTAGGATTATAATTTATTATTGTGATTTTATTTAATTGTTGTACCATACCGTTGCTTCGATAATTGGAGCGCTACACTAGTGTTTGCCTTCCAACAAATTTTACACCCTTGCCCTAGACGTGTCCGTCTTCTATTCTGACATTTGTGTAACTCATAAATATGCTTTTTTGTGCTTCATTTTAGTCGCACAATATTCGTTGCAGACGTTTATTTTTAATTTCAAATAAATCCAACTTTGTATCTTTGTGCGTTCCAATCAAAATTGGAGACACAATCTCGACCCATTTTGTGTAACCCAAATTATGATAATATTCTACTCTGAGTCTTCTATGTCCATGATACTTGTGTCCCACCTAATTTTAATCCCATGTACTTCCAATTAATTTTAGAACACCATTTACATCAATTTTAATTAAATTGATGTAAGGACCCAACTTGACCCAAAACTAGACCCAACACCAAACCAAACCTCCATTTATACCCTCAAGCTTTATACTAAACACCACACACCATTTTTAGCTAATACATCACACCAAACATGGTATTTTCTCTCATTTAATCCAAAAACTAACTTTCTGTGCAATTTTCCAATTGTTGGGAACTTTATTGCAAAAGTGTGATGATGTGTCACCATCCTATTGGTCAAGCACATGAAGAAATCACCCCCTCCTCCCTTTGACCGTTCATATCTTTCTCCCCTTTGTTGTACTCTCTTCCTCATGATTAATCTAGGCCATACATTCAAAGGGAGCATCATCCACACCACACACACCCTTATATATATATATATATATATATAATTCTACGTACTAACCCCTCTCCCAATGCAAACCTCATCCCAAGGCACAGCCGGCCCTAATCCCTAGGATGACACCATCAATCTCTCTCCTACATGCAAAACCATCATCCCTATTATTTCTTTATCACCTCCACCTACATCAAAACCCCATACCCGAACCCTAGACTCCATCCCCTCCAGCCACCACCGTCTTCCCGTCGGGCCTGTCGACCCCACCTGAGCTCTCCTCCGCCTGTACCGACGACCGCCACCGCCATTCACGACCCCGCCGACCTCCTCTTCCTTTCTTTCTCTGGTGATCACCTGCCCCATCCTCGTCACTGCCACCCCGACCTCCTTCACACCGTCTCTCTCGACCACCCGCCTGTACCACGACCGGACCGCAGCAACCCTGCAGCCTCGCCTCGCCTAGCAGACTCCTCCGCCGACTGACCTGAACCACCTCACTCCCGGCATTCCCCGACTTCACACGCAGCCCATCGACAACCCCGTGTCCCCATCATCTTCTACCGCTCGATCTCGATCATCCCCGAGCCACGACACCCTCACCACCGTACAACTCAACGAGCACCACAGTCCTCCTCTCCCTGTTCTCTTCCTTCCCCTGTGGCCATCTCCCCTCGTCGACTTCCCTCCTCCGGCCGACTGTACCACCACTATCATCCCCATCACTATTAAACATCTCTTCCCCGTCCTTCTTGTTCCTGACTACTCTTCAACCTCTACACCCCTGCTCGCAAACCCTCGTCGGAGCCCGGTAAACTCGACCACCCGACCTCCTTCGACCCGACTTCCCTCCTCCTCCTCGATAGCACGGCCAACCCTCTGAACCTTCATCATAACCATCATCATCACCTTCATCATAACCATCATCATCACCTTCATCATCATCATCATCATCACCATCATCAATATCGCTGTCATCATCATCAACATCGTCGTCATCATCAACATCGCCGTCATCGTCGTCCCCGTGCGTGCCCGCCAAGGTTTGTACCTGTCCCCTCTTCCTTCATGATTTTATGTGTGCGTATGTGTGAATAGTGTAGGGTTTAGCATACTGCTTCATGACAGGTTTAGTTGCTTGGTTTCAGACCGTATCGGTGAACCCAATGACTCGTATGCGTATACGTACACTTATATGTATTATAATCAAATTAATATATATATATATATAAATATATGGATGTATAAGTAATTAAATGCTAATGCTAGTTATGACTATATATGTATATATACTGTATAACCCTAGTTTAACTGTGGATATCCCGTATTTACTTGACCATGTGTCCCTGAGTGATTGTGAGCATCTGCCTTTTGTATACTGGCGTACTGGCGAGACATATGTTAGTGAGTTGACTGTCTAATTTTGCACAGCATTTGAAGACGTGGCGCCCGTGTATTTAGACGCACCCTTGACCCTGCTAGATGACCAGTATCACCCCTAGCGTAGCCCCTGAGTTCAGTGTATTTATGATTGTGTGTTAGCGTAACGACTGATTTTGTATTATTATTATATGATATGTCTATAGGACTGTTGGATTATTCAGACAAGACTTTGGAAACAGGATATTGTTATTGCCAGCAGCAGGACCACAAGCGAGTACATTCTCTGACAGTTTTTATTATGTTGATTATCTCTATGATTCTAGTTGTATAGCGTACATTATTCTGACACGAGGAGTCATGATTGGAATCCATCGTACTAGCTGGGAACGGAGAAATATTAGTAGATTATGTGATCATACCCAACTCTACATGAATCATAGCTCACCCACACCTCACGTCGGTGCAGCCTGACCATTACATGCCTCATAGCCTGTTACATGTGATTAGCCTGACTATCGCTCGCATCATAGCTATCCGGATGGTTAGCTTGACCTTACATGAATCATAGCTAATCATATGTAACAAGCCTGATCAGTCCCAAGCCGATCACATGATATGCTGATGTTTCACACACTTAGTTAGATAGTCTTTACATGTACCTCTAGTTTATTGATCTAGTATTTCCTCTATGTTCTACTTATTGTTCTAGAATTTACTTATATTCTTGTTCATTGTTTTAGCATGCACTTGTATTTCTGTTCATTGCTAGTTGTACCATTGGTGATGACATATGCTCCAGTAATTCTTATTTCTAGTATTTTATACTCACCAGTATTTCTTATTTCTAGTATTATATCCATCTTGTATTTCTTTACACTGTATTATAGTTTTTGTCAATTTACATGGAACTGCTGTTAGTTCTTGTACTTCGCTCCATCCTGACTGGAAATATTTTTTCGGACTGCGACTTAGAGGACTTGTTTCCAGCATACTTGGAGATTTGGATGTTATTGTTGCAGGTTAGACTATTTTTATTGTTTAGACTTGTGTTGTATTTCATATATTTTCTTCGATATCTTATCGTGCTTTAATTTATGTGATTGGGTATTTTTTAGGTTATATTATGATATCTGTGTCTCCTTATGGAGTTGGATATTCTTGTGAGATTGACTTAGCTAGTATATTGACCTAGACAACGTCCTAACATCGATGTTGCGGGGTAGGCTGAACGTACCCACGCACTCGTGCCCCTATATTGGGTGCAGGTCATGACATGTTCAGGTAGCAAGTAGTGCTAAAATTAATAGCATAACATACACCACTACCCACTGCCTGGTAATGCTGTTGTTGCTGCTGATTTATCCCTCCCTGCTGATTTGTTCATTTAATATTCCCTAATATACACACAAGGTCTTAGCCAATTGAGAGACTATCCTCTAATCAGTTCAAATTTGACTCGTATTGATCATCATATTCATTTCATCCTTATATACCAAAGAACATACAAACCACAGTAGTTATTATCAATATATTTCAACTCATTAAAACTTTTGCCATTCACCCAATCCTTACTCCAATTATTCAGTTCAGTAGAACCTCTATCTATTTCCTCCACAGCTTTCATTCATGACAACCTTTTCTACATCAGGTCCCCGCACACATATACGTACATGTAAAGAACTGGGTCTTCCTTCTACACATGTTCACAGTTCACTTACACAAGTCTCTTATACTAACATGATGTGAAATCATAATTTGTGGCCTTGGCATGGAGAATACGAGAACCAATTTCCAACACCATTTCTACCTCTCTAACTACTCACATATACTCAACATGCCTAAACATAATACTTGAAATATTATGTATTCACCAGTTGGTATGGTACTAGGATTTTTCCCTTACCTCTAGTTCATGAACAGAGCATCCTTGCTCCTATTCTCATAGCAGGCTAGTCCTCCAAGCTAGTCACCATTGTTCCCTTTTCTACATAACTAAACATATACATTGATATATCCCCTTCCTCTATTCCCTTGTAAACAACTATACGTATTCCACTAGATCCTCTCTTCCATTCCCTAACACTTGCTCAGCTTTCATCAATATGTGACACTTATATAATACAAATTTATACACCATGTTGTCCCCAATTGAACATACCTTGCTCTCTCAGGTCCACTCTAATGCATTCATATCCTACTCACTTGGCATACCCCTTCTCCCACACACACAGGGACACCAATCTTCACACCATTCAAAATCCACATGCACTAGTGTGCACACACACCCAGACACTATCCAAATATAACAAACACCAATTGACAAATACCTAGTATGCACCTATTCATGATTCACAAGTATTATAACCAAAACACCAATCCACACCATGATACCATATGATACGCCCTCCAATCTCATGATACCACTCCCAAACACTAAGAGACACCTCACAAATACTATATATAACATACTACACATATATAAACAATTACTTATATATAATATAGAGAATTAGATACTAATGGACACCAATACCAAGGAAAACACCAATCTACACACCCGTATCATGGTGTATCACAGTGTATCATGATACGCCCTACTCGTATCCAATTGTGGACACGTACCTAGTTCCATAATCCTATCTAAGTCTAATTAGATTTATTTTGTCTCATGAAACATAATTGATGTGTCAAATTCGTAATTCCCCCAACATGCACAACTAACTCCACATAGAACTTACATTATATAGCCAAATATCCTAGAACTTGTTCCTATAGGTAGTCCTATGTCATGGGATCATTCCTAATGGTCAAATACATGATTAAGTGACTATAATAAGAGAAAAATTCAAGACTTACCAATTGGGAGATGGATTCCTAATAAAAATGTAATTGGACACGATCCGGACATGATCTCTGCACCAATACTCTTTCTCCTTGTGCTTCTTACTTCTCCAAGCTACAATACTCCTTGAGTGATGAGAATGAGAGGGAATAGAATAAATTTGGGAAGAATTGATGGAAGAATTGTGTAGAAAATCAATGGAGGGAAAATGGGAAATTGGGGATCTAGAATTTGAGATGTAAAAATGAATGATCAAATGAGAGGAGAGAGAGAGGAGACCCTCTAAATGTGGCTGGCCCCTCATTCCTCCCTCTCCAAGCAATGTTTAATAAAAACTATGCCCCTACATGCTAACATAAAAAATAATTAAGAAAAGATATTTTGGGAAGTCTCTAACTAATTGCAATTAAACTAATTCTCCTTAATTAATTAGTGGGAAAGGTTCATTGGGCCTAGTCTATGTTGGCTTACTATTTGTCATGGAAAATCTAATTTAGGTCCATTAATGTCAAGCCAAAATAAATAGGCTAGTCCACTAACTAAATTAAATACGAGAAGCCTCTAATTAAATATAGCACTCTAATAATTAAATAACTAATATAAACATCAATTAAATTTATATGGCCCACTAATATTAATAGTATATTCCTAAAATTAAATACCTAGGCCAAATTACCAAATTATTCTGAGCTGAAAAATGGAGGGTGACAGTTGGGGCTGAGAGGCACCGAGGTAGGGGGCGAGGAGGGTTGCGAGAGTGGAGAGGGGTCGGGGTCTCCGAGGCAGGGGCCCGAGGGGGGTCGCAAGAGTCGAGAGGGGTCAGGGTCGCCGGGGCAGGGGGTGGGTGGGACGAGGGGTGCAACGGAGTTATTTGGGAGAGGGGAAGATCGAGCGAAAGGGAAAAAATAAAAAACTCAAAATCCTATATTAACTTTTTAGCGAAGTCTAAATTGAACGTCGCTAAATGTCACTACTATAAAATATTTATGATGTCCTTTTACATTTATAAATGTCTCTAATTAAAAAATAAGCAACGTCGGTAAAAACGTCGCCAAACAATGCTAACTCAAAATAATTAGCGACGTTTAGCGACATTAAATAAGCGTACAGCGACTAGAAAACCAAGTAAAGTCTTACTAGTCGATATGCTTCGCCAACAGCGACATATAGGGGCATTTATTTTTAGAGTCACAAAAATCTTTAAAATTTGCGACGTTTAATGATGATGTCTCTATTTTATCATATTTTGGTAGTGGATGCTAAGTCAGATCACGAGCAATCCAGGTGTTGAGCACTGAAAAGTTGTGAAGATAGTGACAAGATATCTCAAGAGGACTCAGAAGTATGCACTGCACTGCATCGGATATTCGATAGTAGTGGAAGGCTTCAATGATGCAAGTTGTTGTTTAGAAGTAGAGAGCAAAATATCCATATGAGGATATGTCATGCTCTAGTTCCGAAATACGTAGGACTAGGAATACGTAAGCATGCCAGCAGTATGTATATGCCAACTCCGGTATATGGAAACCATAATACATACGTACGTTGTATTATGAATAACAATTCACAAGTGGTATATAATATCACAAGTCACAGGAAATACTAATCTCATCCACAAAACAAATAGAAATAAATAACCAAATGTGGCAATGAACCAAGTATGAAATAGTCGAGAAGACCAATGGTTGGGTGGAGACAAATCCACTACCAAACTAGGATATGAAATAAAATATAATAAGTACATCATCTAATAATCAGAGAGGCTCGAAGGAAAGACCTCCTCGAAAGAGAAAGAAGCAGCAAGTTCTAGTACGTACTCCAGCGGATAGTCCTAATCGTCTACACCTAGCAAAGAATCAGGTCCCCAGAAGGACGTAACAAGATACATAGAAACTTGTTCAATGTATAGTAAATAAACAATATCATGAAACTAAGTAGGACTTGATCGTACAATGTTTGAAACTAAGCTAATCATGGTACATATATGAGAACAACTACATATGTGTGAACTGCCAAAAAGAAAACAAGGTCAAACTACCATATCTCTCAGCGAACAACGGCTAGACGAGTCAAACCATAGACCTTCGTGGCCACTAGGATAATGACATAATCCTATCCTTCGTGGATACTAGGTTAGAATGAAAACGAGATAAGGAAAAGTAGTTCATACACGTATAATCATTCTCGCGCGCGCGTCTCACACTCGCGTGGGTCTATACAATCCATTGTTATCCAAACTAATACATGATCTATGACTAGTGTCGCTAATCAAGTAATAACAAAAATAATATATACGACTAGAATCATATGAATCTACGAAAACAAATATAGATCATAAAATAAGTGCATCAATTTAAATATGCCATATGAAATTAAAAACTTGGCAAGGTATATTTATAAAATAGAAATAGAGACATGTACACATAGAAACAATGAGAATAATACATGTAAATAAACTGTACAAAGTTGGCAAGGTATCTTTCCTGCTCCAAAAAATGAGAAAGTCACAACTAAAGACGTCGTCTGATCTATCCGTTACATAAATTAAACAAGTTCGATCTACAAAAGTTGTTGGATATATTTTCTAGTCTAATCTACTTAATTCTGAATAAAATAAACTAAATACTAATTTAATTTAATTATATTCCAATTTTAAGGCTAACCCTAGATTTGGTTTAAAAAAATTTAATTTTACAAATTCGGAATCCGTGGCACGCAAATCGAGACGATCCGTTGAACAAAAAGTCAACCAACACAAACTTGACTTTAGTGAATGAATTCTAGTAGATTTTAGTGTCACAAGTATACTGGAATTTATGGCTTGTCCGGATTCAAAATCATTTAAAAATTATTGCACACACAAAATTGTATTGTGCAACGAGGGTTGATTGCTAACCTTGAAGTTCCACGAAATTAATAGCATAAAAATAATCAAATTAAATTCTAGTAGAAACATATGTTGAGGGTCTTGATATTAGCTTTATGAAACTTTAAACGGTTCATAATTCGGATTCTTGGTTCTCCCGGAACCACAAAAATACCTAAACGCGTCTATTTTCGGACATGATGTACTCTACGAATTTTCCAGAATTTAAAAGAATTTTGTGAAAAAATTATATACTCAGAATTCTTACCTCCAAATGGTTCCAACGCAAGAAATGGGGATGTGTTTGGTATCCGGAGCTAGGAGATATGGTCATTCGAAGTCGCTATGTCTGTTAAAAAATTAAGACTGATTTTGTGGCAAATTTGGGCTATTTTTGGACGAAAATAAGATGAATTTTTAATAATAGAAGAAAAAAGTAAAGAAATTATATATATAATATTTATTTACCTTAATAGATAGGGTTTAATTTAAATAGGTAGGACTTGATTTGTTAGGATATGATATGGATAAAGTTGCTTTCCACTTAGGATTATGATTAATTTAAATTATAGTTTAGATTTATCTAAAAAAATTATAATCGTATTTAAAATTATCTTCGATAATACATATAATCTATATATATACATTTTATTTAAATAATCTATATCAAATCTTATTTATATCTATTAACACTAAATTAGCATATATCAAATATTAAATGTATATATAATCCAAATAACTTCAAATAAATATGTAAAATATCATAAACTTCTAGAAAATATAGAATGCCATTATAAACCCTAGAAAAATACTTGCGGTCATTTTATGTTCCTAGGCTTGCAAAATAAATTCTAGAAGTCATAGAAATTTAGTTATTAACCTATTTCAAAACAAAATAAATCTAAATAAATCCATAAAATTCCAAATAAATTACAAAAAATATATTTAAGTATTTTAACCATAAAATAAATGTTTGATAGAATAATATGCAAGTATGGTCTCGTAGTAAATCATGAAAGCCCTAGAAAATTATGTTTTCAATGTTTTTAATTATCTAAAAAATCAAGAAAAATCCTATAAATTCTAAAATAACTTAGAAATGATTCTAAATAAGTATTTATATAAGTAATTAAATCAAAGAAGTTATTTTCTAATTAACCAACAAAATAGCCAAAATAAATCAAATAATTTAATAAAAATACTAAAATTATAAATTAAAAATTAGGGAGTTTACATGATACGTCTTCTTCATAGGTAGAGCTGCTATATCGTGAAAGTCGAACAAGCAGATAAGGCTCTCTTATTTCTCGATGGAATATGAGTTCTATGCACTAGCGGCTGCAACGGATGAAGCATAGTGACTTCGGGAGCTCATATATGATCTTCATATGATTAGTGCACAGATTATGGCGGTATCGATATACTGCGACAACCAGACGACTGTAGCGGTAGCATCAAATGTCTTCAATCGTAAGAAGATGACTATGCGGTTTAGGCACAGAGCACTGAGTGAGCGCATCAAGGATGTAATCATTATAGTAGTTGATTTTCGGATCCAACTAATTCTAGCAAATTCATTCACAGAAGACACTACATTGAATAAACGCATCGAGGATGGCATCATTACAGTGGTTGATGATCGGAGCAAGGAGGGTCTGGCGAATCCGTTCATATAAGGCCTCAAGCGTCAGTTGATCATAAGAACTATAAAGGATCATAGTACTCCATGCTACCGAGGGGTGACACCACATGAGGTACCTCAACAGGGTAAAGCCTCGGCTTTGGGCCATGTCACAACGGCAGTAGAACCCTATATTGTCAGAGCCAAGCACTTTAAAGAAGCGAAGCAATCCATGCTACCTTAGGATGACACCACCATGAGGTACCTTGACAGGATAAAACCTTGATCTCGGGCCATGTCACAACGGCAGTAGCACCACATATAGTCAAGGACACATCATATATGGGTGTAAAAGCATGAAAAATACGCTGGGAGGATCTATGCAGCCTCTTGATGCAGAGCAGCGTAAACAGGGGCCTTCAGAGCCATCAAGCGTACAACAGAGCTTTTTTTCACTAAAACACGGCGTAAAGAATAAGCTCAAAGGACCATCCGCGTAAGTGCAGTACGTCCAGACCGCTCCAGCGTAAACAGAGTTCTTCATCGCCTCCATGGCGTAAAACTCATCCGCTCTCAAAGCAGCGTTAAAGCGTACGAGGAACGCTTCGTCTTCCCTGAAATGAACCTGTCAAGTCACGCAGTGAATCTGACCTCTGACTCTTGACAAAAAGTGCTGCACGGCTACCCAGACGACGGCTGAAAACGATGGCAGACCCCTCGGGACGCGCCCCACAGTATGATGGCGGATCTTTGTATTTAATGTAGAGGATTTGGTTAAAACATCACCGAACCATCGTTTACTGAAGTCCCCTCAGCGTAAACCGCTCTTTCGCGTACAAGGGAATACGCTGCCTTGTTTTATACAGGCAAATATGAGCTATTTTATGCTCCGCAGTAGACAAACCGCCTACCACGTCAAAAGCTGCACTTCGTACGGGACTCGAGGCACGTCTCCACGTCTAATTGCACAAAGCGGTGACAGTTTCTCTCAAGGCACGTCTCTGCGACGGAGGCACAGAAGGGATGCAGACCTTCAAAACACGCCTCCGGATTTAATGCATAAGATGGTGGCAAATCTCTGCTAGAGATTTGATTATATCTTCAAAAGCCGTAATTCCGGCTAAGACGTCCACATCAGCACTCTGGCACGGTACGCAGCGGCTTCTACGCCCATTCAGGATCTGTGCTCACGCGGCTTCTACGCCCACTCAGTCTCTACGACCACTCAGTCTCTACGACTATTCGGCTTCTATGCCTATTCGACTTCTACGCCTGTTCGACTTCTATGCCTGTTCGGCTTCTATGCCTACTTGGCTTCTACGCCAGGGTGACAGTCATTTGGCTTCTACGCCAACCTCTTCTACAAAAGGGATACCTATCTACGTGGCTTATACGTCGTGATCTTTGCAGCAAATATACGTATTTTGTCCCCTTAGTTGGACACGCGTCACATGCTCACTCTCATCTATACGCAGGCATTGGTTATCTTAACCGTTGTGTAAAGAGGTACTGTACTTTCCACTCCTCGATTTTTACACCGACGGAGTGGTCACTGTCACCAAAACTCTATAAATAGAGCCCCTATCAATGGGGAACAAGGTCGAAAAACTTAAAACTTGAAGATTGAACAAGGTCAAACTTCCCAGAAAGATCGAACCGGAGGTCAAGAGAGAGAGAGAGAGAGAGACCGGAGCTCAGGCAAAGAGCAGGGATCGACGACTTTGGCATCGTGCATCCACCCTCTCCTGCAACCTTCGAAGCTGCTACCTGTCTTCTACGGCACTTCTTCAACATCGTGTGGTCCAAGGGCTAAAGTGATCGACTGCAGATCAGACACCTATAGCAATTTATACCCAGATTAAATAAATTGTACTCCCACATCCTCGTATAGGATTACATTGTACAAGTTTGTTTGTAAACCAAAGGGCGCGGGTTTCGCATAAACCCTGTCATTGAAATACACTTTCATTCTTTCGTTTAATACCATAAACAAGATGGCGACTCTGCTGGGGACATCTTTCTCTTCTGATGAGGAAGCAATTGCTCAACACGATGCGGTATCCGTGGGATCCGTGAAGAAGACACTGGTCGTCCAGTTCGACCAGTCTGCCTACGAAGACATGCTTCGAACCGGGAGTAGCTCTCACTCTCTCTCCGTCCAAGACAACAGGAAGCTGCGCAAAGTATCGATGCCCAAGATATCCTCTACCATTCCTGTGGACTCTCCGATCTCTCCGACCAATGAGGTGGTAGCATTGCTCCCTCCGTGCCCTGCATGTAAAACTCAGTCTCCCGCTATGCGCGGTACAGACAAAACTTTGGGCAACGCCTCAGCGCTGACCCAGAAGTATCCACTGCGCTCTACGCGTAGGAATCAGTCTTCCGCTACGCGCGGTACAGACAAAACTTCGGGCAAAGCCTCAGCGCTAACCCAGGAGTATCCACTACGCTTTACGCACAGAAATCAGTCTCCCACTACGCGCGGTACAGACAAAACTTTCGATGGTGCCCCAACGCCAAATCGGAGGTACAGATCACGCTCCACGTGCAAGACAATATCTGACCTCTACGGTAAACCAGATGAGCGTTGTGATCTCCGCGAGGGGAAGCAAGCAGGCGAGTACGCAACTTCTCGGCCTTTACGCCAGCAAGAGAACAATCTGCCTACCCTCCGGATTACGCGAGAAGCCGATGGCCGACTGAGGGCCTCTCCAGCTTTATGCCAGACTGAGCGAATCTCCAATTTATGCCAGGCACAGTCCCTCGGTGTAAAACAAGCTCAGATTGCGGAAAGACACCCTCCCAGGGGATTATCTGCCGCCCAGATGGCTAACCTGCTGTACACAGGTGGCACAGGAAAAACCGAGGTGCCCAATATCTGCACACCCGCTGATGGAAGAAATAAGCCTTCGTCTCCTTCCTCTACTCCTCCTGACTTGCGCGCATATCTAATCCAGAAGTGTAAGGAAAGAGGACCTTCCAACATGTCTATTACGCCCCCTAGTGAGCAATGTTGTAATAGTCATAAAATTATGATTGACTACTGCTGTTCTAAAGTAAAACGGTCGGTTTTCGACCGATTGAGCTACTCTAAGTCTTTCCAGAAAGAGGAACCCGCGCATGCATCTGTGAACATGGCTTCACACATACGTAGAGGAGGGTCGAGCTCAAGATATCATCCCTCCCGGCCCATGAGCCGAAGGAAGTTCAGTGAGCTCCTCAGGAACGCTGAAGCCGGGGTGTTCCAAAACACTCACGCGAGGTCACGACAACCAGCTTCGTCTTCTTCTGATTTCGACGCTGGGGGTCGCCAAGCCCCCGAATCAGAGGCAGAAAGTGTAGAGTCGACTTCTACAGCGACCTATACTAATCCTTCAATGACACCCAGGGAGATGGGAGTTTACGCCGTTGAAAATGAATGCGAGGAAGCTTTGCCGTCAGGAAACGCGGAATAACGCATCACTATACTGGAGACATCTCTGAAACAAATGCAATCCATGATGGAAAACATACACCAGATGATGCTAACTCAGCACGCGACTGCCATGGCTCAAGCATCAGTCCCGCCAACTCAGATACGTGTGGGGGTGGACTTACCACCATCCAACCCGAGCCAAGAGCCTGCGCTAGATCAAGAGTCAGCAGTTCCTCCGCTTCCTCACTCAGAGAATGCCTTACCTCCCGCTGGAGTTACGATACAACCAACTCCGCACCACTCCGTAGCCCCACTTTCGACTGAAAATCTGATGCAGGCAGTGCGGGAGTTGAAAGCCCAGTTCGACGCCTTGAAGCACAAAGATCAGCTCAAGAAACTGGGAATCAACCAGCCCTACCCAGCTATCTGGGAGGAGGTCCCTTTCCCGCCGAGGTACAAACCTCAGACTATGGCCCTGTTCGAAGGAAAAACATCACCAAGCCAGTACATGAACTATTTCAGTATGATGACGGTGTTGCTACAAGGGAACGACGCCCTCCTCACTCGGGTGTTCAAAGGCTGTCTCTCAGGAGTAGCCTATCAGTGGTACCGTAGCTTGGCGGACAACTGCATTACTTCCTTCGAGGACTTCAGAGCTTTATTCTTCACACGATTCTATGAGGGAGGAATGGACATGTCTATGTCCTCTCTCATCGAAGTCAAGCAGAAGAAAAAGGAGGACGTTCGCATCTTCATCGAACGTTTTCGTCAGGCCACCTTACAGATGCCTCCAGGAGTTCCCGACTCTGCATTAGTAGACATTTGCAGGAAGAACCTCCTTTCTGTGGTCTTGGTGTTCACAGGACCATATCAGTTCCATGATTGGCCCTTGTTCATCATCTCGGAAGTAGCCACCGAAGACAACGGTCGCAAGGCGCGCGACAATGGCATCATGATCTCCGCCTCTGACAGAGGCAAGAGGTCATCTCCTAGCAGCGACCATCCTCGTGGTCCCAAAGGGAAAGAAGCCCTGGCAATCAATACGGCCAGGCCAAAGATTGCGGCAACCACGCAAACGAAACCCGGGACTTCCAGGCCCGTTGAAGTCTACTCTTTCGACGACGACGATATCCCAAGTATATTCGAGTGTCTCGTCAAAAGCGGCAAGATCACCCTTCCAGAGCTAAGGCGGCCCCAGGAAGTCAGCAATACTAACGACCCCAAATACTGCATCTTCCACAGATACATACACCACCCAACAAAGGTGTGTTACATACTGAAAAGGAAGATCCAGGGGTTAATCGATGCTAAGGCCATCACTCTGCACAACACCGAGAATACGGTCACGGCCAACATGATCTCTCTGCAGTTTGGCAATCTGCCTCCCCAAGAGATCCCGGACGGCGTTGCACCTATCTCCCGGACAACGATGAACATCGTCAATCTTCCTCCAGCTAGGGATCAAAATCACGACCTGGTACCCCTGACTACCCGGCAAGGCGAGATTATGTGGGTTCATCCAGACCTGGTGTCAGAGCTCGAGGAAGAAACTAAGGCTACTAAGCCTACATCCAAAAAGAGCTCCAAATACAGGCCCTGCCATATGATCGTGACTTCTTCGGCATCGGACGAAGACGAGGTATTTGCTGCAACCCGTTCAGGGAAAGCCTACCTCAGCGAATATGGAGCAAGTCAGGAAGGTGCACCGGCGGACGCTCCAGCAATCAAACCTTCAGAGCAAGGTCCCGTCGTACCAGATATCAGTCCTTCAAAACCAACCCCGGCGGAGAAGGGGAAGCAAAAAGAAGTACGCTTTGATAAACCTGTGAAAAATATTCCAAGCAAAGGTTTAGAGAAGCCATACAACTTTGACATCCTGGCCCAACTAGCCAATACGCCAGCCAGGTTGTCCATCTTCGAGCTACTCAGGCTCTCCCAAGACACTCGTCTAGCCCTGAGTGAAGCGCTGATGCAGGCGGAGGCATACTTGACCCAGCTCAAGTCCCCCGACGAAGAACCAGTGGCGTGTCCTCAATGCCACAGTGTGATGGAGGTGGTCCCAAATATCACTTTCACCCAAGACGACATGCTGTTAAAACATAACAAGCATGACAGGCCCCTCTATTACACCGGGTACGTCAGTTCCATGGAGGTCGATCGGATTCACATAGATCTGGGATCGTCGATCAGCATCATCCCTCACAGTCTACTCAGACCGCTGAGGATTCCTACCAGCGAATTGGCTTACACCACCACTACGATCGTGGGTTTCAATGCCGGAAGAAGTAAGCCATTGGGGAAAATTCGCCTGAGGATCCAGATCGGCAACCTTAGATCGGTGGCCACATGTTACGTCATCGATTCAGAGGTATCCTACAATATTTTTCTGGGGAGACCGTGGATCCACGACCACAACATCGTTCCTTCAATCCTACATCAATGCCTTAAATATGTAGACGCACAAGAAACGGTACGAACGGAGGTGGCTGACCAAAACCCGTTCAAAGGAATAGAATCCTACTATTCCAATGCTGTGTTGTACTCCCAAGACCACACGGAAGAAGTGTCAAGCGACGCAGAGAAAGAATCCCACCGGGAGCCAGGAGAACCCTTTGCCGCACTACCGCTGTCAATCAGAGTGAAAGGACAAACCACTCGTCCAAAATCCATAGAGCCCATGGCTATCCACCTGAACAAGACCAGGTCAGGAGAAGGGAGTGATCCTCTCGTGATCACTTTGCACCAAAAGCCCCCACCCTTGGTCATCAACCTTCGGCGCGATAGGCAGCCGACTGATGTAAATGCAACGAGGAACGGAGTTTCAGATGGTAATAAACATCCCCTTTTCCAGTATATTGACGCTCAAATACTGAAACTGGAATCCACTCCCCGGGACGAGGTAGAACCCATAGCACAAAAATTCTTGGAAGCTATAAACTCCTACCGTCTGTATGTCTGGGAAGTAGCGTCATCATCCAACGTCATCACAACGTATGGACCCCATGAGGATTCTATCTTCATTGTCCCGCCTACCTGCAGCAGTCAGGGTCCAATATTCTTCGGCCGCATGCGCAATCAACCAGCTATCCAGGAAGATTCTTTCAATGACGATACTGGGAAAATGCAAGTTCACCGATACAGCCCGCAAGCACTGAAGATCATGCAGAACATGGGCTACGACTTGAAGCGGAAGCCAGGCCTCAACTACGGAAGAGGCAGAGGAACGCCGCCGTGCGGCGACCCCCGCTATCGACAAACTCGTTTCGGGTTAGGGTATGCCATCTTCCTTACGGCTTCCAAGTCAGACGAGGACATCTTTTCCTCCTCCCAGAACGGCTCATCGCCTCCCGACTCAACTGATGCTCTCGAACAAACACTATCAGTAAATATGGTGGTGACAGATCCCTCAGGAGCAGATGAACAGGATTCTGAGCCGTTTGAGAATGACTCTTGGGCTCAACAAATGGATACGCAGTGGGAATTCTGCTTCGAGCAAAGAGAATCTCCCACCAAAGACGAAGTTATCCAAATCGATGTTGGGGGTGAACTTTCGCCAAAGCCAATATTTATCAGTGATAATCTCCCCCCAGCTGAAAGGGAAGAAATTATACAGCTGATAAAGGAATACGTCGACGTCTTTGCATGGGATTATGAGGACATGCCGGGCCTAGACCCGAAGGTGGCTACTCACAAACTCAACATATTGACCGACTCAAAGCCTGTGAAGCAGCACCAACGCCGGTTCTGCCCGAACATGATGGACGCCATTGAAGCTGAAGTCAAGAAGCTGATAGCCTGTGGTTTCATCCGGGAAGAACAACATCCCGACTGGGTCGCCAACGTTGTCCCAGTCATAAAAAAAAATGGGAAGGTACGTATCTGCATCGACTACCGAGATCTGAATACGGCCTGCCACAAGGATGAATTCCATCTTCCTATCACGGACATCATGATCGACAACACCTGCGGCTTTGAACGCATGTCTTTCATGGACGGATTCTCAGGATACAATCAGATCAAGATGCATCCTGAAGACGAGAAGCACACTGCCTTCCGGACACCATTGGGGGTATATTGCTATACGATCATGCCCTTCGGATTGAAGAACGCCGGAGCTACATACCAACGGGCTATGAGTAACATATTCCATAAGTATTTACGCAAAACAGTGGAATGTTACGTAGACGACATAGCCGTCAAGAGTCGCCTCAAGGGTGATCACATTCAAGACTTGAGGACGGTATTCGAGATAGCCATGACATTCAAAGGGTTCTTCCTAGAGCATGTACCTCGATCTCAGAATCGAGAAGCTGATGCCCTAGCTAGTCTAGCTGCAGATTTAGCCATCCCTATAAGAAGGCAGGATTCGGTAATCCTTCTTAACAGAGATTTATTCTGTGTGAAGAACAACTTTCACATAGAATGCAGCCACGCTGTGAACGCAGATCCCTCCAAAAGAGACTGGAGAAGTCCCTTCATGGATTTCGTCGCATACGAAATCTTACCGGAGGACCCCAAAGAAGCAGTATCCGTCAAAAGGCGATCATTACGCTTCTACTACGATGCATCTTCACAATGTTTATATCGTCGGACCTACGACGGACTGCTATTAAGATGTCTATCTGAAGACGAAGCACAGCAGATTATCCGGGAAGCTCACAATGGCGTATACGGAGCGTATCAATCCGGTCCTAAGCTACAGAATCGCATAAGAAGAATGGGCTATTACTGGCCTACTATGATCGCAGATGTAATACGGTATGCAAGACAATGCAGAGCCTGTCAGGTTCATGCAGACTTCATACATCAACCGTCTGAATATCTACATCCTACGGTTGCATCCTGGCCTTTCGAAGCATGGGGTATGGATATCATTGGTCCTATTCACCCGTCTTCTTCCAGCTGTCACCAGTTCATACTGGCCATCACGGATTACTTCTCCAAATGGGCAGAGGCGATCCCCCTCGCTGAGGTAAAGGCGTCTAATGTGATCAGCTTCATTAAGCATCACGTCATTTATCGCTTTGGGGTACCCCGGAGGATAATTTACTACAATGGGCCTCAGTTCATCAGCCAAGCGTTTCATCGATTTTGCGATCAAAATCGGATACACAATATTGCCTCTACGACATATTATCCAGCTGCTAATGGTTTGGCGGAAGCTTTCAACAAAACCATTATCAAACTCTTGAAGAAATTCGTCTCTTCAAACAAGAGAGATTGTAATGAGAAGCTGGGCGAATGTCTCTGGGTATACCGTACAACGGTACAAACACCGACAGGTTGCACCCCATTCTCGCTGGTCTACGGGAGCGAAGCAGTTCTCCCCATTGAAATCCAGATTCCGTCACTCAGGATAGCCGTAACTAGTGAGCTGACTCGAGAAAAAAATGACCTGTTAAGGGTCCAAGAGCTAGAAGGGTTAGACAAGAAACGCCTACAAGCTCAGCAGCGCATCGCGCTCTACCAAGCACGCATTTCTAAAACCTTCAATCGCAAAGTGAAGGAAAGAGTGTTCAAAGTCGGCGAGCTAGTTCTAGCTGTAAGAAGGCCAATGATTCTTACTCACAGAAGTAAAGGCAAATTCCAGCCCAAGTGAAAAGGCCCTTATGTGATCGAGACAACATTCTCGAACGGCGCCTACAGGATAGTCCAGCCTAATGGAGACCTGTTAGTGGCTCCTATCAACGGCAAATTCCTGAAAAGGTACTATGCTTAATCTCCCCTGCTCGAGTAGAATATAGCGAGGATCTCAATTCTGACAAAACTACTTCCAGAACGCAATTAGTTGAGTTACATTCTATCATGTCCGTATGACCTCTGAATAGATATGTCCCGCTAAAAGTTTATCGAGAGTTTATCATCAGATATCACTCTCGCCAAAACCTGTCATTTATATTCCGAAATGATGGGTCCATAAAAGTCAGAAAAGAGTCACTTTTATTTATTCTCGATAAAGAGCAGAATTATATCTGGGAAAGCAAAAAAAGAAAGGATACATCATGATGGCGGAGTAGTCAGATTGCGAATCAGCCGCTCCAGTGCAGCTATCCTCTCATTCCTAAGAACCAAGGCATCGGCGTGAGCCCGCTCCAATCGTGCCTCGGGGGTATTCATACAGGACCGCTCAGCCCTTGCCCGAAGGCAGCCCGCGCGGGCAGCTTCCTCACAGTCCAAATCCCGTCGTGCCGCGCTCAATCACCCAGTCGCTACGTCTAGACCCGCCAACAATTGAGAAGCCCACTCCTCTGCCCGAGCGAGTTTTTTCCTCAGCTTGGAGACCCTCGCTGCATTCCCGTCATGCTCGGATCGGCACTTCATCTCAAGAGCGAGAGCCTCTGCCACGATAGCTTTTCTTTTATCCATCTCCAGCTCATGTGTCTTGATGGAGTTGTCTAGGCTGTCCAGCTTGGTAGTGAGCCGCGCAGTCATGTGGTCGTACCTGGTCTGGACCTCAGCATCGAAGCTGCCTCGAGTCAGCTGCAAGTATTCGTTAATGGGTTGCTCTAAACCATTAACCACCGCCTCCAGAGCGTCAGCTACCCCAGGATCGCCGAGCTCCCTGATGGCCCCGATCGAAAAATAAGAAGTCTTCTTCAGGCGCTTTAAATCTAGACTCTTCGCCAACACCATTGATATCATCATTTTCAAACCGGTGTAAAAGAGGCTGGTATGTTGCTCGGTCAATGCAACTAGATCCGACTGAACGCCAGGAGTGGCCGCGATATCAGCAGGTCCCTCTCTAGGGATAACTGCATACGAGGTGGCCACAGCCGCCGCCTCGACGCGTGGCGCGACCGAAGAAGGTGCGACGACAACGATCGAAGTCATCGGCATACTCGCGTGGGGCGAGGTCACGATGACGGGTTCGTCCTCCTCTTGAGACGACAAAACAACTCTGGACGAGCTAGCCCCCGAGGATATTTCCTCCTTGAAGTCAGGCGCCTCCACATCATCGCCAGGAGCCAGAGCAGAGCCAGAAGGCGCTTCAACGTTGTGCTCTCCGTGGACGCCATCCCCTGAGAAAAGGACAAGAAAGTTGATATCAGTATGATGTTAATCTTTCTAAAGGGAGACAAAAAGATAACATTTACCCAGAGCCAACGACATATACGACGCATCTGCAGCCGATGTAGCTAAACCACGCCTTAGTGACGCAATACGAACTGTCATACCTGGAGAAGGAGGTAGGGCGACCGACATCGCCAAGAGTTATGTCAACCCTTCACCAATACGCGGTCGAGGTTCATCAGCTGGAATCTCGCCAGACGTGCTCGCTGACACGACGGGAGCTTTACCCGCTGCTGACCTCGGGAAAGATTCTCCTATCTGCCTCGGCCACACAGGCAATCTCGCTCTGCTACCTGGAGCAGTAGCCACGCTAGCAACCTCTAGCGAGGATTCTCCGGCATTGCCGGCCGGAACTGTAGAAGGTCCCTCTCTAAAAGGCGAGGAACCTCCAGCCAAAGAATCATCCCTGATATGGGGTGATGCAGGCTCACTCCCGGGAGCCTCAACACCAAGAATGCGGAGAGGACGAGCAACCGTCTCCTTCCTCCTCTTACGAAGAGAAGCTTCCTTCGGAGCAGAAGCCCGTCGCTTCCCAGAAGAGACTACCAAAGCCCCCCGCAGGCGGAGGCACTTCGCACCTCGGCACCGACACCAGAGGCTCATCCGGAGTACCAGACTCCTCACCCTCATTCGAAGAAACTGAGGGGACTTCGACTCTTCCCCCAGGCTTGGGAGAAGGCACCCTGAAGCTTCCATGCATGTCAAAATCGCGGTGGAAGGTGTTAATCGCCACATAGAACTGAGCGTAAGAATGGAGAATGCGGAGCTCCGTGGAGGTTGTAACGACCGGCACGATGAAGGTTGCCCCCGTGCAACCCATGATGAAATATCGCCACCCTCTAGCTCCATCAATGAGTCCGCCCCTGGACCTGAAGCTGGTGACGGGCAACTGATCGTACCCGAACTGCCTGGCAAACCGACTAGGCAGATAGGGCTCGAAGAAGCAATGGTCTTCGCTCCGGTACAGCAGATGGGAGGGCCTAATGCAGACCAACCAATTAAAAGCTTTCGGAGAAAGATCGGTCTTCTCTCCACCTGAATCCTCAAGCCTCGTCCCTGATTGATTGCGATGTACGGGAGGGAGAGTACAGAGGAGCTTCCAGTCGTGGCTGAGGTTCAACACCAGCCGACAGTCTAAAACTGTGCCCATATTCCAGGGAGAATCCCTGTAATTCAGCAAAAATATGCCCCCCGAGCTGCTTCCGGAGCCAGGAGACATCACCCGGGGATTGTGAAGAATTAACCATCCCATCAAATACAGGTATGGTAATTCCACCCGGGGAAAACTCTCATGCCGAGCTTCATCGACGAGCAACCCATCAGTCATGGCTCTCAGGCCAGCCTGTATACGGCACACCATGGCAGGAAGCAAGCCCAGTCTTGCCCCGAACACCAGGCGCACTGCCGGCCACAGGATGTTTCGGTGAATGCGGTCCGCGGATGCAGTACCAGGCACTACTACTCGACGCAGCCATATGGAGAGGAAATCAGCCAGCTGGGCTTCCTTAGACAGAGGCCTGCGACAGCGCCTTAAGTAACTACAGGCCTTTAGGGTACTTTCTTACCCCCTCGACGAGAATCTGATCCGGAGCTTTAGCCTCCTCCATAAGATCCTCCACGACCTGGGCACTAAGCACGCCCAAACAGTTCACGGGCTTATTCTTGCCCCCCGAGGCTTTCTCCGACTTGGCAACCCTGGCTCGGTGGAAGAAGACGTAGGACATCCACTTGGTGGTGTGAGCCAAATCAGAAGGCTCGTTATAAAAAGTGGTGGACGCGAAGTATTGACACATCAGCTCCTGATACACTTCCGCCACCCGAGGGTCCAAGTCCACCAACTCCCGGTTGGTGGGAACATACTCTTCATATGGGGTAACCCCCATCGGCAGTCTCGAGACAACTGCCATCTCATGGAGGGCCAATCCCAGCTCCCCCAGTGGAGTGGCGAAGGTGCCAGTGAGCGAAATGTATCGCTCCATCAGTGCCAAGAACAAATTAGGATTGGGAGGCAACCCGACGCTCGTCGCACTCACAGCGGCATAGGATTGGGAGGCAACCCGACGCTCGTCGCACTCACAGCGGCATACAGTCCAATGCCCTCCAGCTCTCTCCGGAAGTGCTTCAAAGCCCAGTCAACTAGGCATGTCCATCGGGAGTTTGTTGGGGCGATCCACCCGTTGCACCGAGGATTATCCTTGGGATATACCCTGCCTCGTCCCATAAAGTCGTTGCAGAAAGTCGGCAATTGAACCGGCTGGATCACTGAGCTGTCTTCACTCGGGACACTGCCCGGGCACAGTCCCCTGAACAACGTCACAACGCCGGAAGGACGACTGACAAATGACCCCTGGTCAGCTCCTTTCAGATGAAAGATCTTCCTCGGCTTGCCGTGAAGATCAGGAGTCAGCGTCCACGACATCTTCCTGGGATACGTCGCGTGGAAGAAAGCCGAGATGGGATAATCCCTCGGCATCGTTGGCAGATACAAAACTAAATTCCCGGCAGGGAAAACCCAGGGCTCCCTCTTGGGCTTCGTCTGAGACTGCTTATCAATCATGTCCCCAAAGAGAAAAGCAGGCTTTATGTACTGCTCCCCGTCTACATATGTCAAGGGCTCGCTATTGATCATGCTCAGCAGCGTCCGCTCGCCCTGAGCCGATATAAAAAACTCCCTTTCCTCAGGATACTGGGGTCCAGAGATGGGAAATGCCACGTGGGACAGATCCTCCAGGTAGTTCGAGTGCAGCATCCCGGCAACGGAGCCCATCACCTCGGCTAGTGGAGACTCACCCAAATCAACTACAAAAGTGCAAGGAAAAATATGTCATTGCAAATCTTGCACAAACATACAGACCAAAGAAACGACAGTCTGTGCTCTACGCAGGATTGTACAAATTTGGTTATTTTACGCGAAAATCCCCTCCACAAGCGTAAAACTCAAATTTTACGATATACGCCAATTTTCGGTAGCCAGAGCTTTTACGCTCAGAACTACGAAAATATGGAGTCTTTACGCTGGCACATTAGAAATATGGGCGTAAAAGATGAGAACGTCTCCGTGCATCATCTTCCTCAAAAGAGGTTATCAGCACAGAAGATGACCTAGCGCGGTCACGTTCAACGTGTGCGAAGGATTTTTTGTCGTTTTTGTCATCCCAAAGGCTCTACCTCTAAGACCGGGTGCGCTGCTCGTCGGCGGGATACTTCGCTCAGAAGGAAGTTCGCCTTGCCCGACCGAATACTCCCTCGCTGGGGCAGAAGAATGAGAAGAAGAACCTATACTCTTTCCCTTAGCGGAGGGGGTTTGTTTCGGCGCCATTTCTGAAGACTCGAGGTGTTCGGAGAAGGAACGAAGAAAAAACTCGGACAGTCGAAAGCTCTCTTTCGCAGAAGACAGATAAAAAGTTTTTCTCTCAAAAGCTTAGGATATATATAGAGTTCGGGTCGACTCCTCGAATCCTCGGACGGACTCCTCGAGACCCTAACCAAATCTCGTAATTAATAGTGGGTTATGATTGGATGCTAAGTCAGCCCACTACCCTTGAAAGACGGACAGTCAGCAAATTCGAAAAGTTTTTCGTGCAAGACGGTTCAGCAGGTTCTACGCTAAAGGAGCTTTCTACGCTCGACAGCAACAGATCTACGGTTTTACGCTCGCAAGCTATAAGTCTATGGTTTTACGCCCGGATGCCTTTGTGGTCGGTAGCTTTTATGCTCGAGAGGCCACAAACCTATGACTTTACGCTCAGCAGATACCAAATCGATGATCTCACGCTCGGTGGCGCTCAGTTTACGCTCAGAAGCAACAGATCCGCAAACTTCATGCTCGAAGAAATTTTCTTTTCAGGAGCTACAGATATACAGTTCTATGTTAAAGGAGCTTTCTACGCTCGACAGCTACGAATCTACAGCTTTACGTTCGACAGCTATAAGTCTATAATTTTATGCCCGGATGCCTTTATGCTCGGTAGCTTTTATGCTCGAGAGGCTACAAACCTATGACTTCACGCTCAGGAACCACAAGTCTACGATTTCACGCTCGATGGTGTTCTACGCTCACAGGCTACAGATCTCCAGTTCTACGCTAAAGGAGCTTTCTACGCTCGACAGCTACGAATCTACAGCTTTACGTTCGACAGCTATAAGTCTATGGTTTTATACCCGGATGCCTTTGTGCTCGGTAGCTTTTATGCTCGAGAGGCTACAAACCTACGACTTCACGCTCAGGAACCACAAGTCTACGATTTCACGCTCGATGGTGATTTACGCCCAGAGGCTACAGACTGATGATTTTACGCTCCACGACTTTCCGCATATTCGAACAGTCACCAAAGCGGTCAATTGCCAAGAGTTCACACAGAAGATACTCGTTCTTGACCCAGAGCATCCCAAGTACCTGAAGCATACAGAGTTCAAACATTGAGAAATTACTCTTCTCGGGTCCAAAATTGGAGGTTCATCCAGACTCCAGTCTGAACATCTCGTCTATCAAAATGGCAAAATCAGTTTGACAGCCAAAACCTCGACCCTGTTCCAAGGGAGTTTCGAGAGATCATTCTTGAAGACGAAGTCTGAACAAAATTTCTGCTCATCAGAAGCAGCAGTTCAGAGCTCTACGCGGTCCCTCAGTCCTAGCAACAGGACAGTTCTAAATGTTCAAAATGCTTAAACAACGTTCTATGGACTATTCGTTATGCGTAAAGGACAGGGCCTAATACTCTTTCTATCAGAGTCGGCATAAAGATTCAGACGTGTTGAAGCTACACATATTCAGACTTCACAGCAACGTATGACAAGATGATTATATGAAGAAGCAAGACGATTTTATTAAAGATTAAAGTTATATGAGGGAAATCCTGTCTACAAAGGGTTTTTTCTTCATTTTTTTTGACCACATATGAGGGAAATCCCGTCTACAAAGGATTTCTCCATCGTCGCCTGAAGGCCGCCCTCGGAATCTGTTCTGACAGGTTCCCGCATTGGTGGTCTTCCTCTTCTTCCCAGAAGATGATCAGTGGCGGGAGAACACAGAGTTGGGGCTCGCATAAATTATGCAGATCCCATGCTCCGTGCGCCGCTCAAGCCGGGACAGAGCGAGTCTGTCTGCCTCTCGTCACCGGAGGCAACGAGAGAAGACAGCACTTGCAAGCTGTATGGTCAAACACGACCCTTCCTCCTTCCTGGGTCAACGCCATACAAAGTTGCTGATTATCCCGAGCAAGGGAGGCTAAGATATCCTTCCATGATCCATCATTACAGTGGACACTTGCTCGAAGACCCCGTCTTTTTTGGCTTCCTACATGCTAGAAGAACATGATCTCCTTCTTCCTCAGGTCGACCCGACAAACTCTGGCGATCATCTCTGCATGGTAATGGGAATATGGGGAGAACAGGCTAACTCCCCCAGCCTTTTTATAAGCGAAAGAGATCACAGCAGTCCCCAATAAATTTGCCATAAAGTCAGCATCGACCGTTTCAACGCTCCATTCAGAAACGTTTCGAGTTACGAGGGGCCGTTCATGCTTCATTCAAAGCATTTCAAATTCTGAGGAATTTAAAAGCTTTGAAGGGGGTCTTGTAGAAGCATGAAAAATATGCAGGGAGGATCTACGCAGCCTCTTGATACAGAGCAGCGTAAACAGGGGCCTTCAGAGCCATCAAGCATACAACAGAGCTTTTTTCACTAAAATACGGCGTGAAGAATAAGCTCAAAGGACCATCTGCGTAAGTGCAGTACATCCAGGCCACTCCAGCATAAACAGAGTTCTTCATCGCCTCCATGGCGTAAAACTCATCCGCTCTCAAAGCAGCGTTAAAGCGTACGAGGAACGCTTCGTCTTTCCCGAAATGAACCTGTCAAGTCACGCAGTAAATCTGACCTCTGACTCCTGACAAAAAGTGTTGCACGGCTACCCAGACGACGGCTGAAAATGATGGCAGACCCCTCGGGACGCGCCCACAGTATAATGGCGGATCTTTGCATTTAATGCAGAGGATTTGGTTAAAACATCACCGAACCATCGTTTACTGAAGTTCCCTCAGCGTAAACCGCTCTTTTGCGTACAAGGGAATATGCTGCCTTATTTTACACAGGCAAACATGAGCTGTTTTACGCTCTGCAGTAGATAAACCGCCTACCACATCAAAAGCTGCACTTCGTACGGGACTCGAGGCACGTCTCCACGTCTAATTGCACAGAGCGGTGACAGTTTCTCTCAAGGCACGTCTCTGCGACGGAAGCACAAAAGGGCTGCAGACCTTCAAAACACGCCTCCGCATTTAATGCATAAGATGGTGGAAAATCTCTGCAAGAGATTTGATTATATCTTCAAAAGCCGTAATTCCGGCTAAGACGTCCACATCAGCACTCTGGCACGGTACGCAGCGGCTTCTATGTCCATTCAGGATCTGTGCTCACACGGCTTCTACGCCCACTCAGTCTCTACGACCACTCAGTCTCTACGACCACTCGGCCTCTACGACTATTCGGCTTCTATGCCTATTCGGCTTCTACGCCTGTTCGGCTTCTATGCCTGTTCGGCTCCTATGCCTGTTCGGCTTCTATGCCTACTTGGCTTCTACGCCAGGGTGACAGTTATTTGGCTTCTACGCCAACCTCTTCTACACAAGGGATACCTACCTACGTGGCTTCTACGCCATGATCTTCACAGCAAATATACGCGTTTTGTCCCCTTAGTTGGACACGCGTCACATGCTCACTCAAAAGGTCATCTATACACAGGCATTGGTTATCTTAACTATTGTGTAAAGAGGTGTTGTACTTCCCACTCCTCGGTTTTTACACCGACGGAGTGGTCACTGTCACCAAAACTCTATAAATAGAGACCCCTATCAATGGGGAACAAGGTCGAAAAACTTAAAACTTGAAGATCGAACAAGGTCAAACTTCCCAGAAAGATCGAACCGGAGGTCAAGAGAGAGAGAAAGAGAGAGATATATTGGAGCTCAGGCAAAGAGCAGGGATCGACGACTTTGGCATCGTGCATCCACCCTCTCCTGCAACCTTCGAAGCTGCTACCTGTCTTCTACGGCACTTCTTCAACATCGTGTGGTCCAAGGGCTAAAGTGATCGACTGCAGATCAGACACCTATAGTAATTTATATCCAGATTAAATAAATTGTACTCCCACATCCTCGTATAGGATTACATTGTACAAGTTTGTTTGTAAACCAAAGGGCGCGGGTTTCGTATAAACCCTGTCATTGAAATATACTTTCATTCTTTCGTTTAATACCACAAACAATGGGCTTGGAGGACTTCTGGTATTATGTCTTTGTAATCCTACCGTTTAGTTTTATGCTATTAGTTCAAAGATAAATCTATTAGGCATCTAGCTATTGGTTCAAGGGAGGATCATTGACTGCGAGAATGTCAGGAACAGTGGGTAGTCCTTTGAGACATTGAGGGGTTACGGACCTAGAACCATTGTTGTCTACTATTTATTTATTATGTAGAACAAAGTCCTGTGGGAGGACGGCTTAGATGCCTTAACGAGTTCTCAGGTATTTTGAATGTCTGGTGTGATATACAGGAAGTACGGTAGCGCAACACTACAAAAGAGCGTAAGGACTCTATGCCACAGTGGGTGACACCACAATGAGGTTCCTCGATAGGCTAATGCCTCGGCTTCGCGAGCCATGTCACAATGGGATAGCACCGTGTTGGCCCAATATTTATATTGAGTTTTTGAATATAGATAACCACTTAAGTTTAGTATTATGATAATCGATCAATCACTATAGTATCTTCTACTTAAATTTAACATTGTCCAGATATGCATTAATGTTATAATATTTGCTTCTGTATATTACTTTGTTCATCTAACATGTATGTTCAGAAAGCAATAAGCAAGACCAGCATAGACATATGCTATGACGAAATGGTGATGAGCCAAAGATGATGTTATACCATAAGATGTCTCTAAACCGCCTACGACTTATCCGGAGCCTCGTACTTCAGTCAGCGGATGTTTCAGAAGAATTGGCTTCATCATGTTCTCTTGGTTTTCAGCAGTATAATTTAATATTTATTAAGTCTAGAACTTATGTACATCGAGTCGCACTGGCATAACCTATGTCCACTTAAATAAACCCTTGAACCTATCCACCAAATCAGCCCATATCAAACCCAAATCTTAGAATTGGCAACCGAACTCAGGCCAAATTTGTGCCAAACTTTGACCGAATTCAGTCACCTATATAGTATAAAATCAACCCAGTTATTACACCCCTAATTTCTTGGCCCAACGTTCAAAAATTTAAATTAAATCCTACCCGAACTCTAGCCGAATTCGTTTTGCCAATACCCTATAAATAGGATTGGTTTTCCACATTCTAACTCACTCATCCATTAATATTCTTTCTATTCTATAGTGAGCAAACCATCAGAGCCTAAACTTTTCTATCTCCAAGATCAACTCCACAACGTTTTAGTGCCAAGTGCGATCACGGTTGGAAGTTTATTTTGAGTTGTAATAGCTTGGTTTATCAAGCTTTTCTTTTATTTGAAGTCTGCGTATCCTTCGTATCAAACACACGTGCGTGAAGTCTCTCAAGCCTTCAGACCAAAGCTTGTGGTTGTAAATAAGTGGCAAGCCTTCGGATCAAAGCTTGTGATTCACTATTGGTGATTATAGTGGATACAATTCCGAGCAAGAGTTCTCGGGACTGGACTAATCCTCTTAGAGAAAAACCAGTATACATCTTGGTGTTTGCATTTTCTCTCTTACTCTTACTACTTCATATTACTGCCTTGCATATACACTATTAGTTTCTAGCTGCCTTAACTCTATTTAATTTTTAATTGGGCAGATTATTAAGCTGCCCTCTATTCACCCTCCTCTAGAGTTATCCTACGGTCCTTCACACCGCACATAGGCAAGTAGCCAAATAATGTATAATGAAGAGTGGTAGGCAGCACTACAAAGAGGCCGGTGACCTCATGTTATAGTAGCGTGACACCACCAAGAGGTAAAAGATGTAAATTTTCAGCAACGCGAGCCATATGATAGCGGCGTAATACCACAAGGAAGCACAATGCTTCATGCTAGGTAGTTTGGCACTACAAAGAGGCTGGGACCTCATGCTACAGTGGATGACACCACGATGAGGTAGAGCCTCGACTTTGGGCCATAACGGAGTAGCACCGCAAGGAAGAGCAGGGCTTCATGTCAAAGAATCTTTAAAAGAACTCACCTAGAATGTATAGAAAGAGATATAGGCCGTCTCTTGAGGGTAGACTTGTAGACGCCCAATATGCATACACTAAAATCAGGTATGCATATGGCCTTTAATGTGCAACCGAAAGCACAACTGATGTTATTATGTGAGTCCGAAGAATTACAACTATGGTGCGGAAATCAAGGCTTAGTCTATTCTTGTATCATACTGTTATTTGACCCATGCGGAAAGATTCAAGTCGAAGCGATATCTATCCTAATGCATGACGGACAGTCATTGTGGGGAACGCTCAACCCATATATTGAGTTATGTAGGGGATTATTGGTATTTTTGCCTTTGGACTAAGAAGTTTAGTCCCACATTGGCTACACCACCAAGTGGGTATCTCAATATAATGGTTTGCTTGTGTTGAGGTGTGCATATGGGGTGTGGTGGGGCACATGGGTGCCATGTGTGTTATTTTCTTACGATAAAAAAAGGATTCACTCCTCAAAGAAAGCATTTATAATATTTGCCACTCACTTATGGAAATTCTCTTAGAAACTAAGACCTAAAGGGGCTTAACGACTCAGACTCAGGCTCAAGGACACAAAGTGGTGCATTGTTGGTGCACTTTGCACTTAGCACGCCATCATCGACGCATAGAGTTTGTGCGCATTAGTTGCGTTCGTGCGCTCATTTTATGCGTGAGTTGCATGTGATGTCGCTAGCCTGGTTGCATGCACTGGTGCTTGAATGGGCGCTTCGCGGGTGCATGCGCATGCGTATGCGGAGACGATGAGCTGCCATACACTACTATACATTGCACCGCTGTATATTGGGCCAATATGCATTAGGCCGCTGCGCTGTTATGCTGATGCGTTGCTGCACTGTTGTGCTGATGCACGGCTGCATTGAAGGCAGAAGCAAATCGGTTAGGCTGTTATGGAAGGATTTGGATGATTAATTCAGATGCAATTTTTGTAGGATTTGAATTTAATTCATTCATATATTTTTGTAACTGATGAACGACCAGGTTCCTCTATAAATAGTTCTTCATAGCCCATTTGAGAACATACTTTGAAAAATGAGAGAGACGAAATGAGGTTCGACTGTTGTGCTATTGGAGTCCAGGAGTTCGTGCGAGTCCTGGAAGGAGGTGACACGAGCGTTCTAGAAGTTATTCGAGAACTTGCTAGTTCCTGGGAGCAGATCATGTGGGACAAATGTTGCTTTGAGAAACGGTGATCTTTATCACCCCAGCAAGCAGATATCCATCTTCTCCTTTCTCATCTCTTCTCTTCTAGTTGTAACTTGTTTTGTCCGTCTACAACTGCGATTGTAAGGAAGAACAAAGATTATTTTCTGATTATTGTATTCTTATGGAAGTTGTAATAAGATATATATTGGATATAATTTTTCGTTGGAATCGTGTTCATCAGAGGGCAAACTTGTTTGCTGAAGCCTCTGTGTCTCGAGTACAACTTCTAGATCAAATAGAGGGCAGACTGTAAAGTTTGCCTGAAGCTCTGTTTGAGGCCCGTTCCTTTATATTTTGATTAAGCCCTGAGACTAACAAAGAAGTCATAATATTGTAATTGTAAAAGAGTCTACACTACCAGAAAAAGTCAAATTAGCGACGCCCAAAAACGTCGCTAAATGACAAAAAAATGTCGCTAAATACGTTTAGCGACGTAATTAGCGACTTTTTACAGAAGTCGGTAATAATCACGTCGCTGAAAGGAAAAAATGTCACTAAACGTCGCTATACCGACGTTTTTTAGTGACTTAGAAGTGTCGCTAACTTAGCGACGTTTAGCGACTCAGAGTCACTAATTAGAGACGTAATTAAATATCGCTAAACGTCGCTAATTAGCGACTTATATAGCGACGTAACAGCGACGTCTTTAATGACCTGGCAGTACTGCCATGTCAATAATTTGCGACGTACAGCGACGTATTTAGCGACGTTTAGCGATGTCATTAGCGACGGCTATTGACGTCGCTAAGTAGCGACTTGTTTAGCGACGTAGAAAAATGTCACTAGAAGTCACTAAATACGTCGCTAATTTTACAAAAAAATAAAAAAAAAACTGAATTGTTCCAAACTATTATTCCTACAATTTATAAATTTCTAATTAAAAATAGACCCGGAGCAACCCTCCGTTGAATTCTCTGGATTCGCCGACCCCTTCGGTGGAATACTCAACACCGGATTAACAACATTTAATATGAATAAAAGTATCACAGTCATACAATTAATACACACAAATATTATAGACAGACAATAAAAGCATCACAGTCATACAATTAATACACACAAATATCACAGTCACACAATACATAATATATATAAGTACCACAGTATCACAGTCACACAAAATAGGCATAAACAGCGTCACAAAATGCATAATATATAAGTATCACAGTATCACAGTCACACAAAATACATAATATATAAGTATATGAAACATCACAGTATCAATCTCGAGGATATCCAATACGTTGGGGCAGATACCAGTCCCTCAAATACTGCGCATAAACAGCATTTATGTTATCAATCTCCGCTATGGGTGCTGGGTGACTAGAACTCCCCGTCTGAGATACAGCCGCTATAGGTGCTGGATGACTGGAACTCCCCGTCTGAGATACAACAGGTGGTATCTCTTCCTCCTTAACAGTAGGAGGCATCACTTCCTCCTTAACAGTAGGAGGTATCGCTCTCTTGGGTGCCATCTGATAAGATAGATGAAAACAAAGAATATAATTGATAACATATATTACTTAACACATATCCTTAATAATGCGGAATAGAAGAATTAGATGACTCACAAAGAATTAGTTGTTTGTTGCAGTATAATAATGATACCATAATATCTATATATATCATAACTTATATCAATTACTAACCAATCTTAGCTATTTACTTAGTGTCCTAACCCATACTAACTCTTGCACTACCCAACTGATAACACTACTCCACATTGCTATTCTATTTACTTAGTGTCCTAACCCATACTAACTCTTGCGCTAACCAACTGATAACACTACTCCACATTGCTATTCTAACTGATATCTCCCCAATTGATACTTGTAACGTCATTTAAAAGTAAGTAACTAATACCAACTTCTCTTAACCAATATCTTACTATCTAACCTATCTTAACCAATTACCTATCGACCTTGGCACTCAACACTTAACTGTTACTTACCTCTCTAGTACTATCCTCATTCACTTGCACACACCTGAACTCATACAACACATGGATACCTGCACTCACATTTGCAGTGCCCTCTCAGACACATATCAAATCAACCCTTAGTACCTTAGAATTATACACATACTACCCCTCCACATCAGTGCTACCATTGTTGCCCAACTCTTGCTACTGCAACCAAGTCACTTGCTGTCAAGACCATTGCTATCCTTTGTTGTACTTGCAGCTATTAGCCGCTGCCGCAGTACAAGACATCCCAGTTATCGTTACCCTACTAAAATTATCCGAAACTCCATCCAATACATATACAATCAATCATCCTTCACACAATACCCATTGTGCTGCAGTGCAGTAAAGAACCTCATTGACTGTGTCACGCCCCGATCTCCCGCAGGCTATTTCGGCCGTTCCCGGTAGGCGGGAATCACCCTCGCCAGCGCTCCCGCGGAACGATCGCTTTGACCCATCCGGGCGTGATGCCGCACGAGCGTGATCCACGCCCGTGCAAGGCCATGGTTCATTGGCTGGCGGCAAGAGTTCTAAGCCACAGAGTCGCACAGATTGTCCGAGTGCAGCGGAGTCATGAACGCATAGCGATTTGGTAACAGGTTCACTGAGTCGACAATATAGCGGAAGCATTAAAACACAAGTTGAAGTAAGCAAGCTCTTTTATTGATATGAACATGTGTTACAGGCGGCGTATAGCCGAGATTACAAGTCGCTCAAGCCTCTTTCTCTGAAATAGTAAAAGCATGCTAAGTGGCTACAATTGTGGAATGATTGTACAGGCGATGGTCAGGCGATGTTCATAACATTATGTCTTGTATATGCGCTTCAGTCCCGGACGCACCGTTGCAAGGCTTCAGAGGGAAACTCCTGGCCTTAGCACGCACGAAGGAGGCATCCGCACCGAATGAGGTTCTCCCGCACCCTGCAAGCAAACTGGTGGATTATCAGTACATTGAATGCACTGGTGGGGAAGCTACTCGCCCGCTCGACAAATCCAAACACATAATACAGGTTCCGTGCACAACTATTAAGTTGTCTTGCTAATTGCCTTAGGATCAGTTTATGCAAATATTGAATAGCTTAACGTGTCGGGCAGTGCGCCGTGCGATGTTTGAGGAAACACGGCGAGACTTACCAACTTACCATTTGTCCTTTCCTGTCCAAGGCAAACATTGTTAATTCAAGCACGGGCAAGCATAAACATTCAGGAGGCATAGCATATGCAAACATGAGAGTCGTTATTTTCAGATCGTTCAGGTGTTCAGTTCATTGATGCTATGCAATGACTCGCACGCGGATAGCCGCTAAGCCAGGATGACTTTTCTATATGACGAAAGTCGCTGGCATAGCCATTATGGACAGGTTATGGTCTCGGGACTAAGAGCGATAGCAACGTAGGTGGCGAGCCTCGCTACATAACACTCCGTCCGTGACTAACGACCATACAAACTCTTTTGCCCGGATCGGATCGGTCCCAGTGTCCCGGTGACCGTCCGCAGAAGCCAAAAATCCTTGTACACAGGTTGTCCGTGACATGCAGGTCTGGGTCTATCCAAAATCCAAAGCTTGACATGATAATCATGGAACACACAAACTTATTCTGAATGAGCACATTGCTCCACGAGCTGGGATTCGAACAGTACAAACACGATCCTCGTTCAGATCCAAACATGGCATGATTATTATTCAAGTGTGATTCACATTCAAATATCCATTCTTGCTTGATGCATTCCCCTGGTTCAAGGATTTGCCTTGGGTGACCTAACGGTCCCGAATACTTGCAGGTTCAAATGCACAGAAGGACTATTTGATAGTCTCCTGGCTAAACAAGAATGCATGCACAATACAATAATGCTAGAAGTTCGTAAGCAGACAAGCATGCGTTTCTAAGGAACATAAGCAGGCACGTTTGCTCGGACCCGAAGGTAAGCCGAGAGATAAAATCGTTAAGGGACTTAGCATGCGAGGGTCTGAATATAAGCAGTATTTCATTTCCATGTTCTAGCAAGCAATACAAGTTAGGATTATTCCCTTAGCTAGGTGCGTTGGATTTATTAGCATGCAGGGGGTGAATCACCTAGCGACTAGCATGAATATTCCAGATTTTATGTGTGCTGGCTAAGCAAAGACAAGTTCACCGTAGCCACCCACCTTAGCGATGATTCGCCTCGGTAGAGCGATACGCCTGAGCCAGCCTCTGAAAGCCTAAGCCGGGATTCCTGTAGGGGCAAGTCTGGATATCCTTTGCTTCTAGATTGAGACAAAGCGGGTCAGGACAGCTGCACTATTGCCGATTGAGTCGGCAGTCCGCTTGAGCGGAACAGGGTGTTACAGACTGAACAGACTGGAACACTAATCCAGCTGCTCGAGCATGCCCACAAGCTTTACACTACACAACTAACTCAGATCCCTGTACTAGATGCATCTTCTACCGACATTCACACACTCCCTGGTATATGGATACATTCTGGAATACATATTATATTGTATACCATGATTCCTAATTGATACCAACATCGAAATTATACATATCACCTAGCTAATATTCCCAGATACATAACCTGCTGCCAACTGACTACCCTCCTTCTCTCATTTCTAATAATTACACCCATACTTTTTAAAACTCGAGTATAAGGATACACTCACTAATACCTAAACCTAACCCGAACCCTAACCCAAGGTCAAAAAACCTAACCGTAACCCTAACCCTAAACCTAACCCTAACACTAACCCCTGATCAAAAACCCTAAACCTAACCCTAACCCTAACCCTAACCCCAGGTCAAAAAACCTAACCCTAACCCTAGGTGTCGTGTGTGTCTGTCAGTGTCTGTGTGTGTGTGTGTGTGTGTGTGTCTGCGTCTGTGTGTGTGTGTCGTGTGTGTCTGTCAGTGTCTGTGGGCGTGTGTATCGTGTCTGTGTGTGTGTGTCGTGTCTGTCAAGTGAGTGTTGTGTCAGTGTCACATGTGTGTGTGTGTGTGTGTGTGTGTGTGAGAGAGAGAGAGAGAGATAGAGAGAGAGAGTTAGGGTTTACCTAGAGCTCGAGGAGGAGGAGGGGGATGCCGGAGTAGCCGCAGCCGTGGAGAGCCGGTCGCCGGAGAGGGGGGTGGGGGAAATCGAAAGGTTTTGAAAACTTTCAAAATTTTCGCAGATGGGAAAAAAAAACTGAGCCCTAATTAACCAAAATTTAGCGACGTTTAGCAACGTCAAATAAAAACGTCGCTAAATAAAAATTTAGCGACGTCAAATACGTCGCTAAATACGTTGCTAAATATTTTTAATATACACGTCGCTAATTACGACGCTAAACATCGCTAAACGTCGTAATCTTTTTAAATCTTAATAAAAGTCGCTAAACGTCGCTAAATGTCGCCAGTTAGCGACGTCTAGCGACGTTTTTTATGGAGTCGCTAATTTAGCGACGTTTTTATATGGAGTCGCTAAAATGCGTCGCTAATCCCGCTTTTTCTAGTAGTGCTAGAATGATCTATAGCTATATTTTAATAAGTGTGTAGACTATTCCAAGAGTATAAATAAGGGTGCTCACCCCCTTTGTACACAACAAACATTACAAGCCTAGCCTAATACTCTTATAATGTTTCTTTCTTATCATTCTTCTCTTCCACCAATTTATTCTCTCTATATTTTCTTCCTTTTCTAAATTAGTCTCTCCTAACTAGTTAGCCTACCACAATTCCAACAAAGTGATATCATAGCATGGTGGTTTGAGGTCAAAGATGAAAAATGAGATAACTCTCTTCCTAATTTTCATCCTCAACAAGAGCAACTATGCCAATTGAAATATCGAGGTGAAAGCTTTGCTAGAAGCACAAGATGCATGAGAGATTGATGAAAAAGGTTGTAATGAGTTAGAATAGTTACTCTGACATATATACATATTGTTGGAAATGTGAATATGATATATTAAGATATAGACAATATGATATAGATTGGACGTATTTGCGTATTTGTATCATTATTTGAGAGTTGGTCGTGACAATGCCCAACAACTTTTCTCATATAGTACACCACTTAAAGAAAAATGTCACAGCCACGTGGTTCCAGTTTCAGTACAACTTAAAGGTCACCTCACAACAAAAAATAAATGATGGCCATCATCTAGATGCTCATCTATGGGCCCTCCCTCTTCCTTTTCAAATTTGCCATCCACCTCTATTATGTTTGTGTTAAAGCTCGCTTAGAGCATCATTAGTAGTTGAAATTCTTCAATGTAATTTAGGGTCCAAAGTTTTTTTTAAAAAAAAGTAAATATAGAATGGGTTGGGTTTGTATTAGAATAGTAGGAAATGATAAATGAGTTCCGCTCACAATGATTGTGTGGTCAAATGTAGAAAGTTGAACTCCAAATTGGGACTTGTTATTCTACAAAATGGATTCCTACAATCTAGAATCTATAAATTGGGAGGTCCAACCTATAAACTCTCATGGGTGAAATAAAACTTAAAATCTAGAAATTGAAACTAGAGATGAAACTTACTATTCTACAAAATGAGCTCCAATATTTTTATATAGAACGTGGGATAGGCTTTACTAACGATGCTCATAGGGAATGTTGGAGAAGCGACCGAGCTGGTTCACCACATTAGAGTGGTTGCTTCTTCACTTTGAAAGGAGGTGGGTGAAATTCTAAAGAGAATTCGTGTGCACGAAAGATTTTTACGCAGTGGGACCTTATGCATCCTTGTTGGCCTGGCTCACCAGACCGCTCAAATTAAGTGTTGGCTGGTTTACCGGGCGATATGCATGGCATTTGTTTAATTCTGAGCATCTCTGACCTTCCTGAGTTTGAAAAAAATAATTGTCACATAAAAATTATAATATTTTATTTTAAAATTGTTTTTTTAATATAAATATGAAATAATTTGGAAAGTTGATATGGCAATAATATGTCAAAGACAATATGAAGTTGGTTGTCTAGATCTAGACAATAAACTTTACAATACTTTATTTTCACATAATCAATTATGAATAAAAATATTTATAAAAATAGAAAAATTGAAAATATTATCTTAAAAAGTAGTAATTTTATCAATTAGAAACTCTTACAATCCTATATATTTATATAGACTTAGATTGCTGGGAGAAAAACCACAATCTTAACATCTACGTATGGAAACAAAACATCAACTACGATTAAGGTTAAAATTTTACTTAAACACTGACGTGATTCATTGGACATAAATTACTTAAATAGCAAAACATGTTTTCTAACGTATATATGGACGGATTAGGTTTATTGACTTGGACGACCAGCTGTTGTGTGGCTCCTGCATCAATCCTCACCCAATGTCGTGCATGCGCTAAGTTAATAAAAGATGACAAATGATAAGAATACTACAAAAAGATTGAAAACGGAATGTGAAAATGGTTCCTCCAAACCATAAAGAATCAAAGATTACAAGAGAACCAAAATAAAGTACAAAAATTAATTTGTTAAAATTACACAAAAGTCAAAACGTAGATAACAAATTTTAACGTAAAAAATGTTTGCGAAAAAAAAATCACGAAACGATCAGAGTCCATTTCTGAAAAATCTCTACTAATGGAATAAAAAGATACGTACTACTTAAAAACTTCTTACCGGTCTAAATCGGATTACTACAACTACTTGGATGACGAAATTTGGTTAAAGACTTCCGAATAACGAAAACAAAGAGAAGATCAATTATTCGAACTTGTTTCTCCTTCGATGTAGCTGTTAATTTCTTTTTCTTTTTTTTCTCCAAAAATTGTAAAGTTTCAACTTGTTTGGATTTGTATTGGCTCAATTGGCTATGGAAACATGCATTGATCAGAGCTTTGGTCAGGCAGTGGATCTTCCGGATAATGTGGGTGGTCTGCTTTCTTCAGATCAGATGGGTCACCCTATTTTTAGGAAGTAGCTTTTCTTGATTATTTTCTACTTATGTATTCTGATATTTCTTTGGAAAGGGCTATCTCCCTCCCTATTGTAGGCTGTATGGGCAATCTCCCTGGGCCAAGTGCTTTATTTTTCAATAAAGGCTAAGGCTCCACGTGGACGTGGTTTACCCCGTCAAAAAAAAAAACTTGTTTGAATTTGGGTTATATATATATATATATATATATATATATATATATATATAATCTCCTCAATTCCACAATAAATTTGGACCGTCCACACGATCCATCGGTGTAGATAAAATACCTAAAACTCGTTTCAGTCCGACAGACCAAATTTGGTCTACCTAAGCATAAATGTTCTGTTTGAAACAGACCGAGTTCGGATCTAACTCTGTTGGATTTCAGTATTCGAAACCGAAGTCGAACCAAACTCGACCAGCCTTTGGCAGAACGTTATTTGTAGCCTTCACCATCTTCAACTCTCAAGCTTCTTCGGCACACGGATGTTCCCTGTCGTACTCCAAAATATTCTCCATATATGTTGAAAATTTCATCCAACTCCAACAAAAAATAATAATAAGATTACATTGTTTGCAGTTCTGTGCATGACTGCTAAAAGGTGTGATGTTCCCTAATAATTTCTGTAATGTCCTTTATTATTTGCCTATCACCGAAGCGCTTTGCATTAGGCTAGCGGTGTGTAGAGCCAACTCGATCCTGTCTCGTTGAGTTGGTTGGAATATGTTGGATAGAGTAGTACGTAAGCGGCCGTTATTCCTGATACACAGTAGGTTTCATGATATGCTTAGTCAATGAGGAACGAGCTGTAATTTGGATGGATTGATCCGTCATCCATATTTGTCGCTCTGATTGTCCTTTCGCCATCCGAGAGAGCAAAATACTCAAGTTGAGATGCAAATATGACGGATCCTTCCAAATTGTTGTAATTAGCTGCATGCGGGGGCTCAGTGGCTTTTGGAATTCCTGTTGTTCATTTGTGAAGGAATTGGATTCTTTCCAACATATATAAAAAGTCCAATCCACAATTAATGTGACACTGTTGTCTTCCTTTGACCTGCATTTGTTAATCTTATCCATGATTTTGGGTGAGTTATTTTTCTTGTTTGTGTACCACTACTGAAAAAAGCTGACTAGCGATGCAAATGGACGACACACCCAGTTCGTCACTCGATAGGCGACGGATCCGTGACATGATCTCGAACAAAATATATGACTGTTCCCGATTAGCTACCAATTTGTCGCCATGTTTCAAATGTAACATGTGGGAAGCTCAGAGACGAACCTTTCTATTACTTTCATTTGTGCCAGTGATTAATTGGTCTTCTTTTGTCAATCGTCTAGGACTGAACTCAAGTTCTGGTCTCATATTAAATCATTCCCAATCGACGACCAAATTTTTTCCAATATCCCGTAGCCCCCAATCAAAAGCCCTCTAGCCAGAGCACAACCAAAGTTCGGTCCCCAAGCATGCCTCGACGATTGGTGGTTGAAAGCCGTAAATGTTCGTTCTCGTTCGGTCTCCCGAGCGGTCGGCCTCTGTGGTGACCTCTCCTCCTTCGTGGTGAAGGTAAACCTTAATACTCCTCACTACAATTAGCGGCTGACCACATCCAACGGAAGAAGAATCGTCGCTGCGTTACTGACGGATTGGCGACGGATAGGCGACAGAACAGTATTTCGAAAACACATGTATGTATTTCCATCGCTAGTCCGCCGCTGGGTCGTCAGAATAAATGTAGCGACGGACTAGCGATGGATCTATTCCGTCGCTATGAAATATTTTATTCCCAGCATCCTCAACTCTTCATCATTTTCATTTTCCCCCAACCCTAATGAGCGACGGCAGGAGAGGCGACTTAGGGTTCCACAAATCTTAGACGTGGGATCCTGGCTCCATGTCGGCTGGAGGGTCAAGGGACCTAACGGGCGATGGCAGCCAAGGCAACCATAATGAGGGTGGCGGGTGAAGCACAGTGACGAGGTGGAAGAGGAAGATTGGGAGAGGAGCGTAGGAGGACGGAGCGGGGGAATAGGCGGGGGATAGGAGCCGGGTGACTGCCAATGCTGGTTCAGTGGTGGCCGCCTACACTCAAGGGCAACGGGGATTGGGGGGCTCGGTGCAGGAAGATGGGGGGGGGGGGCAGTGGTGAGAGGCGCGGTAGAGCGCTCAGGCACCCATGCTGCGAAGACTGTTCTCATTCCGAGAAGGATGGTGTGAGACTTGTCTTACTGATCTAGTATACGTACCCAATATACGCGTATTATACATGTATAGCTTGTTTATTGTTTAATTGCTTACATCATGCTTTATGTCATTCATGCATTGTTTAGGTTATTTTTGTAAGTTTTTCTTAGTTGCATGCTTTGGACCGTTGGTTCCTTAGTTTTCTTGGTGTGTGGTCGTGATGAAGCCGGGTGAGGGGTATGGATTATGATCCAATGGCCAATAATCCTAGCTCTTCCTATATAAGCAATCTCATTCTCTTTCCTCCACTTTTTTTTCTTTCATTTCTCTTTCCTTCTTCATTTCTTTCCAGCAGAGAGCAGCAGCCGAGCTTGGCCTTGGTCGTGGGTGACCTTGGTAGTGTTAAAAATAGGCTAGAACTTGACCGTATGCAAGTACATCTTGTCAACCGGAGGAACAACCATGGATCTTGCTTTGATTCTTAGTATAGCTTATTTTAATCATTTGGTCGGTTTTATTCTTGGGTAACACTTAGAACTTGTCTTATTGATGATTTTGTTTTCCTTGAATTGGATTGCTCATGGAGCTCCACAACACCAAGTCGGAGAATGCAATATTGGCATGTGAATGCATACAAAAAGTTTGCAGAGAATCCTTATCGCATAAAGTAAAATTTCAGTGAGCGCACTTGTGTGTGTTTCACAAATTTCTTAGAAAGTGCGACAAGATATGTTAAGTACTCTGGGCGCACTTCTCTACTCTTACATACATTTTGTACTATGGCAATTTCTTCAAAAGTACGCCAATCCTACTTGGCGCACTTTTAAATAGGTCTACAAGTCATCAAGAATGTACGCAACAACTTAAATAGCCAAGTTGGCCCACTTTGCAGATATTTCAGAGTTGGCGTACTTTGGTACAACTTTTCTTACCGGCTCACTTTATTGCTTCTGGAGAATGGCGCACTTTGTTGTGTTGGCACACTATATAGCATTCTCTAGAGACGGTGTACTTCGTAGCCCTTCGTAATTACTTAATGACTAAGCAATGACTTTTGACCATTCTCGAGAATTGTGTTATCGACTGCAGGTTTGTCTCGACTGTTGTGCCATGCCTTGAAACTTATGTTTTATCTTTTAGCAGACCTTCCTACGCTTGTTTGCATGCCAAACCTCACTACTGACATGCTTGATGAAAGTGCCCAAGTTCATAGATTTGGAACTTTCATTTGTGCACCAAGCTCCTGGCTCGCGCACTTCTATCATTGTGCGCAAAGGTCCTAGAAGTGCGCTTTAGTATAATTTGTGTGCCACCTTTTGCTCGGAGAACTTTTGTATCAAAGTGCGTCAGAACTGCCCGGATTACTGTTGTGCGCCAAAACTGTTTTTGGCCATTTGTGCGCCAATAGTGGTTTTAGCCCATTGTGCGCGGATGTTATTTTCTTGCCTGATTTTATGTGCCAACCCTAAATTGATGATTTATGCACATGTATGCCAGTATTCTCTTTAATATGCTAAACTATTGATGATTCTCTGGTTCACTTTTTTTTCGTTATTTTAGTTAATCTTGGTTATTTCCTGAATATGATATTTTTGATATTGATCTTGATTTTCTGACATGATCTAGTGATTGTACACTATAAATGAACTCCTGATAATCCTGATCCTGTACAGATAATCCTGATCTTGTATTGATAATCCTGCTTCTGTACTGATAATCCTGATCTTGTTATGATAATCCTGATACTGTACTGATAATCTTGATAGTGGCTTGAGTGCACTCCTGATACAAGAATTCCTGTAACTGTCCTGATCAAGGCCATGAGTGGCACCTGTATTGCATGTCCCGTTATCCCCGTGGTTGATTTCGATTATGCTTGTCAAGCTACTGTCCTATCTTGCATCATGTCTAAGGCAGATTCCTGAGCACCACGGTCGGGAATTCTTGATAATTGTCCAAGCTAATAACTAGAATAATAATCTAGATAACATCAAGAGTGATTTTCTGGTTACATTCAATCCCGGTATCCCAACGACATCTGATGGATTTAGAGCTCTCCGTCGTGAGGGGTACACTTCCAGCACACCAACGAGTATTGCACTACCAAAAAAGATAAAAAATAATTATACGTGATAAATCTATACTATGTACCCGTTCGTCTAAATAACCCGGATAGTCTGCATGGCATGTGGTTGTAAAAAATCTCAAACTGTATGTATCAGTAACTAGGACTATGATAACCCTAGTTTGCTAATGATAGCAAGCTGTAGGGTATGATTGGCCGTGATTGCTTGATTACTAATCTAGTCTAGTCCTGTCCTGATTTAAAATAACAGATGATCCAAAAATGATAACCGGAGTAATAATTCCATATGTCCTTGTTTAAATACTCCAGAACTGTTTAACTGTTACTTTACCTGTTATTCTTACTGATTTGTCTACATGTTGGTTTTAGTTCATAAGTTTGGCTCCCTTGTGGTACTCGCTGTTTTGGGGTCTAACCCTAATGGTTTTGTATGGTCAGATATCGGAGCAGGATCGTAGGATCTCCCATACTTTCTGCCTCAAGATGGTGAACATCAGGAGCACCCGGGGCCATGAGTGGGTTCCTCTTTCTTTTGAGATATTTAGCCACCGAGCACGTATTTAGCTCATATTTTGGGACTTAACATTCTAACCTGCGGGCCTACATGTAAAGCATATTCTAGACTATAGCTAGAGCTGATTATGTAACATTTGTACTCTGCTAGTTCTTTATTTTTGTAACTAGCTTCTTTATCATCTGGGTATGTATAGTTTGGGACATCTTACTATTATATGTTGGTGATTATACATCTTATAAACTTGTTGCTTGCTTGAGATTGACCTAGGATTTTTGACCCAGGATTGCCTGATATATTATATAGTAAACCCTCACATGTCTAGACAGTCATGACCGTATCTCGGGGTATAGAGTACTCTGGTATACATAGCTGGCTTTGTCTGTCCCCGCTCTCCAGTATAGGAAAATAGATCTCTTTAATGATAATGAAGAAGTATTACAAGTGGCGTTAGGCCGAGATTACAAGTCATTCAAGCTCTTTTTAAAAAAATATAAAATGTGCCAAGCGGCTTACAATATGGGTGGAATGATACATAGGTGATGTTCCAATATATTACGTCATGTATATGGTGCTTCAGCTCTTAACGCAATGCTCCAAGGCTCTAGAGTTAGCTCCACGTCTTATCATGCATGAGGGGATACTCTATACCGAATGAGGTTCTCCTGCACCCTATATGTTATCTGGTGGGTTATCAGTATATTGAATGCACGGTGAGGAGGCTTCTCGCCCAACTCAAGAAAACCAAACACGTTACATTAGTTCTGTGCACCATCTATTATCTTTCTAGTCTTGTCTTAGGATCAGTTTTATGGTAATAATATAAAGCCTAACTCGTGTTATAGTGCACCGTACGATATAAGTGTAACACGATGAAACTTAGAAACTTACCATTCGTCCTTCTCTGTCCAGGATAAATCAAGTTAACCAAGCACAATACATGAAATGAATGAATAAATCGCATACGAAAACACAAGTGTCACGAGCGTGATTCTACCTTAGGTGAACGATGTATTCATATTACTCAAATGTGTTATATTCAGTTTACTAAGATGTGTTATATTAAGGTTACTCAGATGTGTTACATTTAAGTTACTAAGATGTGCTACATTAATTCAAGTTACTCAGATGTGTTACATTCATTCAACTTACTCAGATGTGTTACATTTAAGTTACTCAGATGTGTTACATTCATTCAAGTTACTCAGATGTGTTATATTCAAGTTACTCAGATATTCAGCTTACTTGTTTCAATGCAACGACTCTCACGGGGATTATCGTAATCGAGCTTGACTTAATCTATATGAAATGGATCACTGGCATTATAAGCCATTAAGGACTATGGTAGATGAGCGGTCCGGCTATAGGTACGAGCTACCCTGAAGCCTCGAACTATGTTGTATCAAGGGTAGTCCTTTCTCAAAGTGTTGCATCGATTGGAAGGGCCCATGACAATTTTTTATAGGCCGGCATGATCCCGGTTCCCAGTTGATCGTCCAAGGAATAATGCTTGTGCACAAGCCTGTCCGCGATGATACATATTCTCATTTATCATACTTGACGGGCTCCCAGAGCCATTCTCTTTTATCAGAGTTAACGGGCTCCCGGAGCCATAACGGATGATCGACTGGGTTGGCAGCGCTCTATACAGCACGGGTAGCGAGCCCCGTTGCCCGTCCTCGACATACCACTTTATAATCTTACTTTTCTTCTTTCTTTCTTTCATTCATTGTTTCATTATCATTATGTAGCTCCCGATATGGAAACTGTCTTGGTGACCCAAAGGTCCCAAAATTGTTCCATGTTTTTCATTACTTGGCTAGGAACGACTATTTTGATAGTCTTCCCGTCTGAAATGAGTGAATCAATTCAAGTGAAGTGATTTAACCCGTAGCATAATCTAAGTGAAGTGTAATACAATAGTGCGTAAAATGATACTACTGAGGCACAAGGAAAATATACTTGAACCATTCTAAAATAATAAGGCGGTTGTATATTTCGTTTAGCCGATTAACTTTTATGTTCTATACAAACATATAATAAGTGGGATTATTCCCTTAACTAGGTGCGTTGAATTCTTTGTTAGCATATAAGGGGGTTATAGCCAAGCGATCTTGCATGTATCTCAATTTATTAGGTATATAGGACAAGCGAAGATAGGTTTAATGAAGCCACCCACCTTAGCGATGATTCGCATAGGCCGAGCGAGCCTCCGAGTGCACATTTGAAAAGTCTAAGTCTGAACTCCTGAAGGGCAAAGTCTGATTTTTTTTGTATCAAGTGAGTCATCTCGCCGAGCTAGGCGGGATAGGTCATCGCACTTGTACCCTTTGAATCATCTCTCTGAGTTGAGCGAAGCGGGTCATTACATTATAAACCACTTAAAAAAAAATTCGTCATCGAAACTTCTTGAGTGGAACTCATTCTACCGTTCCTCAATCCATACTGTGTGCATGCCTTTGCCCATTCCTATCGAACGATACCATCATTCAATGCTACCAAGCTATACTCAACTTAAATATTGCATCCTCTGACTCAACTTCTACTGTGTGTGGTGCAGAACCATATCACTATCAAATCTATCTCAAGTATATTTCTTCATGTCATTTGACCCGTTCAAACATAACTTCCTACTCATTTTTCTATATTTCGTATCGTATACATTCTTATTTTATTTTAGTGAATGACTCTATCACTCAATCCAAGCTAACATATTCACTCGATCGTCATGTTCTCTGACACAGTCTCTGCTATGCCTTAGCGTAGAACTACATCGCCCAAAATAGGGTATGATATAATCTATCGTGCACGAAAATCTTAGGCCGAGGCTAACATACTCAAATCGTTATACTCATCCATGTGAATCTAATTATATTCACGTACAGCTGCATTGGAGTTCAGCATATCACTGAGTCTGGATTATGGACATATTCAAGGCATCCCCCAAACATATGTATTTCAACCATCTTAGTGATAGCGAAGTCAGATAAGCTACTGTGTTGAGTTTAGCATATCGCTGAGTCTGGATCATACACAAATTTAAGGCATCCCCTAAATATATACATTCACCAAACTTAGCGATAGGGAAGTCTCGAATCAACCAAGCTATATCGTTCTAGGGAGTTCGCTGATTCATTACTATGTCTTCCAACCACGATTCAGTTCATTATTCCAACTTTTCCTTGGGTATTACCGATTCTTATCGTAAGTATTCCGTCCGACAAATCCTCGATACCGTCTCATTCTTTTCCATCGTACGACCTATCCAAACCAACAACTAACATTAAAGTCCTAAGTCTAAGTCATGTTGCCACAATTCTATCGTCTACTCGAGCGATACTCTAAAGTCGGTCACACCGGTTGTGAGACTCGTCTCATAGTATCTGTATTGGTATATGGATACGTATCTTATATTATTTACTGTACTTTATCGGATCTCGTAGAATCTTAAAATTTTCTCAAAATAGAAACTTTTCTCCTTGACCGAAATACCGCCGGCATACCGCGGTATAACAACGAAAATTCGTTAAAGTACAGATGTTCATTTTGCTTTTAAGATATTTTTTTTGAGATATATTTTTAGATATTTTCATGCATAGTGTTTGATACTTTCTATTATCCAATGGTTTCTTGGTTTTTTATTGAGCGGTCGAGATTGATTTAACTCATGACTTGGATCGCTGATGTGGCGGATCGGACGATCATGATTAAATCATATCTTCTATATATATGAATTGATTTTATCTCTCCTCTCTATTTTCTTTCTTTCTTTACTTCTTTATTTTCTCTCCATTTCCCGCGGGAGCTAGGAGCTTGATTTTGAGGCCTAAGAGTGTGGATTTTGATCCTCTCTTTGTGGTGGAGTTGAAGGTTAAGTCTGGAAGCTTGACTATAGGAAAATACATCTTACCGAACTTTTGAACAAAAATATTTTATTGCCGTTTTTATTTTCCTTGATATTTTATACTTAGAATTTTATGGAACTTATTTTGTTAAATATGTTTCTCTAGTGATTTCCAACCCTGTGCATGTTTCAAAAATTGGTTCGAGCTTGGTTTTGACTTTTCCTGTAAAAATTCTGGTATTTACCCGATATAAAACTCGGTGTCGGAAACGATAATCGGAGTGATGGCCATGAGATCTAGTTTATATGCTACTTGAGACCCGTGTCTAGTTACTGTAGAATCCGGACAAGTTTCAATTTTCCTAAAAGTTCACTTTTACGATATTTCTCGAAATCGATCTACCAAATCTCAAAATTTATGAAATCAAATGCTCCCGGGTAGTAGAAAATTTGGTTATATACAATTTTGACCTTTAAAAATATGGATTCCAACTTAAAACAGAGTTTTATGGCCCAAACAAGTCTCAAAATTATTCCAAGTATGGGTTGCTATGACCACTAGGAAGACCGGTGGTGATCCATGGTAGTCCGACGGGTGGTCCAAATTTTGGCCTACAAACATGTTGTGACCAATCAGATGATCCGACGGTGATATGTGACAGTACGACAGATGATTCGAGTTATTGCCCACTGACTTGTTGTGACAGATCAGATGATCCGATGGTGACCGAGGAGATCCGACGGATGATCCGAATTACCCTAATTTTTCTAATTTGTCTATTCTTGATATTTTAATTTACTGTGATACTTTCTTAGCCAGTCCAGATACGATATTTGTTTAGTTAGGGGAAACCTACCCTTTATATCCCTGTCTCGTGCATATCTGATAGTGACTCATCGCAGTACACTTATGTTCATTGTCTTGTACATGTCCTGACCTAGCATCATATATTATTTTGGGGCCACCTACCCATTATACACGTGTCATGTATAGCTTTGGGGACACCTACCAATTATACATCTATCTAGACCTGTCCTGGTATAGTTTGGGACAACTATCCATTATACACTTGTAAGCTTGATAGTGTTCCATCGTGGTGCACTCCTACACATTGTCATGTCTGCCTGATAGTGACCCGTCATGGTGTAATCCTGCTCATTGTCTCATACATACCTAACAGTGACTCGTAGTAGTGCACTCTTGATACCTGACTTGTATATTACATGTTGTGGTTTGTTATAGCGCACGATCATCATGCCTATAACCTTTTGGTTGTATTCTTGTCCAGTATTGTACTTTTGATTGCTAACCCTTCGTCCAGTCTTGCGCATCTTGTCTAGGATAGATTTTGCGGAATGCCACACCCGGAAGCCTGAAATAAAATTTTAAGTATTAAAAAATTATAATTAAATTAGATCATTGGGGAAGGATCTCCATGTTGCATGCAAGTCCCGTGCCCTAAAAATATTTATCCGCTATATGGATTTGGAGCATGCCGTCGTGTAGGGCACACTTTTAGCTCACCGCTGAGTGATGCATTATATATGACTACTCAGGTTCATCATTGTGTGACTTGGATTAGGTGCACTTCTCTCTTACGAGGCGGTGTATCCACTATTATATTCTTTTATGGATGTCCGACGTTTGGGTAGCTTGTACAGTCTGCAGCACATGCAACCGTACAAAACTCCTACATCGTATTTGTTAGTAAGTAGGAGTTGTGATAACCCTAGTTAGCTAAAGTATCAAGCCGTACTTCTTTCTTGGCAATTTTTATTGATTGTAGTCTATTTACTGCTTATGCTAGTCCGTGTTCCTGTACTATATCTTTCCAAACTTTACTTACATTTTCATTCTTATGATATGCACCTGAACCTGTACTTACATGCTCATATACATTTGACATGACTTGGTATATGTTCTTGACTTTACCCTATACATGCTCACATGATTCCTGTATATGCTACCCGTCCTATTTACTGTATATGTTGTCTGTTTTCTTTACATGTTTACCATTTTTCTTACTTACATACTACTCACATGATTCCTGTATATACATTATCTACATACTGCTCACATGATTCCTGTTACATGCTCACATGATTCCTGTAGCTTTGTGTTGTATTGTTGGTTTTAATTTATAGTTTGGCCTCCTTTGTGGTACTTATTATTTGGGGTCTGACCTCACTGGTTTTGGTTGGCCATATATGGTAGCAGAGCCAAAGGATCTACCATTCATACCCGTGGATGGTGACCACCAGGAGCACCAGACCGACTGACTAGGTTTCGCTTTTTTTCTTCCACTTATTGTACATATTATTTTGTGGTATTTAGCCCCGAGCACCTATTAGCTCATATTTTGGACTTGATACATCGTCTACATGGCATGACATGATTAGCATATACTAGACTATAGCTACAGTTGATCATGTTTGACTTATACTCTTGCTAGTTATTATTTTTATATTACTAGCTTCATGATCATCTATGTATATATGGTTTGGGATACTTTACTATCTTGCTTCTAATGATCATATATCTTGTATATTGTGGATTCTTGTTTGTGATTTAGACACTATGACTGCTTAACCTAGGTTTACTGTTGGCTTGTAGTATTAACCCCCTATTTCTATTCACAGCCGTGACCGTATCTCGGGGTACTAGAGTATTCTGATATACGTAGTTGTCTTTGTCAGCTCCCGCTCTCCAGTATTCTAGTTCTGGGGTGTGACAGAATTTTGGTGGTGGCCCATGCAAGTCTGGTTTTTAGACGTATGGGGTTTTTTAGTGATTAGAAGCCTCAAATCTTTTTTCTCCTTCTTGATCTCTTTTCGTACTACCGTATATCTCTAATTTTTGGCATGTTATCTTCTTTCATCTTCGCTCTATCCTTTACCTCGATTTGATCCGTATGTCCATTAACTTTCAGGGGTACTATTCTTGGTCCTTCTGATAAAATTGTTCGAGCTTAAATGATTTAGTATCCTGATGGCCAGTCGATTCCTGGAACTCACCCTCAGCATTCAGGGGTAGAGTCTAGGATAGATCCCTAGGCAGAGAAGCATATTCACCCCAATCCGCTAGCTGTAACCGTATATCCAGAGCAACCAGATATTGTTCGAGCACTGATGGATGTTCTGATGGGCTTTATGGAGATACATCAGCGCCAGAGTGACATTCTCACTCAGTCAGTCCAGACGTCCATAGAGCGAGGTGGTCCTCAGGTATATAATTCTACAAATAGCTTTAGGCATCTCCATCCCCCGTACTATTATGGTACTGAGGATTCAATCGTGTATGATACGTGGCTCTAGGATTCTGAGGCCATAATCAAGGCAATAGTAGTTTCGACTAGGGAGCAAGTAGCAGTAGTTAGGCTACAGTGCTAGATTTGGCCCGTAACTGGTGGGCAGTTCAGGAGTTTTTACTGACGGTATCGATCCCTTGGACAAACTTCTGTGAGAAGTTTCAGATTCGATACTTCGATGCGGTGTCGCGTTATGATTTGTATCTGAGGTTTAACAACCTCAGGCATATGGAGAGGACCATCGATGGCTATACTGCGGAGTTATGTAGTCTCAGTCGGTTTGCTCCTACCTTGGTAGCGACCGAGTTGGATCGAGCTAGGAGGTTCCAGCAGGAACTTCATCTGGAGATCATACTGGCGATGGAGCAGCATGAGTTCCAGACTTTTGATACCGTGATGAGGGCGACGTGGATGCACAAGTACACTTCCCAGAGGATCGTCGATATGATTGGGGGCCAGAAGAAGCATCATATTTCGAGGGGATCTTCTACCCAGTCATCAGTACCGGCTCTAGCAATTTGAGCTTTGTCGATAGGGTCTCCGAGGAGAGCATTTCCGGTGGCATTATTTCAGTACTCTTCTCAAACTCGTCCTTAATAACAGAAGCAGTCATCTTCAGTTGGGTGTTTCCACTGTGGGAAGCTAGGTCACGTTATTTTAGAGTGCTATAGGGCACAGGGTTTGTGTGGCATGTGGCAGAGTAGGACACATGGTGAGTTTTTGTCCCCGGAGGGATTCAGTTGGATCATCTTCTGTCCAGCCAGCAGCTCCGTAATTTAGGGTACCAATGCCGATTCAGTAGTATTAGGGCCCAAGGCCTTTACCGACGCAGTTCCAGACATACTAGAAGCAAAGGCCGCAGTAGTATGCTCTGGCCCAGGCTGTCACTCCCCATTCTCGATATACATATTTGGAATATATTACTTTTCTTGCCTATATCATTTGTTGCTTGCATGGTAATTATGTTGCATGTCATGGAGATTGGACCCATTCTTTAGTTCAATTAGACTCATGGTTTAATTGTTGGGTTGGTTTGTTCATGAGTGAACCCATGGTCTAAACCTCAACCCTAGCATATATAAGTTAACTTCTTTCTCTCTCTTCCCTCATTCTCTCATTTTTATCTTCCTTTATTTAGGCAAGTACACCTTGCACTTCATGGAGAAACCTCTTAATTTTTGATTATTACTATTTTCTTGTATTTTATTAGTCTATTATATCCTCATGATGATTCTAAACGCTTTTAGTACTTGGACTTTTCGGTTTTAATTGGTGGATTTGAGTAGATCTATATTTGAAGTTTAGGATTTTTATGAGTTCCTTGAGTTTTAATGGTTTTGATATATTAAAACATAGTATTTTAGAAAACCAATTTTTGGGGTTGATGGAGCACTTTATTTCGAGCATTTTGGCTTTTATTTTACTTGATTTGGAGTTAAAATAAGGTTTTTATGAAGAAAATAATTTACGAGATTTTTGTAGTTTTTGCCATGGCCGAACCTACTGTTTGGGAAAGACGAAGTCTTCATGCGGCCAGCGAGTTATGCGGTCGAGAGTACTATGCGTCCTGAGCTCTTTGCCATATACTGAACATCATGCGTCCATATTGTTGGATTCATGACTACCATTATGCAAGTGTTCTGGAGCTAATCCTTGAAGTCTTTTTGTTTCCACTCGCTGAACGAATAAGGAATTAGCTAATTCCAAAAAGCAATATACAGTCGATTGTCATATGCGGCCTGGAGAGTATGCAGCCACCATTTCCTTGGATGTATGACTCCAAAATCGTGGCACATATTTCTAAAATTTTGGTCTTTTCTTTCTGACACTTTATGGCTTGTCACATCAATCATTTTTTGTCACTTCGCTGACACATATTATTTGTACGTCACTCAACACTTGTCCCAAGGAGTGGACTTTTCTAGACCTATGCGGCCTTGACCCATATGCGGCAAGCAGACCTATGCTTCCTTGACCCATATACGGCAAGTAGACCTATGCGGCCTAGACTCATATGCGACAGTAACATCTATGCGGCACCTGCCATATGCGACACTGACTCTATGCGTCCCTGACCCTATGCGGCCCTATATGCATGATTTATTGATTTTCTTGGTTTGATATTTTATTGGATTTTTATGATTTTAAGTACGAGATTGATGATTGGAATGCATGAGAACTGAGTTACCATGTGTTGAACCTGACTATATGCTTGACCCGACTATGAATAGAGATAGACCATGCGACCAAGTGATTATGACTACCTATTTGCCTGACTCGACCTACACATTGCTATGTGCTAGAACTCATGTGATTTATCAATGATTGGTGACTTGACTCGACTTTTGGTATCTGTGCTGATACACATACAACGTGCTATGTGTTCCAACGTTCTAAGTATTTCTACATGATTATGTTATATATTTTACACCGAGGTGTGCCTACGTGCTAAGCGACATGTAATATAATAAATTCCTCCAGCATGGACATGATAGTTAGTCAATAACCAAGCATGGTTATGATTCATTTGACTGTTGCATCACGCTATGGTAAATCAAAATTGAACTGTAAAGTGACAAAGCGAATTTGTATCTAGCGTGCCCATACTACGGTATGAAATATTAGGGGAGTAACATATGACCACGCCATGTGATTCCAGCTAACCTTAGGGTTAACTAGGAAACTAAAACATGTAGAGCATTAGAAGGGACGGAATCCCGAGATCGTGCTTAACTAGCCACCCTCAATCATTATATGGGGAGTGAAGGTCGGCCCCCATGGATATTGTTTAAATCCTCATTATTGGATGACAATATCCGACTATCATATTATACTATGTGTTCTATGCGATCTTATCACGGTGGCCTTGCGAGAGACTGGTGCATACTTCTATGTGCTATACAACGATTCATGTTTTGGCTAGCCCTTGCTAGAACATGGTTCGATCTGAGGATTCCTATTATATGCATAATACTTCTGGGATAACCCAGACTAAACATAGTAAGCCGTACAAGTGATTGACCAATTATGTAACTGAGCTTGTTTGTGTGTTGTATCTGCTGTGAAAAAGTCTAGAGACATGGACTATCATGGTGCGATGGTCTAACCCTTGTCCTTATTTGGTTGTAGGGTTAGATTATTGTGTCACGGTAGGCTATAAACCAAAACTACGATATATATATATATATATATATATATATATATATATATATATATATATATATATTTCATAGCCTGGTTTTATTTTTTCATCTGTGCTTCTTTGTGGTAATTGCTATTTGGGGTCTAACTATCACCCTCACTTTTCCAGCTAGGGGTAGTTTGGTAATTTGGCATGGGTATTTATTTTTAGAAATATAATATTAAATATTATGCATGTTGAATATTATTTATTATATTATTTATTTATTGTTAGATATTAGATTTTTTTTGGACTTGTGTTAGTGGACCTAACTAGTTTAGATTAGATCCATAGACCGACATTTAATTCTAGTTAGAATTGAGCCCAATAATAAGCCCATTCATTAGGAGGATGAATTAATTAGTTAAACCAATTAGACTAGAACCTTTCCATCTTAATTAATTTTTTCATGACAAGCCCCAAGGGATATTATGGATATTTCATAGTAGTTTGGAGGAGGGGGTAGAGGCCGGCCACCTATTGGAGTGGGGAGAGACTCTCTCTCTCTCTCTCTTTATTTTTTATTCCAAATCTAGATCTAGAATTTCCTTCTTCCAAATTCATTCATTCCTACACTAATTTTTACCCAAATTTTTTTCTAATTCCTTTCCTATTCTTCATTGGAGGCTATTAGAATAAGGAGAAAGCAATGATCTACAAGGAGGAGCAAGGATCTACAAACTAAAAGTTCTTGACACTCAATTTGGAGATTTTATTGGGAATCCATCTTCCAATAGATACAATTAAGTTTTTTCTCTCTTATTAAACTCTAAATCTGTAATTTAATCATTAGGAACCCTCCCATGTACTAAGGCTACCCATCGAAATTGGAATTAGGTTCATAGGAGGCCTATGGAGAAAGTTATGTAGTATTTTGTGTCAATTTTGGGGGAATTCCGAGATTGACACATCTTGTGTTTGTCAATAGGTCAATTAGACCAAATAACATGTGTTTGATTGTGTGTGACTAGTGTCGTATCCATAATTGGATATGTGTAGGCCGTATCCAGACAATTTGGCGATACAGGTTGATTTGGGGGATTTTTTTCCTGACATGGGGGGTTTGAGCATGTCACATTTTAACACGGGTACGTAGACGAGTAGGTAATACTTTGTGTTACTTCTAATTATGATTTTAGACTTGCTCGTGTCCTTCGGAATATGTTTGGTGGTGTGGTGGAGCCGTATCGCAAGCGTATCATAGATTGAGTATTTATGGGTGTGGTACACTCTACGTGTTTGTTTTCTTGCATTTCAATTCATTTGCCATGGTTATAGCTATTAGAGTATTATAATTATAATTTTTATATGATATATATGTATATGTATAATTATGTGTAAGTTCTATATTTTATTTTGATGTGTTGGTGGTCCTGGGAGAATATGAGAGTGCTTGTGTGTAAACCCCCTCATCCAAAATAGATATTTTGTGTATATTTTATATTATTATATTTAGATATTGAATTTCTTTAGAGTATTCTCTTAGTTAATTAGCAAATGAATTTCTTGATATATTTACTTATATAAATATTTATTTAGAATCATTTTTAGGTTATTTTAGATTTTTGAAGATTTTTCTAGAATTTTTAGGTAATTAAAACATAGGGAACGTAAATTTTTAGGACTTCTATGATTTACTTTGAGACCATACTTACATGTTATACCTACCAAATATTTATTTTAGGTTAAAATATTTAATTATATTTTTTTCTATAATTTATTTAAAATTTTAAGAAATTTATTTAGATTTTTGAAATTAATTAGGATTTATTTGGTTATATATAGTCTTAATATTAGATAGATGTTAATTTAGTGTTAATAGATATTAATAAGATTATATATAAATTATTTGTATTATCTTTAATTCTATTTAAGATTATAAATTATTGAGATAAACTTAAACCCTATTTTTAAATTAATTCAAATCCTGAGCCTACTAGGAAAGCAACTTCATGCATATCCTAACCTTATTTAAACTAATCCTATTCATATTCAAATTAGCCAATCCTAGTCGTATTCAATTAAGTAGTCTCCACCATTATAAATACCTCATTCTTCATATTTTTCTTCCCCAAATTCAACTCTTTTTCGTCCAAAAAGAGTCAAAATTCGTCATAAATTCAGTCTCATTTTTTAGTATGTTATGACGACTTAAAAAGACGATATCTCCTAGCTCCGGACTCCAAACGTGCTCCAATTTTTTTTGTTAAAACCATATCAAAGTTAGTTTTCTGAATATATAAATTATTTTAATAATTTCAGAACCTATTTTTCCAAAAAATTCTAAAAGTGCCAGCTGTCCAAAATCAGATGCGTTTTGGTATTTTTGAGATTTCGGGAGATCCCAAACTCAGAATTACAAACCGTTTAAAGTTTCGAAAAGATGACATGATGAAATTCCATAAAGGTATTTTTACAGAATTTAAAATATAATTTTATTCTACTGTAAAATTTGTGCAACGTAGACGTAAATAGGAAACCACCGAAAACTGTCATTTGTGCGTCCTTGTGGCCATAACACTTTACTGACTTGTGATTTTATGAAACTGTCTATTCCAGTATTCATGTAGAATTAAAATATATAGGATTCTATACACAAATTCAAGATTTGAGTCGGTTGACTTTTTGGTCAACGGATTGCCTCGATTTGTGTGCCACGGATCACAAATCCTTAAAGTTGACTTTCTTTGGGCCAAAATTAGAGCTTAACAATAAAATCAGATTGTAATAAGATTAAAATACTATTTTAGGTTATTTTGTTTAGAATTAAAAAAGATTAAAATGGAGGAACCTATTCACCCACTTTTGTAACCTAACTTATTTAATTTATGTGACGGGTAGATCGGACGACGCCTTGAGTTGGGACTTCATTCTTTTTCAGATCAGGCAAGATACCTTGCCAAATTGCTTATAATATTTTGTATGCTTAGTATATTTCTGTATATTTATTGTATCTCTGTTTATTTATTGCATGTATAGTTCCTTTCAGTCATTACTATATATTAGATATATTGACACACACTTGACACTTAGTATCATGAGAAGATAATCATTAGGCGTATGGGCTTTTAACCACTCTGGTAAACCATAGTATATAGCTCGTACTACGGGCGTGTGTCGCACTGGTCTCTACCCCCGCGGTATATCGATTTCTGGAGTCTCGCTGGTCGCTACCCCCGCGATATGTCGATTTCTGATGTCCACTAACGAGTGTATGAGTTGTGAGGTAGATCGAGTAGCCTACCCTTGCCCATACGTCAAAAAGTTATCCTCATTTGTATTCATATAGATTGTCTTGTACAGCGTACTTATTTATTTTTAAATATTATGCATGTTTATTGTATTCAAATTGGCTTGCTTCTATGTATCTTATTACGTCCCTCGGAGGACCTGGTCCCTTTCCAGGTGTAGATGTTCATAAGTATTCACAGGAGCGCAGATCCAGACTTGCTACTGATCGTTGAGGAGGTTTACTCTTCGGGCCTAGTATTTATTTGGTGTTGTACCTATATTGTGTTACTTTTATATTCGAGTTGGTAGTGGATTTGTTTCTATCCGACTATCATCTTTAGATACTTCTTATTGAGATCTAGTTATATAGATGTTGGTCATTTATTTATATTAATTTTCTGTGGATGAGATTTAGATTGTACCCTGTGACTTGTGATATATTTTATACCACTTATGGATTTGATATTCATATTACAGCGTACGTATGGGTTATGGTTTCCATATATTGGAGTTGTCATATCCATGCGGCTGGCATGCTTACATGTCCTAGTCCTATGTATTTTGGGACTGGGGTATGACATATTTTTGTGGTGGTCCATGCAGGTCGAGAGCATATTGTCTCGCTTACATTATTGTACCGAGCAAGCCTGCACCTTGGAATAGAGTATAGGATCTCATCCACAATTGACTATGATTCGCTCTCATTCCAATCCATTCTATCTGAATAATTGCATCCTGCTTGATCCCTGTACTTTCCTAATAGTTCTTTGAGTATAGCCTCCTGCTAGAATATAGGAACCCCTATTATTAGGATGATGATTATGGTAGCACACCTATTAATAATACAACGAGAATATAGACACCCCACTAAACTTAGAATATCTAGTGAACCCTAGAATTTCTTATCTATAGATTGGTTTACCATTACCCCTTGATGTATTATGAAGACTTGAGAGTAGTATAGACGCTACTAGAGTTAGTTAGAAGTTTTACCATAATGTTTGCCCTAGTATTGAGGAACCAATGAAAAACCAAAATTGAATATTAGGACCAACCCTAACTTTTGTAGTGAGATAGTAATATTAGAACTATAAATTTAGATTCTTGTCTTATTATTAGTAGACAGCACCTTAGGAAGCCGAGAGGAATATAATCAACACTTTTTCTTGATCATACCTCGAACATAGCAACTAGCATACCACTTTCCATTAGAAAACTATGATGCTATCTAGAGCCCTCTATTCTAATTTCATATATTATTCCTCTACGACCTTAGCGTCGCTAATTGCGCGACGACTAAATTTTGTTCTTCTACTCTTCATCTTTCAACTCGTGCCATCTGACACTTCTGATTGTAGACCAAGTGATTTTATTCTATGTTAGGATATATAGCTTGCTAGAATTTTGGTTGTTACTCTTGAAATTTTGAATTATGTGATTGGTAATTAGAACTTGATAGTTTTAAGTTATTCTGATAGATTGTGACCTGATGATTATCCCTTAGTTTTCAAATTGCGTAACTTGTACCACACGTCGATACGAGTTATATCCCCTTTTTCCCTTGAAGGCCAGTAACTTTCCATTCCTACTATTGACACTTGCTCTATAAGCGCTATGACTAAGACTTAAGATGACCATGACCTATGTAATGTAAGATGATACCCTAATAAGTACCAAGACCCTTTATCGTAGACCTTAATAGGAGTTTCTACGGTATCCTTAAGATAGTACAGTATTAGTTTATTGTTTTAAGTTGGATAGTGTGCCTCACAACCTAGTATCACATAGTCTTTTGACCTATTATTGAAGTGTAACTGAATGACATTACCTGTATGCTAGCATAAGATGACAGTGTTTAATCAGACTATAGAACCTAGAAGCCCATACCCCTATTTGGTCGACTATCGACTTAGACAAGGAGTTAGTATGACAATTGTAGAGATTGTAAGGGTTTTATCTTCTTTGTGAACTTGGATTATTTTGTAACTTCTCTCATCATAATCTAGCGTACTTATATTTTCTGTACTACCTTGACTTATGCTGCTATTATAGCCTAGTTTTTGTAAGCTTATTCTTTCATCGAGCTTGCTCATGACATATGTATTATTGGGTGCACACAATGATACAATTGTCTAATCAGAATCGGTGTATTAAGGTCTAGCTAACCTTAGTGCGCTTGGTTCGCTCTTCGCATAACTACTTTACGTGGATTGAGATATATGAAAGTAAACGAATATACTTGCTCCTAGACATGTCTGACATATCGTATCGGTTACGTAACTGTACTGATACGAGCATGTAAATAGAAAATTACCAAAAATAGGATTTCAATCCACAACTGCCCTGACAACTCTCTTTTCGAATTCCTTAATCTCTTTGGACCTCGTACTTGTATTCTATCACCTTCACCTTGAATTATTTATTATTGCTCTCCGTCTTCCCTTATTTCGGAAAGACGAAACCTCGTGCTTGGTATAAGTTGACACACTGATAGTACTAGATATATTCCATAAGGCTAATCACATGACTTAGTGACTCTCTTTTATAATTGATTAAGGGCATACCATAGGTGATATGTTTGGTGTTAAAATTTCTGAGGATTGAATAATATGATTAAATAATTTGAGAAATAGTTTTCTTAAAAGTATAGCCTTATTTGATAGGTGGGTAAATTCTAAGTTGGGTAGAAATTGCATTATTAAACTTGAGGTGAATTCTTTTAGATTGTGATCAAGTGAGATTAGATAGAGAGAAACCATGTCCTATTTTAATTTCGAGAACAAATTTTTTATAAGTTAGGTAGATTGTAAACCCCCTCACCCAAAATAGATATTTTGTGTATATTTTATATTATTATATTTAGATATTGAATTTCTTTAGAGTATTCTCTTAGTTAATTAGCAAATAAATTTCTTGATATATTTACTTATATTAATATTTATTTAGAATCATTTTTAGGTTATTTTAGATTTTTGAAGATTTTTCTAGAATTTTTAAGTAATTAAAACATAGGGAACGTAAATTTTTAGAACTTCTATGATTTACTTTGAGACTATACTAACATGTTATTCCTACCAAATATTTATTTTAGGTTAAAATATTTAATTATATTTTTTTCTATAATTTATTTAAAATTTTAAGAAATTTATTTAGATTTTTAAAATTAATTAGGATTTATTTGGTTATATATAGTCTTAATATTAGATAGATGTTAATTTAGTGTTAATAGATATTAATAAGATTATATATAAATTATTTGTATTATCTTTAATTCTATTTAAGATTATAAATTATTGAGATAAACTTAAATCCTATTTTTAAATTAATTCAAATCCCGAGCCTACTAGGAAAGCAACTTCATGCATATCATATCCTTATTTAATCTGATCCTATTCATATTCAAATTAGTCAATCCTAGTCGTATTCAATTAAGTAGTCTCCACCACTATAAATACCTCATCCTTCATATTTTTCTTCCCCAAATTCACCTCTTTTTTGTCCAAAAAGAGTCCAAATTCGTCATAAATTTAGCCTCATTTTCTAGTATGTTATGACGACTTAAAAAGACGATATCTCCTAGCTCCAGACTCCAAACGCGCTCCAGTTTTTTTTGTTAGAACCATATCAAGGTTAGTTTTATGAATATATAAATTATTTTAATAATTTCTGAACCTATTTTTTCAGAAAATTCTAAAAGTGCCAGCTGTCCGAAATCAGACGCATTTTGGTATTTTTTAGATTTTGGGAGATCTCGAACTCAGAATTACAAACCGTTTGAAGTTTCGGAAAGATAACATAATGAACTTCCAGAAAAGTATTTTTATAGAATTTATAATATAATTTTATTCTACTGTAAAATTTGTGCAACGTAGACGTAAATAGGAAACCACCAAAAACTGTCATCTGTGCGCCCTTGTGGCCATAACTCTTTACTGACTTGTGATTTTATGAAACTGTCTTTACTGACTTATAAAATAAGATTATAATAAGATTAAAATACTATTTTAGGTTATTTTATTTAGAACTAAAATAGATTAAAATGGAGGATCCTATTCACCCACTTTTGTAACATAACTTATTTAATTTATGCGACGGGTAGATCGGACGACGCCTTGTGTTGGGACTTCATTCTTTTTCAGATCAGGTAAGATACCTTGCCAAATTGCTTACAGTATTTTGCATGCTTAGTATATTTTTGTATATTTATTGCATCTCTGTTTATTTATTGCATGTGTAGTTCCTTTCAGTCATTACTATATATTAGATATGTTGACACACACTTGACACTTAGTATCATGAGAGGACAATCATTAGGCGTATGGACTTTTAACCAGTCTGGTAAACCATAGTATATAGCTCGCACTACGGGCGTGTGTTGCGCTGGTCGCTACCCCCGCGGTATATCGATTTCTGGAGTCTCGCTGGTCGCTACCCCCACGGTATATCGATTTCTGATGTCCACTGACGAGTGTGTAAGTTGTGAGGTAGATCGAGTAGCCTACCCTTGTCCATACATCAAAAAGTTGTCCTCATTTGCATTCATATAGATTGTCTTGTACAGCGTACTTATTTATTTTCACATATTATGCATGTTTACTGTATTCAAATTGGCTTTCTTCTATGTATCTTGTTACGTCCCTATGAGGACCTGGTCCCTTTCAAGGTGTAGATGTTCACAAGTATTCACAGGAGCGCAGATCCAGACTTGCTACTGATCGTTGAGGAGGTTTACTCTTCGGGCCTAGTGTTTATTTGGTGTTGTACCTATATTGTGTTACTTTTATATTCGAGTTCGTAGTGGATTTGTTTTCATCTGACTATAATCTTTAGATACTTCTTATTGAGATCTAGTTATATAGATGTTGGTCATTTATTTATATTAATTTTCTGTGGATGAGATTTAGATTGTACCCTGTGACTTGTGATACATTTTATACCACTTGTGGATTTGATATTCATATTACAGCGTACGTATGGATTATGGTTTCCATATATTGGAGTTGCCATATCCATGTGGTTGGCATGCTTACGTGTCCTAGTCCTATGTATTTTGGGACTGGGGCGTGATATTGTGCATCACTAGTGTGGATATGTGGTGACGCGCGCACACACACACACACACACACACACACATATGTAGTTATGTGAATGAGTGAATGTGTGTATTAGATGTGTGCATGTGAGCTAGAGGGGGGGTTATAGGCCAAAAAATAGCAGAAAGTAGGCCGGATAAGCTGCAGTAAGCAAGAAGCAGCAGCAGAAAGCAGCAAAAGCAGTGAGCAGCAACAGTAATAAGCAGAAGCAGTGAGCAGCAACAGCAAAAGCAGTAAGTAGCTGCAGCAGAAGCTGCAGCAGAAGCTGCGATAAGCAGCTGCAGCAGAAGCAGTAAGCAGCAGCAGAAGTAGCGATAAGCTGCAGGAACTATAATAAGCAGCAGTAGTGTTAGTTAGCGATAAGTTTAATAAGCTAAGTTTGTTTTTATTGATAAGTTATATATATATACTTAACTTACTAACAATATATATATATATATATATATATATATATATATATATATATATATATATATATATATATAACCACTAGTTAGCATTAGTTAGTATTATTTCTAGTTTACCTTGAGTGACACCAAGGTAATGAGAGTTGAGGTATCTTGGGTACGAATATTAAATATCAAGGGGTATGTTAGTATGTTAGTTTAGTATAGTATTGTTATAAGTTTAAATGCATATTAGTGTATAGTGAGGTTTATGGGTAGTTAGTTATATGTTAGATATTGAATTACCTAGTGATACCATGATAATGTCAATATATTGGTTTATACTCAAGGTATTGAGTTTGTATATCAAGATGGGTGTGTAGGTGGTGTGATACCATATTTAGTTCAAAGCCAACGTATCCACTTAGCATTAGTTTGGCTAGGAGTTATATATTTTGTCTTGTATATATATATTATAGTATTTTCATATCTAAAAACTTGTATATCTCATGATACGTTATTTTGCTGGTATCCTAGTATCCTAGTATAGCTAGTATAACCTAGTTACATAGTGTATGGATCCAATATTCTAAAGATGGAGTCATACAACCTAGAAATAGCTAATTTGACCAAGTTTGACTAGTTTGACTTAGTGTTGATCTAGTTTGACTATTTTGACTTAGAAATGGCTTTTTGACCTAGAATTGAACTAGTTTAACTTATTTTCATTCTAAAATCTTGTATTGATGCAATATACCATATATAGGTCTGTGTGACACCATCTTGGGCTGTGAGAGACACAACTTGCTCAGGACCTCAGGCGAGTATATTTCTCTGTTAGTTTTTATTTTATAATAGTATATATATCTCATATTCTAGAAATGTATACTTGATTCTGATACAGTGGTTTCACGGACTGGTACTACATGGATCCTGTCAGGAGATGTTATCCGTTACCGTATTCAGCGGGTACTTTTTCACATGTATTTCATCATGTGTATCGGGTATTGATTTAGTATACTTTGTGTTCATACACTGCTCGTGTTTAGTAGGCTTATATTCGTGTACACAAAATGCTCATGTTCAGTGTGCCTATATTTGTGTTCGTAACGTATCATGATTGGATCCATTAGTATTAGTTGGGGATGGGGGAGTAGTAGTTGATTATGTGATCAAGCCCCAGTGTATTCGTGTACATGTCGATTATATACCACACTTGTAATCGAGTTACCTTATTGTATTTGTGTTCAGCCTAAATCGATCACATAATGAACTTGTATTCAATGGCACATTAGTTAGAATTCAGTTATTTCTATTATATTATAGATATTATATTGTATATTCTTATTTTTAGTACATTACTTGTTCACTCTAGTTTATTTTATTCTGTTGTTTAGTTATCTTGGATTCTTTTCTATTATCTGTTATATATGCTCGATTATGTATTTAAAACTGCTTTCAGAGGTATGTACTTTATTCCAATCCTGACTGGATATATTTTTCCAAATGATTGGCTCATAGACCAGTATCCCACATACTACGGACCGTATGAGGGCATACCATTAGAGGATACTCCTATAGACCAGGAGGACTTAGTACCAGATCCTGAGGAGGTTTAGATTATTTTGTTAGACTTGTGTTAGACTTTTATTGAGACTTATGGCATGTATATATTATTTCAGATATGTGGTTGTATTATGTTTCTTTCCTTCGTTATTCCATTTGTGCTTTATCTTCCCTAGTTTGCATTATGATTGAGTATAATTACACTTATATGATACCACATTGTTCCTTTGTTTGGAGTTAAGATGATTGACATGTACCATATATATTGTTAAGATGTTTAGTTAGTAGAGTTGACCCAGACAACGTTCTACCACCGATGCTGCGATGTAGGCTGGACGTACCCACGTACTCGTGCCCGAATATCCGGGTGCGGGTTATGACACATTTTTAGTGGTGGCCCATGAAGATCAGGTTTCGCAATAGATCGATATCGTAGTAGTGCTCACCTAGAGTACTACTACTTGCTTGCTTTAGGATATAAGATTTAGGCTGAGAGTATACTTAATCACAACTAGGAAACACTTCCAATATCAGTTTTGCTATCCTTATCTATTGAACATTGGCTATGAATAAAATATGTCCTTCTTTGATGATATCGTATCTTACTCAATTTTGATTCCTTTGTTCCATCTATCTTCAGGATGCCGCCAAAGACGCGTTCCCAGCGCTCAGGCGCAATGTCAGCGAGGTCGGTCACTCCGTCGCCTATGAGGGCAGCACCATCAAACGTTGTTACAGTAGATACATTCCAGAGGTTCGTTTTACCGATCCAGGTGGGCATTTTTGTAGCATCTTTCAGAGGTGCTCCATCTCCGGTACAGAGGAAAGCGCCAACAATTTTAGCGAATCTTCTAACTCCACCATTCGTAGTCGATCAGACGTAGATTTTTGGGCTTTTTCAGCAGATGATGGAGGTACAGCAGCGTCAGACAGAGGTTATAAGGCAGGGCTTTGAGAATATTCACCAGATTATGGTGCAGTAGTCGAAAGATTTGCCTTAGTCCAGCCATAGACGGTACCACCTCAGTTTATCTCGCAGCAACTGAGGCTGGGGACTATCATAAATTTTAAGAGGATGGGGCTGAAGAACTTTAATTGCACTGAAGGGATCATATATGCGGATGCTTGGATAGAATACATTGAGTGAAACCTGTGGCTGGCGCAGATTCCAGAGAGGTTGCAGATAGAGGTCGCAGGGAACATGATGTTCGATATTGCTTTGACTTGGTTCAGGACGGACCCCAAGATCTCAGCACCAGGACTTACTTGGGAAGCTTTCAAAGAGCACTTCAAGGAAAAGTTCTTTCCATATGTGGCTCTAACATCTCTAGAGAGCCAGTTCCATTACCTTGTTTAGGGAGGTATGTCACGCCCCAGTACCAAAATATGTAGGACTAGGAATACATAAGCATGCTAACCGTATGTATATGAAGAATCCAATATATAAAAACTATAACACATACGTACGCTGTATTATGAACAATAATTCACAAGTGGTATATAATTATCACAAATCACAAGGCATAACTAAATCTCAACCACAGAATCAAATAAAAATAAATAACCAATCTACTATATAACTGAATCTTAATATGAAGTATCGAGGAATGATAGTCGGGTGGAAACAAATCTACTGCCAAATAGAATATAAGGGAAACCATATAAGAACATCTAATGAACAAAGAGACTCGAAGAGAAGTCCTCCTCGAAAGAGATAAGTAGCAAGTCATGATCCGTGCTCCTACGAATAGTCATGATCGTCTACACCTGAAAAGGGACCAGGTTCTCAGAGGGACGTAATAAGATACATAGAAGCATGCCAATTTGAATACAGTAAACATGCATAATAGGTAAAAAATATATAAGTACGTTGTACAAGATAATCTAGATAAATGCATAATGAGGACAACTTTTTGACGTACGGGCATGGGTAGTCTACTCTATCTAATCTCACAACTCACACACACGTTAGGAACATCAGAAATTGACATACCACAAGGGTAGCGACCAGCGCGACACCAGAAATTGACATATCGCGAGGGTAGCGACCATCGTGACATAACTACCGTAGTGCGTGCTAGTTACTATAGTTTACCAGAGTGGTTATAGCCCATACGCCTACTGATTGGCCTCCCCTTCCATAATACTATGTGTCAAGTGTGTGTCAACATATATATAGTATATAATTATGACTGAAAGAAAATATATATACAATAAATATATAAAAATATGATAAGCATGCAAAAGTACTATAAGCAATTTGACAAGGTATCTTGCCTGGCAAGAAAGCTACAAAGTGTAGGAGTCCAGACGTCAGACATAATAGATCCGAAACTTTGGCATCAGAATGAACGTCTCCGGATGCTGAAATAAATATCACCAACATTCCCAGAATAAGCAAGATGGCTAGAAAACACTTCCCTTTCATCCAATTTGGACACAGGGGCAAAACGGTAATTTTGGGTCAAAGCTGGTCCACTTGTGGGCCATTTTGCACTGAAATGTGTGCCAGAGGTAAAGGTCTCTAATGGGACAAATTATAGGTCAAACAAATTTTAAATGTCAATACGAACTCAACGGTACGTCCAATTTTGGATTCTGATGAGCCGAACATAAATTTAATCTAATTTAATTCTACATATAACACCAAATAAAATAATATAATTGACATGAAATAATCTCGGTTATATGGTCTTCACATAGCAAAAAGAATTTTTTAAGTTTGGATGCCAATGGCGGAAGATATTGGTCCTTATCAAGTATGTCATACCATAGGACACCTGACACTATTCATGAGACAAAATCTTTCTGAGTTATTCATGGTAATTCTGTATAGGTTACAGGATTTGTGGCATAGATATTATATATGCATAGTTATCATATGACTTGTTGCATTAGATATGATCTTGCGTGTCATGGATATGAGACGTGTGATTACATTGGGTGAGGAGAGACACGCATGCTACAGGCTGATTTTATATAAAAAAAAATTATGGTGCCATAGCCACTACAGTGCTAGGCCCACTATATAGTATAACTACATAGTATAACTGCTATCGGCTCCCCAACACAGAGCTTGTAGTAGTCTGAGCCTGAGTTCTAGTGATGCTCTCATTTTGTATATCACTTAGCTGGTTACATAGTTTGCCTTATTGATACATTTTATATACTGCATTTATTTGGCTTGAGCTATTCTTGTACCTTGCTATGTCCCCTGAGGACCTGGAATCCGGATTATGTTCCCAGGTTTAGCAGAGGAGATTTACCCCGAGGTATACGGGACAAAAGCACACGCTGGAGCAGTACTAGTACCAGAGGACGAGGTGATGCTAGAGGATTTCTCCTTAGTATCTGCTTTATCTATACTCAGTCTTTGCTGTTGTTAGACACTTTTATTTTATGTGTATTGAACTGCTGTATCAAACTCATTATCGGGTTGTTCTCCGAGACTTTTATTGAGACTTATTGATTATTATTTTATCTTAATTATTCTGATATTGATTGTATTTATCTTCTGTGGATGAGATTAGTATCGTAGACCTTTATTATTGTTTTACAGCTTAAGTACACCCTAATGGGTCCATTAAATTGTGTTTTCCTATTGGAGTGTGCTGCTGGCCATTGCTATGTGTCTAGTCCCTCGATATTTTGGGACTGGGGCATGACATAGTTTTTTTGGTGGCCCATGCAGGTCAATGACTAAATTATTTTAGTTTTAACTAAGGAACTGAGCAAGCCTGTGATAAAGATAGGATAAGTTGTAGGATCTCATCCACTTGATTGAATCGTTCTTGATCTCTATATCGGATTCGAATTAATTTCTTGACTTGCATCCTGCCTTGATTCCCCTGTACGCCTTTTATAGTTTATTTTGGATACAGAGTAATGGATCCACCAGCGAGCGACAAGAATCCTGCAGGAATACTGTCACGACCCGCACCCGGTTTAGGGCACGAGTGCGTGGGTACGTCCAGCCTACGCCGCAGCATCGGCGGTAGAACGCTGTCTAGGTCGAGTACTATCTAACAATCTCGCGCTAGTATCCAACTCCATAAGGAGACTCGGATAAAACTATAAAAATGTTAACAACATACTCAATCACAACTGCAGCACGATAGGAATTTGAAGAAATAAACAAGACAAGTCAACTGACAAATAATCATACCTGCAATCTGTAACATCCAATCCCCAAGTGTATCAGAAACCAGTCTACTAAGGTCACAGTCTGGAAAAATATTTTCCAGTCAGGAAGGAGCAAAGTACATCTCTAAATAGCAGTTCTATATAAATGACATAAACTATGTAGCAGTTCTAGATGGAAACATACCAGATGCATGTATAGGTACGAGAAATGTACAATGAGAGAAATACTGGAAATACTGTAAGTAAATGCAGGAAAAGAACAATATGTCAATGAGCAAGAAACCTATGACTAAGTGTGTGAGTACTAGCTTTAACATGTGATCGGCTTGGGAACTTGATCAGGCTGGTTACATGTGATTAGCTATGATTCACGAAGGTCAGGCTAACCGTTGGTTAGCTATGATGCATGTAGAGGTCAGGCTAATCACACGTAACAGCTATGAGGTACTGAGATGGTCAGGCCGCACCCGACGTGAGATGTGGGGTGAGCTATGATGCATGGAAAGTTTGGTATGATCACATATCTACACTAAAATACTCCCCACCCCCGACTGGTATAGTAGATCCAATCATGGTACGCTATGGCACCGGATTCCCTAGGAAGGTAGCAAATCTCCCCGGGAATCAGTGTCTGTACGTGCACAAGATAACAAGGAAAACAAGTCTTGTACAAGCTACACCATGAATAAGGAATAACATCTCATGACGAGATCCGTGTATACCAATCCGTGTAACCGATGTGTCAAGAACATGGATATTTACACTAGATACAGTGAACATAGGAGATATCATAAATTAGAAACTAATCAGAGAATGTACTCGCCTTTGGTCCTTAGCTGGTAAAACCAATGTCCTGTCCCAGAGTATCGTCTGGAGGAACCAACAGTCCTAAAATATATCAAATACAATATTTGCATCAGGTGCTACACTAACACATCACAACTACAAGAACTCAGGGGCTCTGCCAGGCATGGCTCTAGTCAACTAGGTCATCTAGTAGGGATACGTATATAACACACATTACACTTATTAATATTTACTATATTTATACATGCACCAATTTAAATACATATACAATATATATATATACCATTTAATTTATGCATAATATATATATAGGTTGAACAATATAGTTACCATATATATAAATTTTATAACTATAAGAATGTGCTAAGTAGGTTTACAAATACATAAATATACATATACCCATTTACATATATTTTATACAGGTAAAAATACCAAATTACATTTATATATACAAACCAATACAACATATATATATATATACATATACCAATACGAAAATAAAAATCTACATACATATATATATTTACCAAAATACGTATTAAATTAATATGTATATTACCAATATATTTTTATACCAAAAATAAGAATTATACTATATACAAATTTTAGAATTTACGTAAAAGTCAATATATTTATATATCTACAGTAGAATTGGTCACCAGCCCCAAATAAACAATTTTGAACTAAGTTTTATTATTGGAACTATATTTTTTTAAGAATAATATAAACCCAAAATTATTATATGTTTGCATAATCAAAACCCTTTTTAATTATTACATAACTAAATTTTACACATAATAAATAACTAGATTTATACATTAAAACAATAAAACTAATTATATTTTAATTACTAACAAATTACATAAATTCCTTAAACTAATTACAATTTAACTAATTTGTTAAGAAATTACTAACTGATTATTAATTAACTAATTAATCTAATTATAACTAAACTGATTATATATTAAACTAATTATATATACTAATTATATTTTAACTCTACTAATACAGTGACTGAATCATTAAAGAGGAAGAGGGAAACAAAGAGGGACTCACGAAGGGGATTTTCCGTCGCCGGCGCGGTGGGGGTCCGTCGGGCAGGGCGTCGGCGCTCCTGATCGAGGCGGCAGCGGATCGCGGTTCGAGGTGGCTGCGGATCTGAAACGGCGGCGGCGGTGGTGGTCTCGAGAGCAGCGGCGGCTTCGAGGCGGCTGCGGCGGCGTCGACTGGCTCGAGGAGACGGCTGCTTCGAGGTGGCTGCGGCGGAAGGAGCTCGACGACGAGGTGCTCGAGGTGGTGGTTGCAGGCGGCGGCAGATCTTATGCGGAGGCGACGACGGCTCCAGGCGGCGATCGAGATCTGGGCGGCCACCGGCGCTCGTCGGAGTTAGGTTAGGGTTAGGTTTAGGGTTCTGGGTGTGTCAGGTGGTCGTGTCCGGGTCTGCCGGACACAGGGATGATGCTCTGTGGGCGTGTCCGGGTGTTGGATACGGGGTGGGTGTTTGCTGTGGTGTGGGGGTTGTGTCCGGGTGTGTCGGACACGGAAATCAGGTTGTAAAGTTGTAACCGGACACAAGAAATAAATGGATACGGTGGGACACCCGGGGTCGGACCCGAGGCCATCACGGCTGACACGGTGATGCTGGACACACGGACACGAGCACACAAAATGGTGGTGGCTTGGCTTTGGGAATTGTGGGGGCTAGCTAATAATTAGGAGATTAGGGTTTCTTGGAAATTGTGAGAATGAGAACTTAAATAGGGAGAGAGGTGTGGGATAAAGGGTTGCGGGTTGGCCCAATAATGAATGGCCCAGAATTAATTAAACGGGTTTCTCACGTGGGGAAAAATGAGGGTGTGAAGGCTAGTTGATGGGAAATGACAACTTGAAAAAATAAAAATAAAGATTATAATTTCAGAGAAATATTTTTTTAGGAAAGCTAGCTAATTTCCAATTAGCTACTAATTAATACATTTTGCAAAAATCTTAGAAGGTATGACATTTATTTATTTTCTATCCCAATAAATAAAAATTTATTTTATTTATGAACTAATCTTTTAAATAACTATTTAGTTAAAACAATAATTTTATGATTCAAGCCAATAAATATTTGAAACTAGAAATATATATATTATTATTTATTTACTTATTTTATAAGAAAGCGACATTTAGGAAAAAGGATTTATAAAAGATTTTTTTTTTTTTTTAATTACCTTCTATAATCAAACATCGTTCAAAACCAAATAAAATTTCAAGGAGAAATATTTTTTTATAAAACTTGATATTTTAAAATAAATTAAAATCTAATTATTTTGGAAATTGGAAATCGGAGGTTACAAGTCTATCCACCTTAGAAAAATTTCGTCCTCGAAATTTTAGGGATGACTAGGATAGAAAAATTTGTTGTTCATAATGATGAATATATCATTGAAGAAAATATTTTTATAAGGAAAATATTTACCAAACAGAAGAAAACATGAAGAAAAAGAAATTATGGTTTAAGACAGGAATAACTTGAAGGAATCATGGCTCGGCCTTGAATCCTCTAGAAAGTTTAGGTTTTGGGAAGTAGACACGATCACAAAAACAGATAATTTGAATAATGCACGTTACCTTTTCAAAGTAACTAAACCAAGGAAGACCCAGTATAATGAATGATATAGACATGAAAGTTATAGCTAATTCGAAAGATACGATCGACAATGTGATTTAAGAAACTTAAATACATCCTTCAGAATGTAATCAAGAGACATCTAATCGCCTTTCTTAATTTCTAGGAAAAAAGAGTAGTCTTTACTACCATCTGAAAATAATCCTTCCTTTTTATCCTCGTTCATTTTACTTTTCTCAATCTTGTGATTCATCATTAACTAATATCTATAAAAGTTTCAAATTCCACAAACTTTATTAGATTAGATCTTAGAATTTCTGAATCAAAATTTATTACATGTCCAAAATCCTTATCATCAAATTCGAGTTTGTTTATCTTAACATCAACTATACCCGATTATTTTCTTCGATTTCAAATGTTATTGTCATGGTCAAGATTTTAATTTAAATCACAACCTCAATATACCATGATCTTACCTTACGATCTTCAATTATATGATCCCATAATCAATTATATTAAAATCTTCTTTACCATGAGCTTCATTTCATTCCATATTTCTTTATCCGTATGTATAATGTTTCCGAATTTTGAACTAATATATTTTTTTTTCATCCTCTGAATTTATTATCCCAATGTAAATTTTTTTTTACTACTCAAATCCTCAATATTTTAATTGAATTCCAGTCGTATCATAATCTCCTCAAATTTTTGAGTAAATAACTAAATACAAGATTTACTATCCTATCTTTTTAATTGAAATCCAATCAATGCATATTTATAAAACTTAAAAATCTGCATCCCAAAATTTAACTTTAAACACTCATCAATCATCTAACTCAAATTCAATTGATGCTTATTCCAATCTAACTCCTCATCCCAAGAATTTAATTTGACACTATTCCATTTACGATTTTATTTCCTGCTTTTCTTTTTCCTCAAATACTCAACGATGCGATGCTTCCAGTATCTTCAATGCAACATTCATACTATATAAAATTTCTATCTTGCAATCAAATAGATAAGATAATCTCTCAAATTTCTCAAATTTTTTTTTTTTTAATCAATTCAATCATATCAAGACCTCCTTAAAATTAATAAATCCTCAAATTTTTGGCTCTGTGAATTTCTTAATTCTCCCTTTAAGTAAATGTTTGTCCTCGAATTTCAATTATACCTCGATTTTCATAAAATTAATGATCCATCAACTCCGTTATAACAACCCCTAAATTCTTTATTTAATTTAATGCTCATCCACAAATTTAATCCTCTTGTCTCTTTTGTCGGTCATAACCTTGTCATAGATCTTTGCTATGGTCAAAACCCAATGATCATGGTTTAAGAAAACTCTACCTACAGCCATGCAATTTAAGAAAATATAGGTCATGTGTCTTGTCATGGTATTTCAGTCTCTGCTAAGGTGTACTACTAGTTATATCCTAACAAGGAAATCATGAATACGAGCTACAGTACTTAGGGAAATCAATCAATCAAGAAACGGGAACCTTAGAAAAAGAACCTGCTAACATATTACTTGCAGTATCTACTATTTCTAACAAACACTTAACTCTAGCACATTCACTACTAATTCCTATTCATGTACACTGGTACCCATATCAACTACTCATATATTAATATTCATATCTACCAAAAATTAATCCTCAAAATAATCGTCAAGGTTTAACTTCCCGATCAACTTAAAATAAAATGCATATGCCTCCTCAAAATTAGGTACTTCACATCGAAATAAAATTTAATCACTTCTAAAATCTTCATAGCCTTAACTATGTTTATTGAATCAAATTTAAATCCTCAATATTTTAACAACATAGAATCTCAACTCCTTAAAAATTCTGAAAATTTAAAATTCATTTCCACCTTTTAATTTATAGCTCCTCAATGTACATATTAGTGCTCACGGTCTCTGATACTCAAGGTGCACTCAATACCTCTATTGTCTAAAACTGTGTACTAAATTTGTACTGCCCGAATCACTCGCACTATTACCTCCAATGATCAAAGTTATCATCAAATGTGTTTTCTTTCATGATTTCAATTTATGTCAATTGGTATATCATCTAATTATCAACACACAGAGTGCTTACTGTTATTAACGTCATCCTTGACTAATCCTCGATATAGAATCATTAGCACTCTTGGTATTACATCACTAGCTGCATTAATGGATTATCTCATCAAGCTCATTAGACTCATGATCACCTGTATCCTCTATAACACTCATGTTTCTTTACTCTCATGGGTATGTGTATGGTTCCTCATCTCGATGGTTGTATATGTATTTCCTTCAATCCTTTAAAGCCTATTAACTAATCCGTGATACGCTTCACAACTTCCATTACTAATCCTGATATTTCTCTACTTATGACATCTCATTAAACCCTTTATACATATACATTTCTTTACCTTTAACATTTCCGATATCAATCATCAAATTGGACATCATGCTCCATAAATCCTTAACACAATTTCCGGATACTTAATCGTTTACATAGATCTCTCAATTACATCATCATGATTATCCAGGACGGGTAATTGGCTCTGATACTAACTCTGAGAACTATCACTGATACTCTATACTCTCCTTAACTCTCAGTCTCTAATGACACTACTCCTAGAATCATTGGTACAAGGTACCATGCTAAGGCTAACTCTAGATTAAAGCCTACTGCTCACATGTCCAACTAAGAAACACTTACAACTCACTAGCAACACAGTCAATACTAATACAAGACACAAACAAAATTACAAGCCACTAATTATCATACTTAACAAGAAATCCTCAAGGGATAGGAGCTCAAAGACTGAATTGAGGACAGAAGGTATCTTTACTGCTAGTAAAGAAAAGAAGCGATGGAACAAAGTCCTGGAATAACAGAAATAGATAAGTCTTGAGATAATATTTTAAGAACCAATTTAAGATACAACCTGATAATCATACACGTCTGTCAGAAATCATGACACTCAGAATCCTCGCCACGCCAGTAAGCATAGATGCGATAAACGACAGGTTCCATAACTAAGGTATGCAACTCTATAATCATGTCATCTAGAATCTTCGCCACGCCAACCGGTATGGCTGCGAGAGACTCTAAGTTTCATAACTATAGTATGTACATCCAAGTCAGGTTCCTACGTTCTCGTCACCACAGCTAATATGGCTGCGATAAACTCCAGGGTCCATAACCAAAGTAGACGTTTTACCTTTCTCACTGTCCTCATCAAAATATGTCATCAGATGATACCGTAAATTTAGCCCGTAAAATTCATCTCGATATGAAATCAACTCAACAACGATACCAAGAATTAAATTTAACAACTGGTCAACAAGAATCAACTCAACAATGATACCAAGATTGTAATTTAATAACTGCTCAACAAGAATCAAGTTCAGTGACAACAAGCGAGAGCGGACGAAATCAAGGAAAAAGATTTAAATTGGAATAAGATTCTCAAGGGGTCGTCCCAGGAATCTCTCAAGAATTTGTGATTGAGTATCCTCTCTCATCCTAGTATCCTATGTCCTATATTCTATAGCAGGTACGCAGTAGTACAACTATGACGTCGCACTACTACGACATCGCACAACTAGCGAAGTTTGACCTGCATGGGCCACCACTAAAAACGTGTCATGACCCGCACCCGGTTTAGGGCACGAGTGCGTGGGTACGTCCAGCCTACGCCGCAGCATCGGCGGTAGAACGCTGTCTAGGTCAAGTACTATCTAACAATCTCGCGCTAGTATCCAACTCCATAAGGAGACTCGGATAAAACTATAAAAATGTTAACAGCATACTCAATCACAACTGCAGCACGATAGGAATTTGAAGAAATAAACAAGACAAGTCAACTGAAAAATAATCATACCTGCAATCTGTAACATCCAATCCCCAAGTGTATCAGAAACCAGTCTACTAAGGTCACAGTCTGGAAAAATATTTTCCAGTCAGGAAGGAGCAAAGTACATCTCTAAATAGCAGTTCTATATAAATGACATAAACTATGTAGCAGTTCTAGATGGAAACATACCAGATGCATGTATAGGTACGAGAAATGTACAATGAGAGAAATACTGGAAATACTGTAAGTAAATGCAGGAAAAGAACAATATGTCAATGAGCAAGAAACCTATGACTAAGTGTGTGAGTACTAGCTTTAACATGTGATCGGCTTGGGAACTTGATCAGGCTGGTTACATGTGATTAGCTATGATTCACGAAGGTCAGGCTAACCGTTGGTTAGCTATGATGCATGTAGAGGTCAGGCTAATCACACGTAACAGCTATGAGGCACTGAGATGGTCAGGCCGCACCCGACGTGAGATGTGGGGTGAGCTATGATGCATGGAAAGTTGGGTATGATCACATATCTACACTAAAATACTCCCCACCCCCGACTGGTATAGTAGATCCAATCATGGTACGCTATGGCACTGGATTCCCTAGGAAGGTAGCAAATCTCCCCGGGAATCAGTGTCTGTACGTGCACAAGATAACAAGGAAAACAAGTCTTGTACAAGCTACACCATGAATAAGGAATAACATCTCATGACGAGATCCGTGTATACCAATCCGTGTAACCGATGTGTCAAGAACATGGATATTTACACTAGATACAGTGAACATAGGAGATATCATAAATTAGAAACTAATCAGAGAATGTACTCGCCTTTGGTCCTTAGCTGGTAAAACCAATGTCCTGTCCCAGAGTATCGTCTGGAGGAACCAACAGTCCTAAAATATATCAAATACAACATTTGCATCAGGTGCTACACTAACACATCACAACTACAAGAACTCAGGGGCTCTGCCAGGCATGGCTCTAGTCAACTAGGTCATCTAGTAGGGATACGTATATAACACACATTACACTTATTAATACTTACTATATTTATACATGCACCAATTTAAATACATATACAATATATATATATACCATTTAATTTATGCATAATATATATATAGGTTGAACAATATAGTTACCATATATATAAATTTTATAACTATAAAAATGTGCTAAGTAGGTTTACAAATACATAAATATACATATACCCATTTACATATATTTTATACAAGTAAAAATACCAAATTACATTTATATATACAAACCAATACAACATATATATATATACATATACCAATACGAAAATAAAAATCTACATACATATATATATTTACCAAAATACGTATTAAATTAATATGTATATTACCAATATATTTTTATACCAAAAATAAGAATTATACTATATACAAATTTTAGAATTTACGTAAAAGTCAATATATTTATATATCTACAGTAGAATTGGTCACCAGCCCCAAATAAACAATTTTGAACTAAGTTTTATTATTGGAACTATATTTTTTTAAGAATAATATAAACCCAAAATTATTATATGTTTGCATAATCAAAACCCTTTTTAATTATTACATAACTAAATTTTACACATAATAAATAACTAGATTTATACATTAAAACAATAAAACTAATTATATTTTAATTACTAACAAATTACATAAATTCCTTAAACTAATTACAATTTAACTAATTTGTTAAGAAATTACTAACTGATTATTAATTAACTAATTAATCTAATTATAACTAAACTGATTATATATTAAACTAATTATATATACTAATTATATTTTAACTCTACTAATATAGTAACTGAATCATTAAAGAGGAAGAGGGAAACAGAGAGGGACTCACGAAGGGGATTTTCCGTCGCCGGCACGGTGGGGGTCCGTCGGGCAGGGCGTCGGCGCTCCTGGTCGAGGCGGCAGCGGATCGCGGTTCGAGGCGGCTGCGGATCTGAAACGGCGGCGGCGGTGGTGGTCTCGAGAGCAGCTGCGGCTTCGAGGCGGCTGCGGCGGCGTCGACTGGCTCGAGGAGACGGCTGCTTCGAGGTAGCTGCGGCGGAAGGAGCTCGACGACGAGGTGCTCGAGGTGGTGGTTGCAGGCGGCGGCAGATCTTATGCGGAGGCGACGACGGCTTCGGGCGGCGATCGAGATCTGGGCGGCCACCGGCGCTCGTCGGAGTTAGGTTAGGGTTAGGTTTAGGGTTCTGGGTGTGTCAGGGGGTCGTGTCCGGGTCTGCCGGACACAGGGATGATGCTCTGTGGGCGTGTCCGGGTGTTGGACACGGGGTGGGTGTTTGCTGTGGTGTGGGGGTTGTGTCCGGGTGTGTCAGACACGAAAATCAGGTTGTAAAGTTGTAACCGGACACAAGAAATAAATGGATACGGTGGGACACCCGGGGTCGGACCCGAGGCCATCACGGCTGACACGGTGATGCTGGACACACGGACACGAGCACACAAAATGGTGGTGGCTTAGCTTTGGGAATTGTGGGGGCTAGCTAATAATTAGGAGATTAGGGTTTCTTGGGAATTGTGTGAATGAGAACTTAAATAGGGAGAGAGGTGTGGGATAAAGGGTTGCGGGTTGGCCCAATAATGAATGGCCCAGAATTAATTAAACGGGTTTCTCACGTGGGGAAAAATGAGGGTGTGAAGGCTAGTTGATGGGAAATGGCAACTTGAAAAAATAAAAATAAAGATTATAATTTCAGAAAAATATTTTTTTAGGAAAGCTAGCTAATTTCCAATTAGCTACTAATTAATACATTTTGCAAAAATCTTAGAAGGTATGACATTTATTTATTTTCTATCCCAATAAATAAAAATTTATTTTATTTATGAACTAATCTTTTAAAAACTATTTAGTTAAAACAATAATTTTATGATTCAAGCCAATAAATATTTGAAACTAGAAATATATATATATTATTATTTATTTACTTATTTTATAAGAAAGCGACATTTAGGAAAAAGGATTTATAAAAGATTTTTTTTTTTTTTTAATTACCTTCTATAATCAAACATCGTTCAAAACCAAATAAAATTTCAAGGAGAAATATTTTTTTATAAAACTTGATATTTTAAAATAAATTAAAATCTAATTATTTTGGAAATTGGAAATCGGAGGTTACAAATACCACAAGTTGTTATGGTTACCCACGAAGAAGAAGTGACACCAGTGGGTGGAGGTCAGTCAGCTCAATAAAGTAATCAAGAAGATCAGCTAGCCTCAAGATTTCGGCGAGACGATACTCCACCATCGCCACAGTTTACTCCACCGATGCCTACTTTTCCACCAGGACAACCTTTGGACGGATAACAAATGTTTCAAATGTTCTACGCAATGATGCAAGCCCAACAGAAGGTTCATCAAAAAGCCCAGCAAAGCCAAGCGGAGAAGTTCTTTGACGGACTTAACTCTGAGCTACAGAAGTTAATCAGCTCCGTTGCAACTACTTTAGACATGGACGTCCTTGCTGCAGCCCGACGCATGGAGTACGTCACCAGGAGAGAGGCCAGCCAGAAGCGGCCGCATGCATTAGCACCAGACTAAGCACATCAGGAAAGAGCTGTAAAGTGACAACAGATGAATCCACCACAGAGAGCATTTACACCACTAGCACTAGTCCTTCCTACTTGTCACTACTGTGGCAAGGTAGGCCATCTTGCCAAGGAATGCCGACATAGATTAGGACTATGTTTAGCTTGCGGATCCAGTCAGCATTCGGTAAGGGATTGTCCTGATTGTCGAGCACAGATGGTTAACCGACAAGCTTTAGCAGCTCCAGGAGAGTATCAGCCGAGGCCACCTTTGGAACCCCAGGAAGCACTCTTTCAGCAGGCTTAACAACAGCAAAGGACACCACCACAAGGACGCGGACATGCTTTTCACTACCAGAAAAAGTTAAATTAGCGACGTAAAAAAACGTCGCTAAATGACAAAAAAATGTCGCTAATCGCTTTTAGCGACGTAATTAGCGACGTTTTAATGAAGTCGGAACTAAGCTAGTCGCTGAAAGAAAAATGTCGCTAAACGTCGCTGTACCAAAGTTTTTTAGCGACGTTAATACGTCGCTAAATTAGCGACGTTTAGCACGCAACGTCGCTAATTAGCGACGTGCTCAAACATCGCTAAATGTCGCTAATTAGCGACTTATATAGCGATATTACAGCGACTTTTTTAATGACCTGGCAATACTGCCATGTCAGCAATTTGCGACGTACAACGATTTTTTAGCGATATTTTTAGCGACGTCATTAGCGACGTATAGAAACGTCGCTAATTAGCGACGTATTTAGCGACGTGTATTAACGTCGCTAAAATGTCGCTAATTATACAGTAAAAAATAAAAAAAATGAATACTGAATTATTTTCAAACTATTAGTCCTACAGTTTATTAATTCAAAATATGTACAAATAGACCCAGAGCAATCCTCCGTTGAATTTCTTGGGTTTGCCGACCCCCTTGGGTTGAACACTCAACACCGATAAATTAACATATATTTAATATGAATAATATAATAAAATTTAAAGAAAAGAAAATATCCAGCAAATATTATCGTAAAGAATACAACAAATATATATACATACAATGAGTCTCATCCTAAATAATACAAAGAATACATATCCAACAACTATACTACTGCGGATCTGCAGGAGGATGACCACCGGCGCGCATGAAGGATAAGAACAGATCATACTGCTCCTGTGAAATTGATACCGATGTCGATGGAGAAGGCAGTGACGTCGATGGAGTCTGTGTCGATGTAGGCGTACCAGAAGGACGTATCCGCTCCAAGTCTGCGAGTCGCTGGTTGTAAGAATCCATGGTAGATAACAGCCTCGTACTGTTATGAACCATTGAATCATGCATTATCGTTAGCCTCTCGCCCATGGATAGCTGTGATGCCTGCAGCTCTGTCATGTTGCGCTCTGTCGAGGCTCTAAGATCATTTATTAAATCTTGGAGCTCCGTGATGCTGCGGTCAAGCATATCAAATCGTTCAATGAGCGTCGGATCATCTGCCTACGGCTGGGACCGGGGCTGCTCCTCCACCCTTCGCAGAAACTCGTCACGAAAAGACGCAATCCGACAGTCAACGGCCTCCTGGACTCTGGCCGATGACTGTGAGGGCTGTGGATAATGCGCACTTGTCGGGTGTAGAAGCATGAAAAATACGCCGGATGACTATGCGCAACTTGTTGGTGCAGAGCAGCGTAAAGAGATGACCTCTGAGCCATCAAGCAGGCAAGACAAGAGCTTCTCAGGACCATCCGCGTAGGTGCAGTATGTCCAGGCCGCCTCAGAGCATAAAGCAGAGGGCTTTATCGCCTATATGGCGTAAAACACATCCGCTTTCAAATGCGGTATTAATGCGTACGAGGAACGCTTCGTGCTCTCCGAGATGAACCTGTCAGACCCTGCAATGAACCTGACGTCTGAACTTCTGACAAAAGGATACAGCTCGGCTACCCAGACGACGGCTATAATGATAGCACGGCACTGCGACCCAGGCTGTCAGTTACCGCCATCTCCCTCGCATAAACTGCTTTTATATGAACGAGGGGATATGCTGCCTTGTTTTACACAGGTAGACATGAGCTGTTTACACTCCGCAGTAGACAAACCGCCTGCCACATCAAAAGCGGCACTTTATACAGGGCTCGAGGCACGTCTCTGCAATTGGTGCACAAGACGGTGACAGTCTTCTCGAGGCACGTCTCTGCGACGAATGCACAGAAGAGCTGCAGACCTTCAAAAATACGAATCCGCATTTAATGCGCAGAATGATGGCGGATCTCTGCATTTAATGCAGGGGATTTGATTAAGAATCACCGAACCATCGTATGGTGACACCCCCCTTGCGTAAACTATTTTTTCGCATACAAAGGGATACGCTGCCTTGTTCTATACAGGCAAACATGAACCGTCTACACACCACGGAAGACAAACAGACTGCCACGTCAAAAGCTGCGCTTTGTACAAGGCTCGAGGCACGTCTATTCGCCTGATGCTCAGAACGGGGGCAGGTCTTCAGAACACGCCTCCGCAATTAATGCACAGGATGGTGGCAGATCTCTGCATTTAATGCGAGAGATTTGATTATATCTTCAAAAGCCGTGATTCCGGCTAAAGACGTCCACGTCAGCACTCAGCATTGCGCAGTGGCTTCTACGCCTCCTCAGCTGTTATGCTCTCAGGGCTTCTATGCCTCCTCAGCTGTTATGCTCTCAGGGCTTCTATGCCTCCTCAGCTGTTATGCTCTCAGGGCTTCTACGCCTCCTCAGCTGTTATGATCTCAGGGCTTCTACGCCTCCTCAGCTGTTATGCTTTCAGGGCTTCTACGCCTCCTCGGCTTCTATGCCATCAGGCTTCTATGCCTACCTGGCTTCTATGCCTATTTTGGCTTCTATGCCATGGTGACAGACATTGGCTTTTACGCCCACCTCTTCTACACGGAGGATACCTACCTACGTGGCTTTTACGCCGTGATCTTCGTAGCAACAATACGCGTTGTGTCCCTTAGTTGGACCCGTGTTATACGCTCATTCAAAGGATCATCTATACGCAGGCATTGGTTATTTTAACCGTCGTGTAAAAGGGTGCTGTGATTCCACTCCTCGGTTTTTACACCAACTGAGTGGTCACTGTCACTAAAACTCTATAAATAGAGACCTCTATCTACAGAGGAACAGGTCGAAGAAATTGATCAACGATCAGACTTCTGAAAAGGAGATCGGACAGGGTCAAGAAAAATAAGAAGAGAGAAGAGAGAGAGAGAGAGAGAGAGAGAGAGAGAGAGAGAGAGAGGAACCCGGAGCTCAGGCAAGGGGTAGGGATCGACGACCTTGGCATCGTGCATCCACCCTCTTTTGCAACCTTCGAAGCTACCTCCTGTCTTCTACGGCACTTCTTCACCATCGTGTGGTCCAAGGGCTAAAGTGATCGACTGCAGATCAGACACCTATAGCAATTTATATCCAGATTAAATAAATTATACTCCCACATCCTCGTATAGGATTACATTGTACAAGTTTGTTTGTAAACAAAAGAACACGGATCTTGTGTAAACCCCGTCTTGAATACATCTTTCATTCTTTTCGTTTTCTACCACAAACAAGATGGCGACTCTGCTGGGGACCCCTTTCTCTTCTGATGAGGAAGTAATTGCTCAACACGATGCGATACCTATAGGAACTGTGAAGAAGACACTGGTCGTCCAATTCGACCAGTCTGCCTACGAAGACATGCTTCGAACCGGGGGTAGCTCTCACCCTCTCTCCGTCCAAAACAACAGGAAGCTGCGCAAGGTCTGGATGCCCAAGACATCCTCTACCATTCCTGTGGACTCTCCGATCTCTTCGATCTCTCCGACCAATGAGGTTGTAGCATTGCTCCCTCCGTGCCCCGCACGTAAAATTCAGTCTCCCGCTATGCGCGGTACAGACAAAACTTTGGGCAAAGCCTCAGCGCTAACCCAGAAGTATCCACTGCGCTCTACGCGTAGAAACCAGTCTCCCGCTATGCGCGGTATAGACAAAACCTCGGGCAAAGCCTCAGCGCTGACCCAGGAGTATCCACTACGCTCTACGCGCAAAAACCAGTCTCCCGCTACGCACAGTACAGACAAAACTTCTAATGATGCCTTAGCGCCAAATCGGAAGTACAAGTCACGCCCCGCACGCAAGACGACATCTGACCTCTACGGGGAACCAGATGAGCACTGTGGTCTCCGCGAAGGGAAGCAAGCGGCAGAGTATTCAACTTCTCGGCCTTTACGCCAGCAAGGGGACAATCTGAATACCCTCCGGATTACGCGAGAAGCCGATGGCCGGCTGAGGACCTCTTCAGCTTTACGCCCGTTTGAGCAAAACTCCAAATTACGCCAGGCGAAATCCCTCGGCGTAAAGCAAGCTCAAAATGCGGAGAGGCACCCTCCCCCAGGGTTATCCGCCACCCAGATGGCCAATCGTCTTCTTCTGCGATTCCGCCTAACCTGCATACACATCTGAGCCAGAGACGCAAAGACAGGAGTCGTGAGCAGGACCCAGATCCCCTAGGCGTCAAATGGGGAGAGATCGTGTGGGAAGATGCATCAACATCTAATGTCATCATGATATATGAACCATGTAAAAGTGGGACCTTCATTGTCCCACCAACTCGTGACGACCAGCATCCGATAGTCTTCAGTCGCGGGCAGAGCGGTCCGATTATACAAGAAGATTTTCGCGAGTCTGAGGGAGGGAAAATGCAAATCCACAGGTATAGCCCTCAATCTCTAAAGATTATACAGAACATGGGTTACGATTTAAAATTAAAGCAGGGCCTCAACTATGGGAGAGGCAGGAGAACACCGTTGCATAATAATCCTTACTATCGACAAACTCGTTTCGGGTTGGGGTACACTGCATCCCCTGCACACTCCAAACTTCCAGAGGATGATCCTATAATACCAGAGGCAGGTCCTTCCAAACCAACTTCTAGGAACAAATACAACGACAAGACGGGGGGTAGAACCCTCTCAAAATCTAGATACAATACAGCGAGGGCGGCCCTCCCGGAAGATCAAAGGACTCGGGCATCAGGATCCCAAAAATTGAAAAGGGCCTTTTTCTTCAAGGAAGACGACATCATTGAAATCTTCAACATGTTGATAAAAGAAAACAAACTCCAGCTTCCCAACGTCAGATACCCCGAGAGCGCCGGCGAAGTCAATGATCCAGATTATTGTCTCTTCCATCAGTACGTTCATCACCCTACGAGGGCCTGCTGTTTGTTAAAAAGAAAAATTCAGGAGTTGATCAACACCAAGGTCATCACTTTACATCTATAAACGAGGGAACAATCACGCTGAGCTGGGTCCACCTTTTGCTTCCTCAAGAAAGTTGTCATCTACACTTAACATTCGTACTTAACCCTAAGTACACCAACAGTGTTAAGTCCACTAAAACTGCCGCACTACCCCTGTCAATCAGGGTAAAGGGACGAACCACTCGTCCAAGAGCCATGGAACCTATGGCTATCCACCTGAACAAGTCCAGGTCAGGAAAAGGGGGTGATCCTCTCGTGATCACTTTGAACCAGAAGCTTCCTCCCTTGGTCATCAACCTTCGGCACAACAGGCAGCCGATTGATGTAAATGCAACCAGGAACGGAGTTCCAGATGATAATAAACATCCCCTTTTCCAGTATGTCAGCGCCCCAATTCCGAACCAGGAATCCTCTCCCCATGACGATATAGAGCCTATAGCACAAAAATTCTTGGCAGCTATGGATTCCTATCATCCGTACATATGAGAGGTGACATCATCATCCAATGTCGTCACGACATACGGACCGCAAGAGGACTCTATCTTCCTTGTCCCGCCCACCTGCAGCAGTCAGCGTACAATAGTCTTCGGCCGCGAGCGCAATCAACCGACTATCCAAGAAGATTCTTTCAATGACGATACTGGGAGAATGCAGGTTCACCAATACAGCCCACAGGCATTGACGATCATACAAAACATGGGCTACGACTTGAAATGGAAGCCAGGCCTCAACTACGGAAAGGGCAGGCGAACACCACTGTTCGGCAATCCCCGCTATCAACAAACCCGTTTTGGGTTAGGGTATGCCACCTCCTCCAAATCAAGCAAGGATGTCATTTCCTCCTTTCAAGATGGCTCTTCGCCCTCCGACTCACCTGATGCTCTCGAACAAACATTATCAGTAAATATGGTAGTGACAGATCCCTTCGAAGCAGACGAACCAGAGCCTGAGCCGTTTGAAAATGACTCTTGGGCTCAATAAATGGATACACAATGGGAGTTCCGCTTCGAACAGAGAGAACCTCTTTCTGAAGATGAAGTTATCCAGATCGACGTTGGGGATACACTCTCACCAAGACCGATATTTATCAGTAACAATCTTTCCCCAGCTGAAAGGGAAGAAATTATTCGACTGATAAAAGAATACATCGACGTCTTTGCGTGGAATTATGAGGATATTCCAGGACTTGATCCAAAGATGGCTACCCACAAGCTCAGCATATCGCCCGGTTCAAAGCCTGTAAAGCAGCACCAGCGCCGGTTCCGCCCGGATATGATGGACGCCATTGAAGCCGAAGTCAAGAAGTTGATAGCCTGCAGTTTCATCCAGGAAGAACAACATCCCGACTGGGTCGCCAACGTTGTCCCAGTCATGAAGAAAAATGGGAAAATACGCATCTGCATCGATTACCGAGATCTGAATGCAGCCTGCCCCAAGGATGAGTTCCCTCTTCCCATCACAGACATCATGATCGACAATACCTGCGATTTTGAACGCATGTCTTTCATGGACGGATTCTCAGGGTACAATCAGATCAAGATGCATCCTGGGGACGAGAAGCATATCGCCTTCCGAACACCACTGGGGGTATATTGCTATACAGTAATGCCCTTCGGGTTAAAGAACGTCGGGGCAACATACCAACGAGCTATGAGTAACATATTCCATGAGCACTTACGCAAAATAGTGGAATGTTATGTGGACGACATAGCTGTCAAAAGCTGCCTCAAAGATGATCACGTTCGAGACTTAAGGACGGTGTTCGAGTTAATGCGCCAACATCAACTCAAGATGAATCCTACGAAGTCCTTTCTGGGTGTATCTAGCGGCAAATTCCTGGAATTTGTCATTACCGCCAAAGGCATACAAGTGGACCCTGATAAAGTCCAGGCCATCGTAGGAATGCGACCGCCCCGCAATCTGAGGGAACTTGAGAATTTCAGGGACGCCTGGCTTACATCCGGAGATTCATATCCAACCTCTCTGGGAGATGTCAGCCTTTTTCTCGCCTCATGAAGAAGGGTGTATCCTTCGTATGGGACGAAGCCTGTCAACAAGCGTTTGACGATATCAAACGCTACCTCACTCATCCTCCAGTTCTGGTGCCTCCCGTCATAGGAAGACAATTCTTCCTATATGTCCGAGCAATGGACCATGCCTTGGGAGCTCTTCTTGCGCAGAAGAACGATGTAGGGCATGAACAGGCTATCTGTAACGCTCCGCTCTGCGCCGGCGTTATGTATCAAGGTGAGTGGGCAGAACTTCGTTCTCTGATTCTTGCACGCCTTAATAATAACCTGAGTTTTTGCTTGCAATGTTTTCTTAAGAGAAATGATAGAACCTGCCTTGCATGCTAATGAACGAACTCACCTAGCTGTCTTGAAACAATAAGTCTGCTAAACGAGAATCCAGATCGCTGGCTTAGAGTGCATGAACATGTTCACTATCGTCTATGCTTCGAGAGAACCATACTGTGCCTGAATGTGTTCAAGTGAAAAGTCGGCTTGCCCCGCAACAAGATTGTTTATAGATGGTTCGTCTCGTCTGCATACTAAGAGTTTGTTGATAGTGTTCCATGCATTCGCACGCGGTCGGACAATGGCTTTTGGTGCAGAGCTGAACTGCATGTGTCACGGCTGCTACAGAGATAGTGGAAAGCAACCATGAGTCACAGCTGCCATTAGCATCAGATAAAAGAGTCATTGGTATGCTGGACTAACCGCTGCCGATCCTGAGATACTCGGGGACCGCCATTCATATAGCTAAGTCATTGTGTTGGCTTGGATAGAGGACTGCCCCTAAGAATGTGCATCGTGTGTCTAGCTTTGCATCTGACCCTCGAGTCGCACGAGACACGCTGCGCACACCCTGGAGCATGAACGGTTTGCTTGCCTGCTTAGTATATGAAACTCTGTTTCCAAACATGTTTCTAAACAAGTAAATCGACTATGCTAGAACTGCATGAAACGAACCTAGGTAAAACTAGAAAGATCACTAGTAATGTAATATTTTATAACATGATTACTTAGTGCCTGTTTGAGTGAATGCTTGTTTCTGTTCAGTTGATTTATCTCACCAGTACTTATAAAAGTGCTGACCCCCCAACAGTTTACTTGCTTGTGCAGGTACTGGATCGTCCGAGGGAGCGATAGGCGTGCCACAGTCCCGAAGACCCGGAATCCTGGTTTCGATTGTTGCCCCGAGAATGCTATCGTATAAGGAGGCATAATGTATGGAACGAACGTGTGCCTTTGCTAAAGGAAACCCAAGTTGCCTCGATTGTCCCGAACACTCAGTTGGCTAATGCATTGCATTGCAACAAGTCCCTTTCCGCTGCTTACTCGATTGATGCGATGATAGCCAACTATCAACTTAAACGATTGGCCTTGCACGGGCGCAACCCCAGGCCCGTGCGGCATCACGTCCCCCGAAAGCTCGAACGGGCCATTCGCTTGGCTCCCTTCCTCCCTCGCACCCGCGGGACGGGCGCGGTGATTCGCGTCCGGCGCCCCGAGGCACGGTGATTCGTGCCCGGTTCGCTTAAATCCCGGCCGTACGGGGCGGGGCAGGGCGGAGCGGCGGCCCGGGCGGGTCCGGGGCGTGACACTATCTACTATCTAAGTAGAATGATGATCGAAGCCGAACACCGGTACAACCCAGTGGAGAAAGAATGCTTGGCTCTGATGTTCGCTATCCAGAAAATGCGGCACTATGTCACCGGCCAGACTATCCATATAATCTCCAGGATCAACCCTCTTCGAGTACTAATGAGCAAGCCAAGTGCTCTTAATTCCCGACTCGCAACTTGGGCGATGCTGTTAACACCATATGACATGGTGTACGTCTCCCAGAAGTCCATCAAAGGCCAAGCATTGGCCGACTTTCTAGCTGCTCATCCGATCCCGGAGACCTCCAAGTTGTACGAGGGCATCCCTGACGAAGTTACAGAATGTAATTCCGTGATGGAAAGTGACGCATGGCAACTATTCTTCGATGGTGCCTCCAAGACTGGTCCCAAGGGAAAAGTGGTCTCAGGAGTAGGAATCGTCCTGGTTACTCCCGACAAACTCGTCATCTACCGAGCATACTCTCTCAACGAGCCCTACTCCAACAACGTGGCAGAGTATAACGCTCTGTTAATTGGGCTCCAAGTCGCTAAAGAGCTGGAGGTCGAATCCCTGTAAGCTTTCGGTGATTCTTTGCTTATCGTCAATCAAGTCAGAGGAATATATGAAGTCCGGAATCCAGACCTTATCCCCTATCACCAAGCAACGGTCGAGATAGCCGTGACATTCAAAGGGTTCTTCCTGGAGCATGTACCTCGATCTCAGAATCTGGAAGCTGATGCCCTAGCCAGTCTAGCCGCAGATTTAGCTACTCCTATAAGAAGGCAGAATTCGATAATCCTTCTTAACAGAGATTTATTCTGTGTGAAAAACAACTCTCACATAGAACGCAGCTACGCTGCACACGCCGATCCTCCCAGAAGAGATTGGAAGAATCCCTTTATAGATTTTGTGGCATACAGAATCTTGCAGGAGGATCCTAAAGAAGCGGTATCCGTCAAAAGACGATCTTTACGCTTCTACTTCGATGCATCTTCACAATGCCTATATCGCCGGACCTATGACGGGCTGCTATTGAGATGTCTCTCTGACGACGAAGCACAGCAGATTACTCGTGAAGCTCACGACAGCGTATGCGGGGCGCATCAACCCGGTCCTAAGCTACAGGATCGTATCAGGAGAATGGGCTATTACTGGCCCACTATGATCACAGACGCGATCAACTATGCAAGATAATGTAGAGCCTGTCAGGTCCATGCAGACTTCATACATCAACCGTCTGAATATCTACATCCTACGGTTGCATCCTGGCCTTTCGAAGCATGGGGTATGGATGTCGTCGGTCCTATTCACCCGTCTTCTTCCAGGGGTCACCAGTTCATACTGGCCATCACGGATTACTTCTCCAAATGGGCAGAGGCGATCCCTCTTGCTGAGGTAAAGGCGTCTAATATGATCAGCTTCATCAAGCATCACGTCATCTATCGCTTCGGGGTACCTCGGAGGATAATTCACGACAATGGGCCTCAGTTCATCAGTCAAGCGTTTCATCGATTTTGCGATAAAAATCGGATACATAATATTGCCTCTACGGCGTATTATCCAGCTGCTAATGGTTTGGCGGAAGCTTTCAACAAAACCATTATCAAACTCTTGAAGAAGTTCGTCTCTTCGAACAAAAGAGATTGGGCGAATGTCTCTGGGCATACCGTACAACAGTACGAACACCGATAGGTTGTATTCCATTCTCACTGGTCTACGGGAGCGAAGCAGTTCTCCCCATTGAAATCCAGATCCCGTCACTCAGGATAGCCGTGGCTAACGAACTGACTCAAGAAAAGAATGACCTTTTAAGGCTTCAGGAGCTAGAAGGATTAGACGAGAAACGCCTCCAAGCTCAACAGCGCATCGCGCTCTACCAAGCACGCATTTTAGAGCTTTCAATCATAAAGTAAAGAAAAGAGTGTTCAAAGTCGGCGAGCTAGTTCTAGCCGTAAGTGTAACGACCCGTTCATCCCGTTCCCCCTGCTCGGGGAGCGCGGCCAAGAAATACTTACGACCATCCGAACGGGACAGATTGAATTAAGATCCTTTTCTCATTATGGATTGGCTTCTTCGGAATCAGGTCCCATAGTCAATGGATCGTGCCTCAAGGAAGGACTCGGCGGCAGAGTAAAGAGAGGCCTTTCCGTTGTGTTGGTTTTCCTTGCCCGTTTTCGATTGCCGTTTGGTTGCGTACTTGTTGGTTTTAGGACTTGCGTTTTCTTGAACGGTTTCAATGGATTTTATTGTTTTCGTTCTTAGGATTTCGCATTTCGTATCGAGCCTTGGAGACCGAAGCAGGAGGTATTGATCATCCGTTGGTGCGTGCAGGTGATCGTGTAGACGACGCGCGAGCGGAGTCTTAGGGATCTCTGCTTCTTCTTCCTATACAACCGACTGTGTGAGTGGCTCTATTTCGATAAGCACCTTCTTTCCAAGGGCTCCGTTCATAATAAAATTGACTCAGTTGTGCATTCAATCAAACGATACCACTTGAGTAATAAGTTGGATAACAAGATAAGATAAGAAGTAGGCTTGGAACACCCATTGCTTGTCATATAAAACCTTGCATAAATTCATTGATGCATGCATGGTCGTTGGATGTTTAATGGGTTGGTATTTATTGATAGTTCAAGTGCTCTTCAATAAGTTTAAAGTGTTCTTCTATAAACTGCTGCATGTTATTTCATATAACTGTTGGTTGATTGTGATAGTACAGTAAAGCAGTTTCGTACATGATGTTCTTTAACATTGGCTAGGAAGTAAATCTATGAGGTAGAGTCATAGATATGGTCATGGGAATTCTTGTGCACAGGGGATCCAGGTTCCTGCGGACGGTTACCGGGGCACCGGGCCGTTCCGACCCGGGCGGAATCTACTTTCTTAGTACTGGGAGCGGGGAATTGTAGCGGGGCTAGCTACCCGCGCTGCAAGCGTCGCCGCCAGCCCAGACTAAACCCATGATGGCTAGTAGAACAACAAAGAAAGATGTTGTGTATATTTAAACTGTGCAGACTAACTATGTCTTCGTGACAGGGAAGGCTATGGTAAGTTGTACAGGTGGTTCAGACGGGACAGGTAAAGCCACCGAACGGTGGCATGTGAAGTTATGTTATTTTGTTCTTGCATACCTGCTAAATGAAATCTGATCTAGGCAAGAATAGAAACCCACCTAAGAACATAAATGTTGCATGTTCATTTAAAACTCATCTAAAGAGCTTGGTAAAGTTGAGCAGCTAGCCTTCACCAGTACTTTTCAAAGTACTGACCCTCGTTGTAGCAGGTTCCCCGGCGCAAGGCAATGCGGCGAGGAGCTGAAGCTCTCTCCGGACTTTTGGGATTCTTGGCGGGTCGGGGCCAAGACTTTGGAGGCTCAAGCTGGAAGCCTTCCTCTCTCTCCCGTTGCGGAAATGACGCTAAGGCGATGGTGCTTACCCGCACCCAAGGAGTTTCGTGTTTTTGAAGCTATGTAAAGGGACATAATGTATGGATCGGCTATCTCATTTTGCGTCCAAGTCTGTAAGCCCGTAGGGCATTTTATACTTTTGAGTCAAGCAATGTAACCGGATGTTCATTATAAATAAAAGAGAAACTTTTCTATGCCTCAACCTTGTGTCATCTTATTTGTCTACTCTGTTGCATTGATCTAAAGAATATCCTTATGCCTAAGGCCTGGTGCACGCGCGCCCTACGCGTGCACGGCATCACGCCCGGGGGACGATTATCGGTTAGGCAAAATCGGGGCGTGACATATTGGTATCAGAGCATGCTTCAGATCCTTTGATCTCTCAAAAGAAAGTTTCTAAAAGAGGACTTTGTTCCTTCCGAGTAGACCCTTGAATTCGCTTGGCCAAAATGAGATGCGTTCCATACAATAAGTCCGAATATTTTTTTTTGAAAAGTGCGTGGGAATTATACGATCGCTTGGACGAGATTATGATCTGAGGGCTTTTGTCCCAACTCACAGAGGATGTTGTGAGAAGAGACTCGTGTTATAATCGGCAAGTTATATGTCGATATGAAAACACCGAACGAGTAGAGTGCGAGATAAGAATATCGTTCAGACAGTGGGCTATGCACATGGCCTTTTGGCCAAATTGTGTTGAGTATCATGCACCAAGACCCTTGGTGCTAGCGAGTTGCAGTGAGATTTGGGTATCGTTGGGACGAGAATAAAGTTGACTTGGAGGGAAAATGATAGAGGCGTTATCGGGTTGCCGCTAGGGCGAGTAATGGAAATCGTGTAGGGAATTTTCGGAAATAAGTTGGACGGTTATTCATAACAATAAGTTATGATTTGAAGCATAGTCTGTATAGAGGACTATGAATACAGGTGCGTACGAGTCTAAGATCGCTAAGGCGATAAATAGGGACTGTGTTGGAGTCATAGCAACGGTTTGGGCTAGAGAATCGATTCCCGCTCTGAGGAACGAATTGAGCATACGAGTTAAGGATGCGAACGCGAATTAGAAGTTATTAGGATGATTCAATTCCTGAGTAGTGTATGCGATAAGTACCCTGTTCGATTATACGATTTGTGGATATAATGAGTTGTAAAGATTCAGGGAGTATGACTCGAACCCTGAGTGGTGTAATTGTTGGCTTAGAAACGCTTGAACGAAGTCGTGGATTCAGAGAGTTAAGCGAGTCTAGCGACAAGCGACGAGATTGGGTAAAGCCTTAGTATAAATAAACAATGCCTAGCAAGTAAACGAACTCGGAGAAACCATGCAATGTTTGGTTCGAACGAGTTACAATGAGTTGAATAAGGGATAAGGCTTATACCGAATAAAAAATTCAGGACAATTGGAATCGATATCATGATCGGAAAAGACTTAGAGGATCGTGCAAGCGAGTTTGAGTTGAAACAAGCAAATTACAAACTTGACTCGAGATTGAATAATCTGAGATGCGATCGAAGTAAGTGCAATTAGAAATAATGGAGTGAACGAATGATAGCGTGCATGGAAAGTTTGGATTTGAGTAGGATATCGCTCGATAGAATTCGATTTGAGTACGAATGCGATGACTCCAAATTTTGGGATTTTAGACTATAACAATGGTTGGAAGATAGCTCGGATTGATGCAAGTTGAAAGAATTATGATTCTGATGGATTGAGTTAAGCGGTAATAGATTTGGCTTGGAGTTTGGAAGAACGATCTTGAAATCAAGTTCAGAAAGATAACATTCGAAATCTGTCCCAAGCGAGAACGATTATCCTGCGGGAGTGTCGACGTGGTGATTTCACGTACGGTAGGGATAAGCAAACTCAAGAGAACAGGTTCGGTGATTATTCCAAAATGAACTCGATGAATGGAACGTATCAATGGGATAGACTTGGGTTGGGAATTGATCTTAGTTATTTGAGGAATGCTAAGAATAGACTAAGGAAATGAGTCTAAGGATTTCTCTTGAGGAGTTAGTCTAGAAACATAAAGTAAGAGATGTTGGACATTTTCATGAACGGATATGTAGATCGTGCTGGACGACTTAGAGTTCATGATATACATCGATGGTTTATAATGGAATTGTGGCTCGATGATACAGGCGTAGAAAATGATGGATTGGTGAATCCTATTAAACGAGATGAAAGAGATAGAGTATGTGAATCGATGAGTTGAACCTGCAACGTGGGCGTATCGTGGGTTCGGTTGAACGAGCGTGTTGGTGTGATAGGATGATCTATGCTCGATGTTTAGAAATCTGAGTGAAACGAGCTTGGGTAGAATACCCGTGTAAAGGAACAATGGTTTGACCTTAGGGTGTTTGGGGCGAGCGTTGTGCAACACGGTTGCACGATGAGTCGCAAAACTTGAGTTGTACCTATGACTGTGTGTGCTGGCCTAGAGACTAGGCAGACGACCCTATGCCTTGAGTTAAACTAGAGTGGCTGACTTCAGAGTATCGTTCGGGAAGAATGATAGAACTCGGGCAACAAGACCTAGAGTTAGAAATTGGAATTGGGAATGTATACGAGCAACGTTCGTGTTGAAACAAACGTAATGCAAGATAGGACTCGGGTGATAATTGATTTGGTTGGATAGGTTACGCGACGGTAAAGGATAAGACAATAGCTGGATCGAACAAGAGTTCGGTCAGGACGATCTGCGTTTTGAAAGATTTTCACGAGTAGCTTGTCAGACTTAGCTGTCACTAAGCTTGGTTGAAATACACATATTTGGGGGACGCCTTGAATATGGGTACGATCCAGACTTAGCGATATGCATAACTCGGATGCAGCTGCAAAGAAAAATGTTCGGATTCGCATGGATGAGTATGGCAACTGAAATGATCTAGCCTCAACCTAAATTTTCATAGAGGAAAGATTGTATCATTCCTCGTGCTACCGGGATAGTTCTGCGCTAAGGCGCAGTACGGGACTGAGTTTGGGAATGCAATAGTTGAACGAATAGATCATTCGGATAAAAAGATTAAGCACTCGGGCGAACGGAACGAGTAAAAACGAATAGAAAGTTAAGTTCGATTGAGCCAAGGGTGCGAAGGACTTGAGCGTACCCCAGGTAGGCAATTTAGCTCTGCGCTAAGGCGCAATATAGACTGAGTCAGAAAACGTTGGTGATTGGGTGCGAATTTATTTAGTGAGATTGGACGGTGACTCAGAGAGAATTGATGCAAAAACGAGATTGGAAAATTGTCGAGATTCGAGCTTTTGGGTTAGGCGTAACGACGGGTTTCGATAGGCGACGCCAAGTAAAAGGCTCAAATGCGTTGGGTTCCTATGGTGATAACATAACTAGTTGGGCAAGTCCACCCAATTACGAGTAGTAAGTGCCCGTTGAGTTATAGAATACCATGTGCTTGGGTAATATAGCCCTGCGCTAGGTGCAGTGGATTTTGAAATGGAAGTGCAACGATCGGGTTGAGTATAACTCGATAGCATTGAACGATAGAGTCGTTCGATGAGAACTGGCCAACATTGGCGTAACGCATGGTGAGAAAATAGAGGATTGTAGTATGGAGACAGTCCTTGAAGGATAAGTCGAGATGTATAGGGAAGTTTAGAAGTTATGCGATAGCACGAGTTGCGCTCAGGAAGTCTCAAGGACGGAACTTGTTCTGAGTGGTATATGGTGTAACAAACCCGCTCCGCTCAACCCGGAGGGCCGATTCAAACGGCACAAGTGTAGCTATTCAACCGCCTTGCTCAGCGAGATGGCTCGTTCGATGCAAAGGCTTTCACGCTGGGACCCTCAAGGGAGTCAGACTTAGACTATCAGAAGCGCATCCGGAGTCTCGCTCGACCGATGCGATACATCGCTAGGGTGAATGACCCCGATGAACCGGTCTCTACTTAGCTGCACACTAAGAAAATGAATGTTACGTGCTAGTTTACAGGCGATAACCCTTGCATGCTAATAAAAGAGATGAACGCACATAGCTAAGGGGATAACCCCGCCTTATTATCGTAAGGAACATGGAAATCTTACTTCCTAGTTGCGTAGTCGACTTGGGTTAGTTGAATCTGCAAGCGGACTTGTCGTACGCGGCGGAGCCTGTCCAAATTTTTGGATAGTAAAAAGAAGCAGTTGCGGAACCGAACGTCTCGCTAGTGCGCGTACTGTGGCGAAACCACTCGGTCGAGGAGTCGACCTGAGAACTTGAATCTGATATGAGGGGAAAATTTTCCTCATTATTCCTTAGTGGTAGGCTCTATTCTTAAGTTTCGGGACGAAACTTCCTATTAGATGGTTATGATGTAACGACCCGTTCATCCCGTTCCCCCTGCTCGGGAAGCGCGGCCAAGAAATACTTACGACCGTCCGAACGGGACAGATTGAATTAAGATCCTTTCCTCATTATGGATTGGCTTCTTCGGAATCAGGTCCCATAGTCAATGGATCGTGCCTCAAGGAAGGACTCGGCGGCAGAGTAAAGAGAGGCCTTTCCGTTGTGTTGGTTTTCCTTGCCCGTTTTCGATTGCCGTTTGGTTGCGTACTTGTTGGTTTTAGGACTTGCGTTTTCTTGAACGGTTTCAATGGATTTTATTGTTTTCGTTCTTAGGATTTCGCATTTCGTATCGAGCCTTGGAGACCGAAGCAGGAGGTATTGATCATCCGTTGGTGCGTGCAGGTGATCGTGTAGACGACGCGCGAGCGGAGTCTTAGGGATCTCTGCTTCTTCTTCCTATACAACCGACTGTGTGAGTGGCTCTATTTCGATAAGCACCTTCTTTCCAAGGGCTCCGTTCATAATAAAATTGACTCAGTTGTGCATTCAATCAAACGATACCACTTGAGTAATAAGTTGGATAACAAGATAAGATAAGAAGTAGGCTTGGAACACCCATTGCTTGTCATATAAAACCTTGCATAAATTCATTGATGCATGCATGGTCGTTGGATGTTTAATGGGTTGGTATTTATTGATAGTTCAAGTGCTCTTCAATAAGTTTAAAGTGTTCTTCTATAAACTGCTGCATGTTATTTCATATAACTGTTGGTTGATTGTGATAGTACAGTAAAGCAGTTTCGTACATGATGTTCTTTAACATTGGCTAGGAAGTAAATCTATGAGGTAGAGTCATAGATATGGTCATGGGAATTCTTGTGCACAGGGGATCCAGGTTCCTGCGGACGGTTACCGGGGCACCGGGCCGTTCCGACCCGGGCGGAATCTACTTTCTTAGTACTGGGAGCGGGGAATTGTAGCGGGGCTAGCTACCCGCGCTGCAAGCGTCGCCGCCAGCCCAGACTAAACCCATGATGGCTAGTAGAACAACAAAGAAAGATGTTGTGTATATTTAAACTGTGCAGACTAACTATGTCTTCGTGACAGGGAAGGCTATGGTAAGTTGTACAGGTGGTTCAGACGGGACAGGTAAAGCCACCGAACGGTGGCATGTGAAGTTATGTTATTTTGTTCTTGCATACCTGCTAAATGAAATCTGATCTAGGCAAGAATAGAAACCCACCTAAGAACATAAATGTTGCATGTTCATTTAAAACTCATCTAAAGAGCTTGGTAAAGTTGAGCAGCTAGCCTTCACCAGTACTTTTCAAAGTACTGACCCTCGTTGTAGCAGGTTCCCCGGCGCAAGGCAATGCGGCGAGGAGCTGAAGCTCTCTCCGGACTTTTGGGATTCTTGGCGGGTCGGGGCCAAGACTTTGGAGGCTCAAGCTGGAAGCCTTCCTCTCTCTCCCGTTGCGGAAATGACGCTAAGGCGATGGTGCTTACCCGCACCCAAGGAGTTTCGTGTTTTTGAAGCTATGTAAAGGGACATAATGTATGGATCGGCTATCTCATTTTGCGTCCAAGTCTGTAAGCCCGTGGGGCATTTTATACTTTTGAGTCAAGCAATGTAACCGGATGTTCATTATAAATAAAAGAGAAACTTTTCTATGCCTCAACCTTGTGTCATCTTATTTGTCTACTCTGTTGCATTGATCTAAAGAATATCCTTATGCCTAAGGCCTGGTGCACGCGCGCCCTACGCGTGCACGGCATCACGCCCGGGGGACGATTATCGGTTAGGCGAAATCGGGGCGTGACAGTAAGAAGGCCGATGATTCTTACTCACAGGAGTAAAGGCAAATTCCAGCCCAAATGGGAGGGTCCTTATGTGATCGAGACAACGTTCTCAAATGGTGCTTATAGGTTAGCCCAGCCTAATAGAGACCTGTTAATGGCTCCTATCAACGGCAAATTCCTGAAAAGGTACTATGCTTAACCTCCTCTGCTCAATTGGGATATAGCGAAAACCTCAATTCTGACAAAACTACTTCCAAAACAAAACTAGTTGGATCGTATTCTATTATGTCCATATAACCTCTGAATAGATACGTTCGACTAATTTGGAAATGAAATACCTATCATGTCCATATCACCTCTGATAGTATCTTGCCTACAAGCCTTAGTCAAAGCATATTCTATCATGTCCGTATGACCTCTGAATAAGTATGTCCTGCTAAAGTTTCTTGAGAGCATATCATGTCCATATCACCTCTGATAGTATCTTGCCTACAAGCCTTAGTCAAAGCATATTCTATCATGTCCGTATGACCTCTGAATAAGTATGTCCTGCTAAAGTTTCTTGAGAGCCTATCATGTCCATATCACCTCTGATAGTATCTTGCTTACAAGCCTTAGTCAAAGCATATTCTATCATGTCCGTATGACCTCTGAATAAGTATGTCCTGCTAAAGTTTCTTGAGAGCCTATCATGTCCATATCACCTCTGATAGTATCTTGCCTACAAGCCTTAGTCAAAGCATATTCTATCATGTCCGTATGACCTCTGAATAAGTATGTTCTGCTAAAGTTTCTTGAGAGCCTATCATGTCCATATCACCTCTGATAGTATCTTGCCTACAAGCCTTAGTCAAAGCATATTCTATCATGTCCGTATGACCTCTGAATAAGTATGTCCTGCTAAAGTTTCTCGAGAGCCTATCATGTCCATATCACCTCTGATATCACCCTCGCCCAAAATCTGTCATTTATATTCCGAAATGATAGGTCTACAAAGTCAGAAAAGAGTTTGCTTTATTTATTCCCAAGAAAGAGCAAAATTACACCGGGAAGCAAACAAAAGAAGGAAGGGTACATCATTGTGGGGGAGCAGTCAGATCGCGAATCAGCTTCGTTAGTGCAGCTATCCTCTCATCCCTGGAAACCAAGGTATCGGCGCGGGCCTGCTCCAGCCGTGCCTCGTTGTCTCCCATGAGGGACAATTCGGCCCTCGCCCGATGAACACCCGCACGGGCAGCTTCTGCACAATCCAGATACCGTCGCGCTGCGCTCAATCGACCAGTCGCTACATCTAGACCTGCCAACGACTGGGAAGCCCACTCCTCCGCCTGAGCGAGCTTTTCTTTCAACTTGCGAACCCTCGCTACGTTCCCTTCATGCTCGGATTGGCACCTTAGTTGAAGAGCAAGGGCCTCCTCCACGACGGTCATTCTTTCGTCCATCTCCAGCTGACGTGTTTGAACGAGTTTTTCTAAGCTTTCCATGTGTTTGGTAAACCGCGCAGTCATGGAGTTGTATCTGGACTGGACCTCAGCTTCAATGCCGTCCCGAGTTAGCCACAGATATTTGTTAATGGGTTGCTCCAAACAATTAACCATCGCCTCCAAGGCATCAGCTACCCCGGTGCCGTCAAAATCCCGGATCGCCTCTATCGGGATCCGAGAGGACTTCTTCAGGCGCTCGAGGTCCAGATTCCCCTTCAGCACCATCGGTATCAGCGCTTTCAAAGTAGCATAGAAGATGCTGGTATATTGCTCAGTCAACGCAGCTAGATCCGATTGGGCGCCAGGAGTGGCCGCAGCATTGGCAAGTCCCCCTTCAGGAATGATTGCAGACGAAGTGGTCACAACCGTCGCTTCAACAAGTGGTGCGACCAAAGGAGGTGCATCTACAACAACCGGAGTGGTCGCAATGGCAGGCTCTCCCTCTTCTTGGGTTATCAAAGCCTCTTCAACAGGCAAACCGGCCCCCGAAGATATTTCCTCCTCAAAGTCAAACGCCTCTGTATCATCGCCAGGAGCCGGAGCAGAGCCAGAAGGCGCTTCAAAGCTGTATTCCCCGTGGACGCCATCTCCTGGGAAGAGGACAAGAGAGTTGATATCAATATAATGGTACTCTTTCTAAAAAGGAGACATAAAGATGACATTTACCCATGGCCAGCGGCATATACGGCGCATCTGCAGCCGATGTAGCTAAATCACGCCTTAATGACGTAATGCGAACTGTCATACCTGGAGAAGAGGGTGGGCAAACCGACATCACCAAGAGATCTACCAAGCCTCCACCAAGACGTAGTCGAGGTTCGTCACCTGGAACCTCGCTAAGCATGCTCACGGGCACGGCAAGGGTTTCATCCGTTACTGGTCTAGGGAAAGATTCTCCCATCTGCCTCGGCCACGCAGGCGATCTCGTTCCACTACCTGGAGCGGTAGCAGCGACAAAAGCCGCTAACGAAGATTCTCCAGCACCGCCAGCCGAAGCTGGGGGTCCCTCTCTAGAAGTCAGGGAACCTCCGATCAGGGAAGCATCCTCGACAGGCGAGACAGTAGGTCCCTCTCTAGGAGCCTCAATACCAGGAATCCGGAGAGAACGATTGACCATCCTCTTTCTCTTACGAGAAGAAGCCTCCTTGGGAGCAGCAGCCCTTCGCTTCCCAAAGACTACCAAAGCCCCCGCAGGCAGAGGCACTTCACACCTCGGCACCGACACCAGCGGCTCATTAGGAGTAGCAAACTCCTCACCCTCGTCGGGAGAAATGGAAGGAACTTCGACTCTTCCCCCAGGCGTGGAAGACGGCACCCTAAAACTCCCACGCATGTCAAAATCACGGTAGAAGGTGTTAACCGCCACGTAGAACTGGGCATACGAATGTAAGATGCGCAGCTCCATGGAGGGTGTGACGACCGACACGGTAAAAATTGCTCCAGTGCATCCCATGATGAAATATCACCATCCTCTGGCTCCATCAATGAGTCCACCCCCGGACCTGAAGCTGGTGACGGCGTTGCCCACGTGCAACTGGTCATACCCAAGTTGCCTGGCAAACCGACTAGGCAAGTAAGGCTCAAAGAAGCAATGGTCTTCACTTCTATACAAAAAATGGGAGGGCCTGATGCAGATCAACCATTTGAAAGCCTCCGGAGAAAGATTGGTCTTCTCTCCACCTAAATCCTCCAGCCTAATCCCCGATTGATTACGATGTACCAAGGGGACAATGCAGAGGAGCTTCCAGCCGTGACTGAGGCTCAGTGTCAACCGACAGTCTAAAACTGTGTTCACATTCCAGGAAGAGTCCTTGTAATTCAGCAGGAAGCTACCCCCCCCCCCCGAGCTACTATCAGAGCCAGGAGACATCACCCGGGGGTTGTGAAGAATTAACCATCCCATCAAATACAGGTATAGTAATTCCACCCGGGAAAAGCTTTCACTCCGAGTCTCATCGGCGAGCAGCCCGTCAGTCATGGCTCTCAGGCCAGCCTGTATACGACACACCATAGCAGGGAGCAAGCCCAGTCTTGCCCCAAACACCAGACGCACCGCAGGCCACAGGATATTCTGGTGAATGCGGTCCGCAGATGCAGTACCGGGCACCACTACCCGACGCAGCCATATGGAGAGGAAACCGGCCAGTTGGGCTTCCTTAGACAGAGGCCTGCGGCAACGCCTCAAGTAACTATAGACCTTAGTGCCTTCGGGATACTTTCCTACCCCGTCGTCTAGAATCTGGTCCGGAGCCTTGGCGTCATCCATAAGAGCCTCGACGACCTGGGCACTAAGCACTCCCAAACAGTTCACGGGCTCATCCTTGCCCCCCGAAACTTTCTCCGGCTTGGCGGCCCTGGCCCGGTGGAAGAAGAGGTAGGACGTCCACTTGGTTGTGTGAGACAAATCAGAAGGCTCGTCATAAAAAGTGGTACACGCGAAGTAGTGGCACATCAACTCCTGATACACCTCCACCACCCGAGAGTCCGAATCCCCCAACTCCCGATTGGTGCGGACGTACTCTTCATATGGGGTATCCCCCATCGGCAGCCTCGAGATCACTGCCATCTCATGGAGGGCCAATCCCAACTCCCCCAGTGGAGTGGCGAAAGTCCCGGTGAGCGAAATATATCGCTCCATCAGCGCCAGGAATAGGTTAGGGTTAGGAGGCAACCCAACACTGGTCGCACTCACAGCGACATACAGCCCAATGCCCTCCAGCTCTCTCTGACAGTGCTTCAAGGCCCAGTCAACTAGGCAAGCCCATCGACGGTTTGTTGGGGTGATCCACCCGTTGCATCGAGGATTCTCCCTGGAATATACTCCCCCTTGCCCCATGAAGTCATTGCAGAAAGTCGGCAACTGGACCGGCTGGATCACTAGACTATCTTCGCTCGGGACACTGCCCGGGCACAATCCCCTGAACAATGTCACAAGGCCGGAAGGACGGCTGACGAATGACCCCTGGTCAGCTCCTTTCAGATAAAAGATCTTCCCCGGTTTGCCGTGAAGATCGGGCGTCAGCGTCCACGACATCCTCCTAGGATGTGTCGCATGGAAGAAGGCCGAGATGGGATAATCTCTCGACATCGTTGGCAGGTACAAGACCAAGCTCCCGGCAGGGAAAACCCAGGGCTCTCTCTTAGGCTTCGTCTGGGACCGTTTATCAATCATGTCCCCAAAAAGAAAAGCTGGCTTTATGTACTGCTCTCCGTCTATATACGTCAGGGGCTCTCCGTTAATCATATTCAGCAGCGTCCGCTCGCCCTGAGCTGATATCAAAAGCTCCCTTCCCTCAGGATACTGGGGTCCGGAGATAGGAAATGCCACGTGGGACAGATCCTCCAGATAGTTCGAGTGCAGCATCCCGGCAGCGGAACCCATCACCTCGGCCAGTGGAGACTCACCCAAATTAACTGCAAAAGTGCGAGGAAAACATGTCATTACAAATCTTGCAACATGAGGACCCAGAAGCCACAGTCTGTGCTTTACGCCAAGACTGTACAAATTTGGTCATTTTACGCAGGAAGTCTCATCCAGAGACGTAACTGGCAGCATACGATCCGTGTTTTACGCCGGGCTACCAAAATTCTAGTTATTACGCCGGAGGTTCCGTCCCCAGGCGTAAAACTAAAATTTTATAGTATACACCAAGGTTTTGGCAGTCAGAGCTGTTACTCTCGAAACTGCGGAAACATGGAACTCCTACGCTGGCACATTAGAAATGTGAGCGTAAAAGATGAAAATGTCTCCGTGCATCATCTTCCTCAAAGAGGCTATCAGCACAGAAGACGACCTAGCGCGGTCACGTTCAACGTGTGCGAAGGATTTTTCGTTATTCTTTGTCATCCAAAAGGCTCTACCTCTAAGGCCGGGAGCGCTGCTCGTCGGCGGGATACTTTGCTCAGGATGAAGTTCGCCTTGCCCGACCGAAGACTCCCTCGCTGGGGCAGAAGGATGAGAAGAAGGACCTACACTCTTTCCCTTAGTGGAGGGGGTTTGCTTCGACGCCATTTCTGAAGACTCTGAGTGCTCGGAGAAGGAACGGAGAAAAACTCGAACAGACGAAGACTCTCTTTCGTAGAAGACGGATGAAAAGTTTTTCTCTCAAAAGCTCGGGATATATATAGGGTTCGGATCGACTCCTCGAATCCTCGGATGGACTCCTCGAAACCCTAACCAAATCTCGCAAATTAATATTTGGTTATAATTGGGTACTACGGCAGCCCACTACTCTCGAAAGACGGACAGTCAGCAAATTCGAAAAGTTTTTCGTGCAAAGCAGATTCGTGGTTCTACGCTAAGGAGCTTTCTACGCTCGACAGCTACTGATCTACGGTTTTACGCTCGCAAGCTATAAGTCTATGGTTTTATGTCCGGATGCCTTTTGTGCTCGGTAGCTTTTACGCTCGAGAGGCTACAAACCTATGACTTCACGCTTAACAGATACAAACCTATGGTCTCACGCTCGGTGGTGTTTAGTTCACGCTCGGAGGCAACAGATCCACAATTTTACGCTCGAAAGATTTCTTTTTCACAGGCTACAAATCTACAGTTCTATGCTAAGGAGCTTTCTACGCTCGACAGCTACAGATCTACGGTTTTACGCTCGCAAGCTATAAGTCTATGGTTTTATGCCCGGATGCCTTTTGTGCTCGGTAGCTTTTACGCTCGAGAGGCTACAAACCTACGACTTCACGCTCAGCAGATACCAAACCTATGATCTTATGCTCGGTGGCTTTTTACGCTCAATAGGCTACGAACTCAAGATTTTCAGCTTATCTACACTACGGATCTCTGACTTTCCGCATATCCGAACAGCAAGGCGGTCAATTACAGAAGTTCATACAGAAGATACTCCATCTTGGCCTCAACATATCCCAAGTACCCAAAGCATACAGAGTTCAAACATTGAGAAATTACTCTTCTCGGGTCAATTGGAGGTTCATCCAGACTCCAGTGTGAACATCTCGTCTATGGCAACTCGGTTTGACAGCCGAAACCTCGACCCTGTTCCAAGGGAGTTTCGAGAGGTCATTCTTGAAGACGAAGTCTGAACAAAATTTCTGTTTATCAGAAGACAGTTCAGAAACTCTACGCGGTTCCTATATTCCTAAAGCAGCTGCGCAGCACTAGTTATGCGTAAAAGGCAGGACGGGACCTAATACTCTTTCTATTAGAGTCGGCGTAAAGAATCAGACGTGTCGAAGCTGCACATATTCAGACTTCACAGCAATGTATGTCAAAGATGATCATATGAAGAAGAAAGACGATTTTATTAAAAGATTAAAGTCATGATTGCATATGAGGGAAATCCAATCTACAAGGGTTTTCTTTTTATTTTCATGATTACATCTGAGGGAAACTCCATCTACAAAGGATTTCCCATCGTCGTCTGAAGATTGCCCAGAAGCTGTTCTGACAGGTTCTCACAGGGGCATAATTCTTCATCCATCTTCTCCGGCAGTCAGTCAGTTCCAGCAGACTGATTGACATGGCAATGATCACCGGCGAGAGAACGATAGAGTTGGGGCTTGCATAAATTATGCAGATCCCATGCCCCGTACGCCGTGACAGATTGAGTTGAGATATTTCACCCAACTCAATGCCCGAGGTCAGAGCTAGTCGCTGCTCTCACCGCCGGAGGTAACAGGAGAAGGCACCGCTTGCAAGCCGTGTGGTCAAATACGACCCCTTCCCTTCTCCTGGAAGAATAGCCATATAAAGTTACTGATTATTCCGAGCAAGGGAGGCTAAGATATCCTTCCATGATTCATCGTTGCAGATGACACTTGCTCGAAGACGCCGTCTTTTTTGGCTCCTTACATGCTGGAAGAACATGGTTTTCTTCTTCCTCAGGTAGACCTGACGAACTCCGGCGATCATCTTAGCATGGTGAAAGGAAATGTGGGAAGGAACATGTTAACTCCTCAGCCCTTTTATAGGCAAGCGAGGTCACACCTACCCCCAATAAATTTGCCATAAAGACCGGCCTGAAAGAACGTATCAAACTTGACCGTTTCGGGCTCCATTCAGAAGGCGTTTCGAGTTACGAGGGACGGTTCATGCTTCATTCAAAGCATTTCAAATTCCGAGGAATTTAAAAGCTTTGAAGGGGGTCTTGTAGAAGCATAAAAAATACGCCAGATGACTATGCGCAACTTGTTGGTGCGGAGCAGCGTAAAGAGATGACCTCTGAGCCATCAAGCAGGCAAGACAAGAGCTTCTCAGGACCATCCGCGTAGGTGCAGTATGTCCAGGACGCCTCAGAGCGTAAAGCAGAGGGCTTCATCGCCTATATGGCGTAAAACACATCCTCTTCCAAATACGGTATTAAAGCGTACGAGGAACGCTTCGTGCTCTCCGAGATGAACCTGTCAGACCCTGCAATGAACCTGACGTCTAAACTTCTGACAAAAGGATACGGCTCGGCTACCCAGACGACGGCTATAATGATAGCACGGCACTGCGACCCAGGCTGTCAGTTACCGCCATCTCCCTCGCATAAACTGCTTTTACATGAACGAGGGGATATGCTGCATTGTTTTACACAGGCAGACATGAGCTGTTTACACTCTGCAGTAGACAAACCGCATGCCACATCAAAAGTGGCACTTTGTACAGGGCTCGAGGCACGTCTCTGCAATTGGTGCACAAGACGGTGACAGTCTTCTCGAGGCACGTCTCTGCGACGAATGCACAGAAGAACTGCAGACCTTCAAAAACATGCCTCCGCATTTAATGCACAGAATGATGGTGGATCTCTGCATTTAATGCAGGGGATTTGATTAAGAATCACCGAACCATCGTGTGGTGACACCCCCCTTGCGTAAACTGCTTTTTCGCATACAAAGGGATACGCTGCCTTGTTCTATACAGGCAAACGTGAACCGTCTACACACCACGAAAGACAAACAGACTGCCACGTCAAAAGCTGCGCTTTGTACAAGGCTCGAGGCACGTCTATTCGCCTGATGCTCAGAACGGGGGCAGGTCTTCAGAACACGCCTTCGCAATTAATGCACAGGATGGTGGAAGATCTCTGCATTTAATGCGAGAGATTTGATTATATCTTCAAAAACCGTGATTCCGGCTAAAGACGTCTACGTCAGCACTCAGCATTGCGCAGTGGCTTCTACGCCTCCTCAGCTGTTATGCTCTCAGGGCTTCTACGCCTCCTCAGCTGTTATGCTCTCAGGGCTTCTACGCCTCCTCAGTTGTTATGCTCTCAGGGCTTCTACACCTCCTCAGTTGTTATGATCTCAGGGCTTCTACGCCTCCTCAGCTGTTATGCTTTCAGGGCTTCTACGCCTCCTCGGCTTCTATGCCATCAGGCTTCTATGCCTACCTGGCTTCTATGCCTATTTTGGCTTCTATGCCATGGTGACAGACATTGGCTTTTACGCCCACCTCTTCTACACGGAGGATACCTACCTACGTGGCTTTTACGCCGTGATCTTCGTAGCAACAATACGCGTTGTGTCCCTTAGTTGGACCCGCGTTATACGCTCATTCAAAGGATCATCTATACGCAGGCATTGGTTATTTTAACCGTCGTATAAAAGGGTGCTGTGATTCCACTCCTCGGTTTTTACACCAACTGAGTGGTCACTGTCACTAAAACTCTATAAATAGAGACCTCTATCTACAGAGGAACAGGTCGAAGAAATTGATCAACGATCAGACTTCTGAAAAGGAGATCGGACAGGGTCAAGAAAAATAAGAAGAGAGAAGAGATCGAGAGAGAGAGAGAGAGAGAGAGGAACCCGGAGCTCAGGCAAGGGGTAGGGATCGACGACCTTGGCATCGTGCATCCACCCTCTTTTGCAACCTTCGAAGCTACCTCCTGTCTTCTACGGCACTTCTTCACCATCGTGTGGTCCAAGGGTTAAAGTGATCGACTGCAGATCAGACACCTACAGGTCGTCCGCCGACGGAGCTGGAGCGGGCTGCGAGGAAGTACCAGCCTCTCCAGTTGTAGGTGCACTAGCAGTCGCCCGCTCATGCAGCCTAAGATACTCGGCCTAGAAAAATTTGAAAACTCGATAATTGCCTAAGTTATATTAAAATTAACACAAAATAAAGTAATACTTACATAGGTCTGCGAGGTCCTCTCATCAATAAGATTTGCGTCCTTGTGATGGGTGGCCAAGAAGACGGTCACCATGTTTGCATCCTCACCCCTTTGTATCTGTTAAAAATATATTATTTAGTATTAAACTTAAATATTTTTTTCTACTTCCATTTTATCGTACTTATATTAAAATAATATATCTTTATGCTACTCCAACCATAGTGGTAAGCGTCTTTATGCGTCTGATTCTCATGATGTATACTTTGTTCAGGGACTAAGGTTTGTGGTAAGCGTCTTTATGCTACTCCAACTATAGTGCTTATGTTATCTTGGCCCCGATAATCTGGCTTGTTTAAATATCTCTTCCTTCTCTATATTCTCATGTAATTTTTTTTCTTTTTTTCCTTTTCTATTTTTCTCAAGGAAGATTTAGGTAAGTTTGGCTTTAATTCTTCTAGTTTCTATTAAGGTCCCTATTGCTGGACCAGGTACTAAAAAGAACCCAAATCAGGAGGATGTAAAGGTCCCTATTAACAATAAAGATAAGAGTAAAATCTGTGTAATGCACATACAATTTACAATTGGAGGCAAGAAATATCCTTTTTTTAAAGAGATGTACATGAATTACTATTGAAGAATGGGTTGCTAAGGTGATAAATATTAATAGCCATAATATCCTTTCCTACAATAAACTTCATAGTTTATTGAAACTGACAAGTTTCCATCACTCATGTACCAATTCTCAAAAAAAAAAATCGGTAACAGAAAATGGCGGCCAATTCTCAAATATTTGGCACTTGGCTAGATCTTCCATCTAGGCATGCTGATGAGGTAAATGTTTCTTTCTTAGAACAACAAATTTCTTGTTTAACTTCTCTTGTTCGTTAGATGGTTGTAGGTAACATAAAAACAACAAAGGCTTGTAGGATTTGTCTAGTATCAGGGCATCCAATCGATATGTGTCCAACTCTTCAAGAGGAGTCCAATGAACAAGTGGATACGGAATATGATTTTTCTGGACTACCAGAAATGAAGTATGATCCCTATTCAGACACGTAAAACATAGGATGGAGAGATCATTCCAATCTCACCTATGGGAGTCCAGAATTAAATCAACCCGCAACTCAAAATTGCCCAAGTTACCAGCAATACCTACAACCAACCCAAACTTCTAATTCTGGTATGTCTTTAGAAGATATTGTTAAGTCTATTGCCATTAATAATTTACAATTTCAACAGGAGACGATGGCTAGTATCGAAAGTTTGAATAATCAAATGAGCCAAATGACAACTGCAATTAATAATCTAGAGGCACAAAGCTTAGAGAAATTACCATATCAAACGATAGGAAATACAAAAGAAACTCCATATTCTATCATTTTGAGAAATGGTAAAGAGATTGACATTCCAGAAAAAGAAGTACGTGCATCGTCAAAAGAAGACAAAAAGAAAAATATCGTTGTAGACATGAACATTCCTAATAATGATGTAGTACATAATGCAAAAAAAGTTTTTAAACTTGATGGAAAAGATGGAGTAAAAGTTGCCATCAGTGAGAATTTTGAGAAAGAATATGAGTTAGCTTTGAGTACTAACTTACATAAAACTGTTGTAGTGTTGAACGATCTTCCAAAAAAACAACAGTCAGGTAACATTCCATATATTTTGTTACCAATTTATGACAAAAAGACCTTTACCATCTGTTTTGCAGGCCTGTATTCTAGACTTGAAACCCCTGCCTAGTTATATCAAGTGTGCATAGAGTCGAGCCAACGATAATATTAAACAAAGACGCTGCTTGGGAGGCAACCCAAGGGAAGTTTATTTTTATTCTCGTATTTTATTTTTGGTTATTTTGTCTTTTCTTTGCATTTAACCATACATTGGGGACAATGTCTGTTTTAAGTGTGGGGGAGGAGATTTTTTTTTTAAACAGTTTGAGTTTGTGTTTTCCAAAAAAAAAAAAAAAAAGAATTTTTTTTAAATAAAATAATTTTGTTTTTGTGGGTTTTAATGATTTTTGGTTGTGTATGTCATGAGTAAGATTCAACTAGATTTGAAAAATTCATAACATAATTGAATAATTAATTTTTTTCAACTTAGAATTAATTAGTCTAGTTAATTTTTATTGAAAATGGTAGTATCTAAATTGGTAGACAAAAGTTAGTGAGGATTTGAGCCTTTAGACTGACACATCAGTCTCATTATTCTTTCATGAAAGATATTCTTCCACTGATTTGTTTATCTAGAACTTGTTTTGATTCTCTTCGAGGTCACATTGACACATGCATGCATGAACATGATTAAGGCCATCTTTGTTATACGTTACATAAGCTAAATAGCCTACATTGTAATTAATTTTCTTTTTGTTGAACCCCTTTGAGCTTTATTGCCTTTTTTTGGTATACCCATATTATAAGCTTTCAACCTATAATATTTATACCTTTACCCAAGCCGCAAAGCTAGTGGAGCATTGTTGATTATTATAATATGTATGGGTGTACAAAGAAATAAGTGTGGGGGTGTCTAAATTTGTGGTTTGGTTACAACCAACAAAATGGAATATATTTTTATCCTCAAATTCTTGAGTTCCAGTATTGTTCTAAAGAAAAAAAAAGGGCGGGAAAAAAAAAAGAAAAAATGGTGGAAGTTGTTTTACATTGTTTAAATACTTTAAAAGCCAAATTGAAGACGTTGCAAAATGGAGTGATTGATTTTACATGTTTTATATTGAGATTGACTTGATTCATTTTTGCTCCACTAGTTTTGATGGCTTTTGAGCTACACTCCCAAATATATCCCACCTTAATCCTAAGCCATGTTACAACCCATAAAAAGTCCTTATGATTTATGTTATGCATGTGATCCCAGTGGTGGAGAATGAGAAGATATGCAAGCTTATGGTAGATTATTTCTTCTGGATGAATTTGAGTAAAATATATACCTTCAAACATATGAGAGTTTAGTGTTTACTTTCGTGAGGGTCTACCTATTTAGTTTACTCCATTTTTCAAGTGAAAATACCTACTAAGTAATTAAAAGTTGTTTAAGAATATATTTTCATGATATGTTATGAGTTTTGAAGAACTTGGTTATTTTTTATTTATGATATTGCAACCTTGATTTTTTTTCTTTTTGGAAAAATAAATTAGAGTTTCGCCCGAGGACGAGCAAAGGTTAAGTGTGGGGGTATTTGATGAGAACATAAAATGTTATATTTTTATTCCTTAATATATACTCCTTTATGCTCATTTGATGTCGAAAGATACTCATTATTTTTATATTTTGATCTAGGATGCAATTGGAGTCATTAAATACAAAATGGAGCTAATTATCAATTCTGGACAGTTTTGATACCTTGTAGAAAAATGGTCATAACTTGCACATCAGAAGTCCAATTGAGCTGATCTAAATTGATTCGGAAATCTAGGTGATAGAGGTACAATTTTGTTATTTTGAGTGTGAAGCAACCAAGATTTAATGAACTACTTTGTTTTATTAGATCTTAGGAGAAAAACTTTTGACAAAATTAAATGCAACCGCTTGTGCTTGTGTTATTTTGCTTCATCGATCTCATCGAGTTTAATACAGTACTAGATTAAACCTTTAGCGCTTGTCTAGGGTTGTTTAGTAGTTAAGGTTAATTAGATCGCTTATTTTTAATTAATTGTGGCTAAAGGAGATAGGAAAATAATTCCAACGATGAATATTCAAAGTATGAATTAATATATACTTGCATCGATGATCAGTTTTAAGATTCCAATGGTGGATGTTAACTGAGACCAACATTTTTTTCCTTTGATTGTTTTAATACTTTAATTATTTTTAGCTCTTTTTAATTTGCTTTGATCCAAAACTCTCCCCCCATCTTATTTCATATAGCATAAAGATCAAACTAATTACTCTTCGTGGGAACAATCCTTACTTTCACTACTACATATTATTTCAAGAGTAAAGATTTTATTTTTGGGTGCCTACGACAGCACACCAACTGCCCCGACGTCTTCCGTAACTGCCATCGCTGACTCCTCGTCTCCCCACCGGCCGATGGTCCCCCTCCCCTAACCGTCGGCCGCCTTCACATATAAAAACCCCTCGAATCGAATCTTCCACCGCTGCCACCACCACTCCTCCGCTGCTTCTCCTCCACCGCGATCTCCGACAGCACCACCACCGTCAACCGTCGCCTCCACTTCCCCGAGCCTCTCCGGCCACCCGACCTCCGCTACCACCCGACCCCGGCACTCAGCAACTCCGGCCACCCCGCTGTCCCCAAACCCTTCACCACCGCCATCTCTCCGTGAGCCTAATGCGACGGCTCCTCCGGCCGACGAGCTTCACACGATGACTTCGGTGACCCGTCGACGACCTTCGCCGCCGCCAGCACCGAGCATAGCAGCTGCAGCGCCACCGGCCGAACGACCGAGCACCGCCGTGCCACCACGCGTACGCGAATTTTAGACATTTTTGACGTCCTGTTCTGGTGACTATTTCTCTCTTTTCGTCACGTCATTTTTCGAATGGTCTATTATGACACGTTTGCTGTGTAACCCTCTCGAACCCCGTGCCATTAGACTGGGGTATCGTGTCCTGTGTCGGTCGTAAACTGCGATACTAAAACAAAAAAAATAACCCTAAATTTTTCCGAACTGGGTGCGCCACGCTAAACGAGGTAACTTGGTCGTGTACAAATTTTATCGAAAGGTGCACACCGTCAATATGGACGTGTGGAATTTTACGGAAGTTAATTTGGATGTGCGTGCATACCGAAATCAATGCGTATCCGTCGAAATCGTCCCGTATAGGTCCTGTTCTGAAACTTGTTGTAACTTCGTGTGTGATCATCGTTTCGAAATGAAACTTGCGACATCGGACTCGTAGCGATGCGCTGGTCCTGTGACCCAAGTTTGGTTTGATTCTGAGAACGTTGACAAAATCTCGTATCGTGGGCCCCACGGCTCTACTTGACGTGCGATTTTGTGATCGGCTCATCGGAATCCAGTTCTGGATATTCCGTTGGGTTTGTATCATCGTTCTGGACTTATAGATACTAAGTTTGATGAATTTAGAGAACTTTGTCTCTGACACATTTTTTGGTGCGAAGTGGGCCACATGTGGACCCCGCTTTGACCAAAAACTGTCAATTTTGCCCCTGTGTCCAAATTGGACTTATGGATAGGCAATACTAGCTATTTCATATATTCTGAGCACGATGGTAGTATTTATTTCAGCATCCAGAGGAGTACTTGAAGATCCTGCTGATACCGGACCGATTGTTGGAATCCAAACCCCAAGCAAGTGTACCTTGCCAATATTGCAGTATCTGCTTCATATTATTATCTTGATTTATTTATGTGATATATATGTTCAACCTAGGACCGTGTGACGTTGCTTAGCGTCCGAATAAGATTCGAGGGTCAACGCCATACGCGGAGTTGTGGAACGTCACTTAGAGAATTCATATTACGATCCTATATATTTTTGTGCTTGCATTATCAAGTACGTCATACCATAGGACACTTGACACTATTTATGAGACAAAATCTTTCTGAGTCATTCATGGTGATTCTGTATAGGTTACAGGATTTATGGCATAGATATTATATATGCATAGTTATCATATGACTTGTTGCATTAGATATGATCTTGCGTGTCATAGACATGAGACGTGTGATTACATTGGGTGGGGAGAGACACACAGGCTACAGGCTGATTTTATATATATATTTATTACGGTATCGTAGCTACTACAGTGCTAGGCCCACTACATAGTATAACTACATAGTATAACTGCTACCGGCTCCCCGACACAGAGCTGGTAGTAGTCTCAGCCTGAGTTCTAGTGATGCTCTCATTTTGCATATCACTTAGCTGGTTACATAGTTTGTCCTATTAATATATTTTATATAATGTATTTATTTGGCTTGAGTTATTCTTGTACCTTGCTATGTCTCCTGAGGTCATGGAATCTGGATTATGTCCCCAGGTTTAGCAGAGGAGATTTACCCTGAGGTATACGGGACAGAAGCAGACGTTAGAGTAGTACCAGAGGATGAGGTGATGCCAGAGAATTTCTCCTGAGTATCTGCTTTATCTATACTCAGTCTTTGCTGTTGTTAGACACTTCTATTTCTTGTCTATTGAACTGCTGTATCAAACTCATTATCGGGTTGTTCCCCGAGACTTTTATTGAGACTTATTGATTATTATTTTATCTTGATTATTCTGATATTGATTGTATTTATCTTCTGTGGATGAGATTAGTATCGTAAACCTTTATTGTTGTTTTATAGCTTAAGTATACCCTAATGGATCCATTAAATTAGTTTTGCCCATTGGAGTGTGCTGCTGGCCATTGCCACGTGTCTAGTCCCTCAGTATTTTGGGACTGGGGCGTGACACAATAATCACGATAATTATGAAATACGATAATCACGAATCACGATAATCACACAAATTACGAGAATCAGGAAACTCGATAATCGTGAATATATACTAACTTGTGTGAATAAGCTTGTCAAGATCATGTAATACATATCTTACAGTAGTGTTATAGAAACTATCAAGAAATGAAAACAATCAGAGTAGGTACTTGCCTCAGTTAGTTGGAGTTGACGTAGGTGACACAAACGTGTCAATACAGAAAAGGCTCAAGAGCTAAATCCCATAGATGATCCTAAACGATAATATAGGTGTCCCATTGGTTCAAGAATATCCCCACTACCAGAATAAGTCAAATTAGCGATGTCTGAAAATGTCACTAAATGGCATGAAAATTCTGCTAAAAAGGTCTAGCGACGTAATTAGTGACATTTTATTGAAGTCGCATTTTAACTAGTCGCTGATAGAATAAACGTCGTAAAATATCGCTATAATGACTTTGACTAGCGATATATCCGAGTCGCTAATTTTTTTCAGATTAGCAACGATTAGCGACACAACGTAGCTAAATTAGTGATGTATCGTCTGTCGCTAAATGTCGCTAATATTTTTCTACTTAGCGACGTTTTGCAAAACATTTAGCAATATTCTGCTTACCTGGTAATACTGCCATGTTAGTAATTTAGTGACATTTAGCGACAAAAATAGTGACGTCCAGATACAATTAGTGACGTATTTAGCGATGTACCTGAATGTCGCTAAACGTCACTAAACTTCGCTAAATTATAAAAAATATTATAACAAAATTGGAATAAATGTATGCTCGTAGTTTGTCTTATAACCATGCAATATCATATTTCATAAAAATAGACAAACTCGGAACAACTCTCCATTGAATTTCCTCGGTTCGTCGACCCCTTCGGTGAAACACTCAACACCGGTACATTCACACTCAACATCAAATTGCACACAAAAGTATATAAAATAAAATGGATAAAAAAATTAAAATTAATGAATAAAACTATGAAATAAATATCTCCATCTAGTCACACAATAAAATTATTTAGTCACATAATAGAAGTGTACAAAAAGAATAATAAAAGACCCATGAATGGGTCATTATAACAAATGTCCAAAAGAACCATTGTTGATTAGGAGGATGAGAAGGAGGAGCACTGCCACGAATCTAGGATATCAGTGCGGCCCACTGTTCCATTGAAAGCAACACGGCACCCGATGGAGGAGTCTGTGTAGTCGATGTAGATGTCGATGCCGGTGGACCAGGAGGATGTATCTTGACTAAAATACATACTCAAATATCTTGCTACTTAACTATGACATAGACCAAATCCTACACTCAACACCTATCATAGATATCAACCTGACACATAACTCTATTACCCAACAATATCTATACCCATATGAAACTCACCCACACTCACATAATTGACACTAGGATACACTAGTATAACACACACAAAGAAGTGACACTCACTGATACACACACACCCTCACTGCACTGCACACAAGTGTGCACTACACAATACCTCACTTGATATCACCCGAGCTCCTTCTGTCATGCCCCAGTCCCAAAATACGTAGGACTAGGAATACGTAACACGCCCAGTCATATGTATACGAACTCCAATATATGGAAAGCATATATAGACGTACGATGTATATGAATATTCAATCCACCAGTGGTAATATACTGTCACAACAAGTCATACAGAATCTATATCTCATCCACCACACAAATAATCAGTAGGACTAAAGAGCTGAATAATAACTGGATTTCCAATATGAGTATCAAGTCTGATAGTCGAGTGAAAACAAATCCACTATAAAACGACTATACTGAAGTAGCAAAAATCTCTAAGCAGTGGTAATAAATCACAGATACTCTGAGGGTAAGACCTCCTCAGTCAGGTACGTAGTGTCCGGTCTAGGTCCGTACTCCTGTGGGTACTTCTGCTCGTCCATATCTAGAAAGGGACCAGGTCCTTAGAGGGATATAACAAGATACATATAAACATGCCAATAAAGTACTAAATTATAAACATCCACTGGGTCGCCTAATCGTCTAAGTGAATGCAGTTTGAGAACAACTTTCCAACACGTGGGCTATCTGGCCAATAATGGGATTGGCATAATTCTCTCAGAGGATCAGGGGCCTACCAGCATGTCATCTTTTGAACGGCAGAGACCGCCTACAAATATAATATACAGTGGTCATCATCACCCGTTTCTCCGGCGGAGAATCTGGGCATTACGGAGAAAAGTGCAAAGGAGCCCAAACGCCTTACTTATTGTTCTCTCCACCCCATGCTCTAAATATGTCATATCTATGACATGATAAAACCTCTAAATTACTGCCAGGTCTACTAGCATACAAAGTTTTTATCAGCAGTTATCCCTAACGCACGGCCCATGCGTATAAGAGGCCAGACCTGTCATGCAGTCCGTGATCTATATGAGACTCACAACTCGTGTAGCAACTGTGTCACGGCCAATGAATCTAATGATGCTCCATAATACTGGGGTGGTCTGATAAAGTAGGTCCAAAAATCTATAAAATAAACATGATATGACGACATCGTCGTTGCACCCAAGTTTCCTTGGACACACAATTTATTTAGCAATGAACTAAATAAGCAGAAATAAATATGCAAATATCATATGGAATATAAATAATAGTACAATGACAAGGTATACTTGCCGAGCAAAGTTCTGTATAGTGCACGTCCAATATTGTGTTTAGATTTGATGAAAAGAGTGGAATTAGAGTTTAGAAGAGTTGTAATAATATATAGAGAGATAAGAGGCGGTAGGGTCACTTAATGGTTAAGAAACTACTGCCGCTGCTATTTTTTTTCTTTCATTGGTGTTGGGTTCGATTGGGAAGTTTTTAGTAATAATAGTGTTAAAAAGTGGTGAAATAAGAGACTCACACGCGTAGAGAAGCAAAGCAAAGCATAATTGGATTTTGCTTCTGCTGCTGATATTTTTCTCCTAATGGGTTGTGGGTTCCAGCGGGTAGTGGGTTTAGGAGTTGGGGTTTGGGTTTTGGGTAGAGATCCAATAGAAAATTTCTATTTTCTATTCTTTTCTTTTTTTCTTATTAATTACATATATATATATATATATATATATATATATATATATATATATATATACATATTTATACATAAAAAATTCTGAAAATTATATTGGTGCATACGGTTAAACTAGCAACTGTCTAAAGGGTCTCCTACATGGAATAAATTAGAAAAAATTTATAATGGCTCCATAAATCTCCTAAGTGCACAAACATCTCAAATAAAAATTAAATAAAATATATTCGCTCTATGTAGCTCATAACTACTATAAATAGGTTAAATAATTAATAATAATAAGAATACGGTTTTCAAAATTAGGGGTTTTATATTCTACCCAACTTATAAAAAATTTGTCCTCGAAATTGAACTAGGGTAGGGTTTCTCTATCTAATCTCACTTGATCATAATCTAAAGGAATCACCTCAAGTTAACAATGTGATTTCTACCCAACTTAGAATTTATCTATCTATCTATCACATAAGGCTATACATCTAAGAAAACTATTCCTCAAATTATTTAATCATGTTATTCAATTCTCAAAAGTTTTAACACCAACATATTACCTATGATATGCCCTTAATTACGGAAAATAATTATCAAGTAATGTGATTGGCCTATGGGGTATATCTAGTACTATCCGTGTATTAATTTATACCAAGCACGAGCGTTCATCTTTCCAAAATAGGGGAAGACAAAAAATAATAATAAAGAGTTCAAGGGGGAGTAATTAGAATACAAGTATGGGGATCAAGATGTTTTAAAGAATTCAAATGAGAATTATCATGGCAGTTATGGATTAAAATCCTATTTGGTAAATTCTTATTCTTATGCTTGTATCAGTACAGTCATGTACTTGATATGATATGCTTTGACATATCTAGAGGGCAAGTACATTCGTCTACTAGTCAACTATATATCTTAATCCACGTAAAGTAGTATTACGAAGGGCGAACCAAGCGCACTAAGGTTAGCTAGACCTTAATATGTTGATTCTAAAATGTATTACTGTATGCATCCAATAATACATATATTATGAACAAGCTTGATAAAAGAATAAGCTTGCCAAACTAGGATATTATAGCGGCATAAGTCAAGGTAGTACATAAAAGATAAATACGCTGGATCATGATGAAAGAAGGTACATAATAATTCAAGTTCACAAAAATAAGATTCTACAATCTCTACAGTTGTCATAAAAACTCGTTGTCTAAGTCAATAGTCGACCAAATAGGGGTATGGCCTCTAAGTTCTACAGTCGGGATAAACATTATCTTCTTATGCAAGTCTATAGTTGATGTCATTCTATTACACTTCACTAGTGTCAAGAGGACTATGTTGTGAGGTATTTCGTTCTTGAAATTAAAACTAAGCCACGGTAGAAAGTCAAGAATGGTATAAGATATAAATTAAGAAAGTAAATTTATACCTTGGTCTGCGAATAGGTTCAGAAAACGTTGGCGCCTGTCGTCCTCGCGCAGCCAAGTTGATTCTCCTGGTCTATTTATCTGCTGAGCTGGCTTCGATGCTGGAAGTGCTAGCTCTTGTACTGGCGGTGAAAGTGTCATTGTCTGCTGCATTGGACAGTCACTTACCAAATGTTGTTCAGAACCATACCTTACACATTGTTCTAAGCGGTTCCGACAATTTCTCAAAATGTGCTCGCGTCTCCCACAATAATTACATTAGGGTTTCTCCGGAATCCGATACGGTCTGGCTCTGTGTTGACACTATTTTTATTGTTCCAAAGGATGTCTTATAGGTCCTCTTTGTTGTGTCCTTATTGGTCCTGGATGTGTCCTTACACCCGTCATCCATAGGTCTGCAGGTAGCTGTGATGCCTCTAATAATTTCTGAGTGTGAATGATCCAGTTGGTAGTTTCCTCTGGGCTCTCAATGCCTTTGTACAGCCTCAGACCCATCTTTATAAAGTCGTTTACTGAACCAACTCTAGCTCGAGGTACTAAAGCTAGTGCTTGAGCTGGTACAGTAGCCTGTACAAGCAATCTTTCAAGTGCTACCAGAATTTCTTGCCTCTGCTCTGCTGCTTGCTGCCTCTGCTCTGCAGCTAGTATGGCAGCCTGTTGTCGATGTTCCTGCATTATCATCTGGAAGAATTGGAACAGTTGTGTCTGGCCATCATGCGGTGTCGATGAGACTGGAAGGTTCCCATTAGGCGGAACAGGAAGATCAGATGGGACTGGGTTGTGAATCTGTCCATCTGGTCCTTGAAGTCTAGGAATCATTGAGGTTCCTCCTTGAGTCTGACCATCGACTCTAGGAGTTGTGTCACCCTCGGCGACAGTACATCCCTTCTGCATATCAATCTCTCTGCAGGTGATGTACACAATGATTTAGAAGAAGTACAGGAATCAAATATGATGCAAGCATTAATATAGAATATAGAAGCATAAAATATGCTGGGGAATTGTCCTCATATTTTCAGTCAAAACCCCAAACATATATGAAGTCCCTTCCCTGTGTAAAACAGGCTTCTAGGTTTGTTTTCGTAAAACAGGTTGATAAGTTGTCCGCGTAAAAATAGAGATTCAAGAAAATTTGGCATAAAATAGAGATTCAAAGTAGTCAGCGTAAAACAAATATTCAAGAAAGTTTGGCGTAAAGTAGGGTTTCAGAATTGTTCGCATAAAAACAGAGAAGCGTAAAGTCGAACTTCAGAGTTGTTCGAGTAAGGCAGAGATTCAAAATTGTCGGCATAAAACAGGGCTTCAGAATTTTTTGGGTAAAAGTCTGCGTAAAAGTTTTCGTGCGTAAAGTCTGCGCGTAAAAGATCGGCTGCGTAAAGATATGCTGCATAAAAATTTGCCTACGTAAAAGTTCTGGTTGCGTAAAATCTACTTGCGTAAAAGGTTACTATTCCTCCCATGTAAAGTTTGAGTAAAAAGTCTGCCTGCGTAAACTCTGCGAAAAAGTCTGCTATGTGTAAAATCTAACATACGTTGTTTTTAATGCGGCATAAAGTCTAAAATACGTTGCAGCATAAAGTTGTACGAGGAACTCTTTGTTTTCCTTGGATAAATTTGTCAGACAAATCAGTGAACCTGACATCTGACAAAAGTACTGCACGATAATCGAGAGGACGGCTGTGATGATGATTTTGCACAGAGACCCAGGTTATCGTTTAGTGACATATTTAATACAAGTCATTTTTACGCTTCCAAGAGGAAGAAAAGTTGAGGGTTCTGAATACGCTGCCTATTCTATATTGATAGAAATGAGTTTTTACGCTCAAGATGAGACAAAATTAGATGCTATGTCAAAAAATTATTTCTGCACAGGGCTCGAGGCATATCTCTATATTTAATACAAGAGATTTAGTTCTTGACTGGGAAAGCTAAGACTGTGATGATTACGCTCATATCCCATCCATACATTTTATGCCTAATCAGGCTATTCTACGCTGGTTATCTATTATTCAGGAATCATCAAGTTTACGTAGGGGCAGTTACCTATGTGGTTTGTATGTCAAGATCTTATATGTGTCATACGCAGTTTGATCATGGGTAGCCGATGTCATAATCGCAGCGTAAAGTAGGCAGTCTTCTTCTATAGTTTGGCTTTTTACTTCAACAAGTCAGTCATTTGGCCTTTACGCCAACTAGGCAGTTGTTTGACTTTTTATGCCAACAACAGTCATATGGCTTTTATGCCAACAAGGGTAAAGGGTCTTCGGCGTAAACTTTGGTTATCCAAATAATGGATGGTTGAAAGAAAGAATGAGATTTCAGTCAAGCATGGATGAGATCCTTATACTCTATTCCTATACGCAGGCTTGTTTGGTACAGTTACGTAACCAAGACAATATATTCTCGACCTGCATGGGCTACAACCAAAAATATGTCACGCCCCTGTCCCAAAATACGTAGGACTAGGAATACGTAACACGCCCAGCCATATGTATACGAACTCCAATATATGGAAAGCATATACACACGTACGCTGTATATGAATATTCAATCCACCAGTGGTAATATACTGTCACAATAAGTCACACAGAATCTATATCTCATCCACCACAGAAATAATCAGTAGGAATAAAGAGCTGAATAATAACTGGATATCCAATATGAGTATCAAGTCTGATAGTCGGGTGGAAACAAATCCACTACAAAATGACTATACTGAAGTAGCAAAAATCTCTAAGCAGTGGTAATAAATCACAGATACTCTGAGGGTAAGACCTCCTCAGTCAGGTACGTAGTGTCCGGTCCAGGTCCGTACTCCTGTGGGTACTCCTTCTCGTCCATATCTGGAAAGGGACCAGGTCCTCAGAGGGACATAACCAGATACATATAAACATGCCAATAAAGTACTGAAATATAAACATCCACTGGGTCGCCTAACCGTCTAAGTGAATGCAGTTTGAGAATAACTTTCCAACACGTGGGCTATCTGGCCAATAATGGGATTGGCATAATTCTCTCGGAGGATCAGGGGCCTACCAGCATGTCATCTTTTGAACGGCAGAGGCCGCCTGCAAATATAATATATAGTGGTCGTCATCACCCGTTTCTCCGGCGGAGAATCCGGACGTTACGAAGAAAATTGCAAAGGAGCCCAAACGCCTTACTTATTGTTCTTCCCACCCCATGCTCTAAACATGTCATATCTATGATACGATAAAACCTCTAAATAACTGCCAGGTCTACTAGCATACGAAGTTTCTATCAGCAGTCATCCCTAACGCACGGCTCATGCGTATAGGAGGCCAGACCTGTCACGCAGTCCGTGATCTATATGAGACTCACAACTCGTGTAGCAACTGTGTCACGGCCAATGAATCTAATGATGCTCCATAATATTGGGGTGGCCTCATAAAGTAGGTCCAAAAATCTACAAAATAAACATGATATGACGACATCGTCGTTGCACCCAAGTTTTCTTGGACACACAATTTATTTAGCAATGAACTAAATAAGCAGAAATAAATATGTAAACATTATATGGAATGTAAATAATAGTACAATGGCAAGGTATACTTGCCGAGCAAAGTTCTGTATAGTGCACATTCAATATTGTGTTTAGGTTTGATGGAAAAAGTGGAATTAGAGTTTAGAAGAGTTGTAATAATATATATAGAGATTAGAGTTTAGAATAACTACTGCCGTTGTTGTTTCTTTCTTTCATTGCTCTTGGGTTCGTTTGGGGAGTTTTTAGTAATAATAGTGTTAAGAAGTGGTGAAATGAGAGACTCACACGCACAGAGAAGCAAATCAAAGCAAAATTAGGTTTTGCTTCTGCTGTTGATATTTTTCTCCTAATGGGTTGTGGGTTCCAGCGGGTAGTGGGTTTAGGAGTTGGGGTTTGGGTTTTGGGTAGAGATCCAATAGGAAATTTCTATTTTCTATTCTTTTTTTTTTTTCTTATTCTTTTTTCTTATTAACTATATATATATATATATATATATATATATATATATATATATATATATATATATATATATATATATATATATATATATATATATATATATATATATATATATATATAGAAAATTCTAAAAATTATATTGGTGCATACGGTTAAACTAGCAACTGTCCAAAGGGTCTCCTACATGGAATAAATTAGGAAAAATTTATAATGGCTCCATAAATCTTCTAAGTGCACAAACATCCCAAATAAAAATTAAATAAAATCTATTCCCTCTACTTAGCTCATAACTACTATAAATAGTTTAAATAATTAATAATAATAAGAATACGGTTTTCAAAATTAGGGGTTTTACACCTTCCCAAGTGCATTGTACTGTACTGCTATGCACCTATCACCCCTTGCCGCAGAACTAAGTTATACTCCCCCTTAGCACACAGACATCATACGCATGCACACTAGGTACTAGGATACATAACATTACCATTACCTATGTGACACTATGTTAGATAATTATATATATATATTAAGTGATTACGAAACATGTTAACTAATAATTATTCCCGATACATGGAAAGACCTCTTATGTATATAGATATAAACTCATACTTTCCATGTTCTAGGCATGTACTTGACATTTCGTATGTTGGCATATACTTTACATCTTCTAGTCATGACCAATCTGATACCAATCACAGGGTGGTACAGTGCTTAGAGTCTGACCCTTTTCCATGCAAGAAAGAAAATAACTAAAAAAAACCTATGTAATCATTACTAAGGCCGTTATTAGGTCTTTATTTTAGGTCGCCTTATATAGCTCTAAACTAGGATACATGATTATAGAAATTTATTTAGCCATACCTAATCAAGTCACTCAGTCTTCCTACTTAATTGCCTAAAACAACAATAAAAGATGTTAGGGTTTGGGTTAGTGTCTGCATGTGTTAGTGTGTCTGCGTGTGTGTGCGTGTCCGAGTTAGGGTTAGGGTTTACCTAAGGAGGGGTGGCCGGATAGGAGGGGGTTGACCGAGGAGGGGTGCCCGGAGAGGAGGAGGGGGAGGAGCGCGGTTGAGGAGGAGGAGCCTGGAGAGAAGAAGGAGGAGGAGCTCGGTGAAGGAGGAGCTCAGAGAGGAGGAGGATAAGCTCGGTGGAGGAGGAGAATGAGGGATACCCAGGGTCGGAGGGGGAGCACAGTTGGCGATGGAGAACGGTCGGTAGTAGAGGTCATCGGCGAGGGGTTGGGTCACGGAGGTAGGGGAAAGGAAAACAATTTGGAAATTTTTTTGAGTGAGAATGGGAAAAAATTAAATCCCGATCGTAATATTGAAAACAAAATAGCAACGTCTGATCTAGACGTCGCTAATAGCGATGTTTTGATAGTCGCTAAACGTCGCCATTAAAAAATTTCAATGGCGAGTTGATACATTTATAAATGTCGCTATTTAAAAAATTAACAGAGTCGGTAAAAATGTCACCAAACGTCGCTAAATCAAAAACTTTAGCGATATTTAACGACGTTAAAAATATATATATAACGACTATTCTTTCAAAAAATCCAAGTACAGTCGCTACTGGTCGTTATTCCTCGCAAACAGCGACGTACATCGACATTTATTTATGGAGCCGCTAAATTCTTTAAAATTAGCGACGTTTATTGATAATTTTGCTAAAAATATCGATATTTTATCATATTTGGTAGTGACCAATTAGCCAGTTTCGGTATAAAGAAGTCCAGAATCGAAGTTTGCCATGAATTACGAGATATCGATTTCGGATCCGTAACGACCCGCAAAAAGACAGGAAATGTACAAATTAGCTAAGCTTAATAACCAAATTAGACTAAGAGAAAGGGTTGGTTTAAGTTATTCCAAAATGATTAAAAGCACAAAATATGTAATTATACTTCAAAAGCCCATTTAAAATATATTTATAGTTTTATATATAAACCTATTTTTTATACTTATAAATAAAAGCTTATTAGAATATGTAAACCCCCTCACCCAAAATAGGTATTTTGTGTATATTTTATATTATTATAGATATTGAATTTCTTTAGAGTATTCTGTTATTTAATTAGCAAATGAATTTTTTGATATATTTAATTATATAAATATTTATTTAGAATCATTTTTAGGTTATTTTAGATTTTTGAAATTAATTAGGATTTATTTGGATATATATATAGTCTTAATATTAGATAGATGCTAATTTAGTGTTAATAGATATTAATAAGATTTTATAAATTATTTGTATTATATTTAATTATATTCAAGATTATAAATTATTGAGATAGATTCAAACTCTACTTTAAATTAATTCAAATCCTGAACCTACTAGGAAAGCAACTTAATGTATATCATATCCTTATTTAAATTCATCATAATCCTAGCCAAATTAACCAATCCTAGTTGTATTTAATTAAGTAGTCTCCACCATTATAAAGACCTCATCCTTCATATTTTTTTTCTCCAAAATTCTTCTCTTTTTCGTCCAAAAATAGCTAAAATTCGTCATAAATTCAGCCTCATTTTCTACTAGTTATGACGAATTAAAAAGATGATATCTCCTAGCTCCGGACTCCAAACGAGGCCTAGTTTTTTTTTTTAGAACGATATTGAGGTTAGATTTCTGATTATATAATTTTTTTTTCTAAATTATTAGTATTAAATTCTGGAAAATTTGTAGAGCACAGCATGTCCGAAAATAGACGTATTTCGATGTTTTTGTGATTCCGGGAGAACCAGGAATCAGAATCATGAACCGTTTAAAGTTTCGGAAAGCTAATGTCGAGATCATCGACATATATTTTTTCCAGAATTTATTTCGAAGTATTTACATACTGTTAATTCTGTAGAACTTCTAGATTAGAATTTAACCATCGGTGCACAATACAAAATTTGTATGTGCCATAATTCCCAAACGAATTTGAATTCTGACGAGCCGTAAATTCTAGCATGTTTTTGACGCTGAAATCTACAGGAAATCATGCATGAAAGTTGAGTTTGTGTCGGTTGACTTTTTGGTCAACAGATCGTCTCGATTTGCGTGCCATGAGTCTCGAGTTGATAAAATTCGGTTTCTTTGGACAAAATTTAGGAATTAACATAAAAATCAGAATAATAAGATTAAAATAAGATTTTAGAGTAATTATTCTAGAATTAAATAAATTAAAATAAATTATCTTTTGACGTGATAAATTTGTAATACATAGGCTATTTGGACTGTAACTTGGACTCTGATTCATACCAGCAACAGGACCCCAGGCAAGATACCTTGCCAAATTATTTACAGTACTTTTGCATGCTATTTATATTTCTATATATTCATTGCATTTCTGTTTATTTATTGCATGTGTAGTTCCTTTTAGTCATTACTATATATTGGATATGTTGACACACACTTGACACTTAGTATCATAGAGGACAATCATTAGGCGTATGGGCTTTTAACTACTCTGGTAAACCGTAGTATATAGCTCACACTACGGGCGTGTGTCGCGCTGGTCGCTACCCCCACGGTATGTCAATTTCTGGAGTCTCGCTGGTCGCTACCCCCGCGGTATGTCAATTTCTGATGTCCATTGACGTGTGTGTGAGTTGTGAGGTAGATCGAGTAGCCTACCCTTGCCCATACGTCAAAAAGTTGTCCTCATTTGCATTCATATAGATTGTCTTGTACAGCGTACTTATTTATTTTCAAACCATATGCATGTTTACTGTATTCAAATTGGCTCGTATTTTCTGTATCTTGTTATGTCCCTCTGAGGACCTGGTCCGCTGCCAGGTGTATCTTTTCTTGAGTATTTGCAGGAGCGCAGATTTGGATGGTTACATGTGATCCGAGGATGTCTTCTCTTCGAGCTGTGATGGATAGCTGGTATTCTTATATTGTGTTGTGGTGTTGTACTCATATTGTATTTGCTCTTATATTCGAGTTGGCAGTGAATTTTTTTTCATCCAACTATCATCCTTAGATACTTCTTATTAAGATCTAGTTTCATAGATACTGGTTATTTATTTCTATATGATTTTGGTGGATGAGATTTAGATTTTACCCTGTGACTTGTATTACATTTTATACCACTTGTGGATTTTATATTCATATTACAGCGTACGTATGGATTTGGTTTCCATATATTGGAGTTGCCATATCCATGCGGCTGGCATGCTTACGTGTCCTAGTCCTACGTATTTTTGGGACTGGGGCATGACATGTTTTTGTGGTGGCCCATGCAGGTCGGGAGCATATTGTCTCGGTTACGTTACTGTACCGAACAAGCCTGCACCTAGGACTAGAGTATAGGATCTCATCCACAATTGACTATGATTCATCTTCCTCCTCTCTATTCTATTCGAATAATTACATCCTGCTTAATTCATGTACTTCCCTAATAGTTCTTTGAGAATAGCCTTCTGCTAGAATATAGGAACCCCTATTATTAGGATGATAATTATGGTAGCACACCTATTAAGAATACAACGAGAATATAGACACACCACTAAGTTTAGAATATCTAGTGAACCCTAGAATTCCTTATCTATAGATTGGTTTACTATTACCCCCTGATGTATTATGAATACTTGAGAGTAGTATAGAAACTACTAGAGTTAGTTAGAAGTTTTACCATAATGTTTGACACCTAGTATCACATAGTCTTTTGAGCTATTAATTGAAGTATAACCGAATGATATTTATCGCATGCTAGCAAAAGACGACAGTGTTTATTCAGACCATAGAATTTAGAGGTCCTTGCCCTATTTGGTCGACTAGCGACTTAGATAAGGAGGTTGTATGATAACTGTAGAGATTGTAGAGTCTTTTATTATTATTGCTTATGTTATTTTTGCTTTTGCGAACTTGAATTATTTTGTAACTTCTCACATCATAATCCAGCGTTATATTTTCTGTGCTACCTTGAATTATGCTGCTATTATAGCCTAGTTTTTGCAAGCTTAATCTTATATCGAGCTTGTTCATGACATATGTGTTATTGGGGCCTGATCAACCACACTAATACAAATTGTCTAATCAAAATCAGTGTATTATGGTCTAGCTAGCCATAATGCGCTTGATTCGCCCTTCGCAATAGTATTTTACGTGGATTGAGATGTATAGTGGACCAGTAGACAAATATACTTACCCTCTAGATACGACAAAGCATATCATATCAAGTACATAACTGCACCGATGTGAGCATGCAAATAGGAAATTACCAAATTAAGATTTCAATCCACAACTGTCTTGACAATTCCCATTTGAATTCTTTAAACGCTTTGATTCCCATACTTCCATTCTATTACCCCTCCTTGAACTCTTTTCCGTTGCTTTCCGTCTTCCCTTGTTTCGGAAAGACGAAATCTCGTGCTTGGATATAAGTGATACACGGATAGTACAAGATATACCCCATAGGCCAATCATATTATTTGGTGACTATCTTTCATAATTGATTAAGGACATATCACATATGATATAGTTGGTGTTAAAGTTTTGAGGATTAAATGACATGAGAAAATAAATCGAGGAATATTTTTCTTAAATGTAAGAGCCTTATGTGATAGATGGGTAAATTCTAAGTTGGGTAGAAATTGCATTATTAAACTTTAGGTAAATTCTTTTAGATTGTAATCAAGTGAGATTAGATAGAGAGAAATCATGTTCTATTTTAATTTCGAGGACGAAATTTTTGTAAGTTGGGTAGATTGTAAACCCCCTCACCCAAAATAGGTATTTTGTGTATATTTTATATTATTATAGATATTGAATTTCTTTAGAGTATTCTGTTATTTAATTAGCAAATGAATTTTTTGATATATTTACTTATATAAATATTTATTTAGAATCATTTTTAGGTTATTTTAGATTTTTGAAATTAATTAGGATTTATTTGGATATATATATAGTCTTAATATTAGATAGATGCTAATTTAGTGTTAATAGATATTAATAAGATTTTATAAATTATTTGTATTATATTTAATTATATTCAAGATTATAAATTATTGAGATAGATTCAAACTCTACTTTAAATTAATTCAAATCCTGAACCTACTAGGAAAGCAACTTAATCTATATCATATCCTTATTTAAATTCATCATAATCCTAGCCAAATTAACCAATCCTAGTTGTATTTAATTAAGTAGTCTCCACCATTATAAAGACCTCATCCTTCATTTTTTTTTCTCCAAAATTCCTCTCTTTTTCGTCCAAAAATAGCTAAAATTCGTCATAAATTCAGCCTCATTTTCTACTAGTTATGACGAATTAAAAAGACGATATCTCCTAGCTCCGGAGTCCAAACGAGGTCTAGTTTTTTTTTTAGAACGATATTGAGGTTAGATTTCTGATTATATAAATTTTTTTTCTAAATTATTAGTATTAAATTCTGGAAAATTTGTAGAGCACAGCATGTCCGAAAATAGACATGTTTCAATGTTTTTGCGATTCCGGGAGAACCAGGAATCAGAATCACGAACCGTTTAAAGTTTCGGAAAGCTAATATCGAGATCATCGACATATATATTTCCCAGAATTTATTTCGAAGTATTTACATACTGTTAATTCTGTAGAACTTCTAGGTTAGAATTTAACCATCGGTGCACAATACAAAATTTGTATGTGCCATAATTCCCAAACGAATTTGAATTCGGACGAGCCATAAATTCCAGCATGTTTTTGACTCTTTAGGTCAACAGATCGCCTCGATTTGCGTGCTATGAGTCTCGAGTTGATAAAATTTGGTTTCTTTGGACAAAATTTAGGAATTAACATAAAAATCAGAATAATAAGATTAAAATAGGATTTTAGAGTAATTATTCTAGAATTAAATAAATTAAAATAAATTATCTTTTGACGTGATAAATTTGTAATACATAGGCTATTTGGACTGTAACTTGGACTCTGATTCATACCAGCAGCAGGACCCCAGGCAAGATACCTTGCCAAATTGTTTACAGTACTTTTGCATGCTATTTATATTTCTATATATTCATTACATTTCTGTTTATTTATTGCATGTGTAGTTCCTTTTAGTCATTACTATATATTGGATATGTTGACACACACTTGACACTTAGTATCATAGAGGACAATCATTAGGCGTATGGGCTTTTAACCACTCTGGTAAACCGTAGTATATAGCTCGCACTACGGGCGTGTGTCGCGCTGGTCGCTACCCCCGCGGTATGTCGATTTCTGGAGTCACGCTGGTCGCTACCCCCAGAGTATGTCGATTTCTGATGTCCATTGACGTGTGTGTGAGTTGTGAGGTAGATCGAGTAGCCTACCCTTGCCCATACGTCAAAAAGTTGTCCTCATTTGCATTCATATAGATTGTCTTGTACAGCGTACTTATTTATTTTCAAACCATATGCATGTTTACTGTATTCAAATTGGCTCATATTTTCTGTATCTTGTTATGTCCCTCTGAGGACCTGGTCCGCTGTCAGGTGTATCTTTTCTTGAGTATTTGCAGGAGCGCAGATTTGGATGGTTACATGTGATCCGAGGATGTCTTCTCTTCGAGCTGTGATGGATAGCTGGTATTCTTATATTGTGTTGTGGTGTTGTACTCATATTGTATTTGCTCTTATATTCGAGTTGGCAGTGGATTTGTTTCCATCCAACTATCATCCTTAGATACTTCTTATTAAGATCTAGTTTCATAGATACTGGTTATTTATTTCTATATGATTTTGGTGGATGAGATTTAGATTTTACCCTGTGACTTGTATTACATTTTATACCACTTGTGGATTTTATATTCGTATTACAGCGTACGTATGGATTTGGTTTCCATATATTGGAGTTGCCATATCCATGCGGCTGGCATGCTTACGTGTCCTAGTCCTACGTATTTTTGGGACTGGGGCGTGACAGAATATAAGTCCAACAACACTTGTTTGTAGAAGTCGACCACGTAGTCATGCACACCCTGCTCGTATTTTTAGCGCAGTAACTACCATTTCAACCATCCTTGCTACTAAAAGACTAATAGGTCTAAGTATCTTCGGATGAGAGAGATAAAGTCTCCCTACAATAGAGTAGAGAAATCATGGAACACCGTATACAAATCCACAATGTCAATGTGTCAAGCCATCTTTAGTCCTACAAAATACTTCTGTCGGTTTTCATAATCATGTATAGTGAACTTTGTCTCCAATTAATCTAACAACCGGTTTCGCTTCAACCATCTCATCGAACATACAACATGGATATGTCGATCTTTGCCTTAGCCCAAAACGACTACATAAGATTAGCCCATGGGATATCAATCCATTTTGATGCTCTCTTCTACTGTCCTCTTTCCGCCTATCCTTATATGTGGACCCTAGCTCCTCCTCACTATAAAATTCTTAAGGTCCGAATTTCAATTTGGTTTGCTTCAAAGTAGAGACATCTTAAGTTAGTAGCATCTAGGTCAATTTGTTGGTGATCCTCCCCTACAACTGAGACACCTTTCCTCAACTTTATTACCCATGCCAAGTATTTATTTATCTATTCTTCTGGTGTTTCTCGGGTCATAACATGAGCTCTAATCTTCGGTCATGTAAACGTTGATATGTATCAACCATACACAAGGTCTCAAAGTTTAAGCAAGATATTTGTTGCTACAATACTAATTTAATTTGAATCAATGAAATTAGGGTTTATGTTTTCCGAATTTGATGAATCGTTGAGGGAAAAATATTTTGTAGGAGGACAAAGGAAATGATAATGGTAATGGAGATAAAAAACTATAGTTTTACCAGCAACCAATGTCACTACCCACATCCAGATATTCACAAGTACGTCCAGCCTACGGCGCAGTGTCGACGGTAATACGCTGTCTAGACCTCTTTCATGTTCATTATTTTTATAAGTAATTTAAATCTAGCTCATCCATAGTAAATAAATAGACAAGGATAATGACAGGAAGTAGGAATGCTACTATATCATAAAAACACAATTTTGAGGCATCCACCAATCCAAGTTTAATACAAAACAAAATTAAAAAAATGATAAATCAGGAACAAATTCAATTACAGGGAACAGTGGCAGTATCGGATAGTTCACTGTGCAGTTTTTACTGCACAGTATCGTGCAGTGTATCAGTCACTGGCCGACCCTTTTATATTTAGTTCAGTGGGTAGATTTCAGTTTCAAGTATCAGTGAGTTAGGTAGTTAGTTGAGCTATTAGTTAACATATAGTTTGGTTTCAGTTTTAGTTAGTTGAGTGAGGTATCGAGAAGTATCAGTGAGGTTCATTTTAGGTGAGGTTTATGAGTTAAGTGTAGTATTAGGATTATTTATGTTAGTTAAGATTTCGATGTGGAGGTCAGTGTATCAATTATCAATTTCAATTAAGGTATTGTTAGTATGTAGTGTCAGTTAGTTTATTTGTGAATTAACTATTAGGTTAGCTAATAGTAACTAGTACATATATATATCTATTCATATTAGTGTTGATATACCTTATTAGTTTAATAGTTATCTAAAAATATATATGTATACCTACTTTGGTTGTTAGTTTAACAGTTAGCCTATATATATGTACTATAGTGTAGTTGTATTGTTAGTACATAAAGGGTATGCTAGTAGTTAGTGGTGAGTTATATTATATGTACTAGTTATATGTATTAGTTGAGTTGTTGGGGGATACCAAGGTATTGGGCCGATACTAAGGTATTGAGTTGGGTATCGAGTTAGGTGTGATACGCATTGGTGCAAGGCCAAGGTATCTTATTTCAATTAATTTTACCTAATATTATAATATTTAATTTATATATGTATACAAACCCTATTTCATATTAGAAAACTTGCGTATCTTAGGATACGGCTCTTTGAATGTATTATTGTGTGTTAGCTTAGCTAGCATAGCATAGTTTCATAGCATATCAACTTAGTGACTTAGTATTAGACTCTTGCAACCTAGAATTCATTGGTTTGGCTTAGAAATGGTGTATCGACCTAGAATTGCATCAACTTCACTTATTTTTATTATTGAACCTTGTATTGATGCAACATACCATATATAGGTTATGAGACACCAGCTTGGGCATCGAGAGACACACTTTGCTCAGAACTTTAGGCAAGTACATTTCTCTGATTATTTTTAATTCATAATATTGTATATATGGATGTTCTAGAATTGTATACATTGATCCTGACACAGTGATTTCATGAACTGGTACTATGTGGATCCCGTCAGGAGGTGTTATCCCCTACCGTGTTCAACGGGTACCCAGTCACATGTATTTTATCGTGTGCATCGGGTATTGACTTTCATGTACTACTTGTGCATCCACTATTTTGTGTGCTAGTGTGACTATATCGTGTTCATGTACATAACGTGTCATGATTGGATCCATGAGTATTGGTTGGAAAGGGGGAGTAGGAGTTGGTTATGTGATCAAGGCCATATTGATCTCATGTGTATGTCGATTATATACCTCACGTATAATGGAGTTATCTTTATACCTCATGTGCAACCTAAGCCGATCACATAATGAACTTGCACTCTAAATCACATAGATAGTATTCTTGTTCTCTACTTGTAGTTTATTTTCCGTATTTACTTTCCAGTTCTTATTGTGCTTATTGTCTGTTCTCCTTGTATTGTATATTCTTACTACTTGTGTATCTTGTATCCTTTTTCTATTGCTTGTTATATATGCTTGATTATGTATTTAAAACTGCTTTCAGAGGTATGTACTTTGCTCCAATCCTGACTGGATATATTTTTCAGATAATTAGCTAGAGGAGCTGTGTCCCACACATTACGGCCCTCAGGAGGGTGAGACTTTAGAGGATACTTCCCTAGAGCACGAGGACAAAGTACCTGTGACCGAGGAGGTCTAGATTATTGGTTTGGTGATTTTGTATTAGACTATTCTTTTGTTGAGATTCACAGTTGTATTAATATTTTAGACTTGTGGATTGTATCTTGTTTCTTTCCATCGCTATTCTATTCGTGCATTATTATTCCTTAGTTTATTTTGTGATTGAGATTAATTATATTTGTGAGATATCATGTTGCTCCTCCGTTTAGAGTTGAGATGATTGACACGTATAATATTATATTATCGAGATGTTAGATAGTTAGAAATAATCCAGATAGCATTCTACCGCCGATTCTGTGGCGTAGGCTGGGTGTAAACACGTACTCGTGCCAGAATATCCGGGTGCGGGTCATGACATATTTTTAGTGGTGGCCCATGCAGGTCTAGATTCGCAAGTAGTACAATTTCATAGTTTTGCTCATCTAGAGTACTGCTACGAGCCTACTTTAGGAAAAACAGGAATTAGGCTGAGAGCTAGAAAAATTCTAATATCTATTTTATAAATCCTTATCTATTGAATATTGTCTTTTATTTTGAATAAAGTTCTTTCATTCTTTGATGATATCGCATTATATTCAATATTAATTCCATATTTTAATCTGTCTTCAGGATGCCTCCGAAGATTAGATTCTATCGCTCGGGAGCAGCGACAGCTTCTTCAGATACTTCCTAGCCTGCTGTAGAGAGGGTAACAACTACTACTGCTTCTTCTCCAGTTGAGAGGGTCGCCTCACCTGTTCAGGTAGGAGTCTCAGCAGTCGCCTTTGGGGGTGCTCCTCCCCCAGTTCGGAGGGTAGCTCCAATTATTTCTGAGGGACTTCCACCACCACCGCCAGTATCAGCTAATCCTATACAGTTGTTCACACTCTTCCAGCAGATAATGGAGGCCTAGAGGGCCCAGGCTGAGGCACAGCATCGGCAGACTGAGGTGATAAGACAGGGCATTGATTATGCTCACCAGGTGGCCATTACCGTAGTAGAGAGAATGGTGCCTCTACAGCCATGAAAGGTACAGCCCAGGCCCGGTACCATACATGACTTTAAGAAGTTGGATCCCCAGCCATTCAAGGGGACAAAGGGCATTATATACGCAGATAACTGGTTGGAGAGCATGGAGCGCGTCATGCGCTTATCTCGTCTTACGGAGGACCTGATGGTGGAGGCAGCGGGACTACAGATGATGGACATCGCCAGTACTTGGTTCCGGAATGAGCCACAGATTGCCGATCTAAGATTGACATGGGGTGAGTTCATGGACTAGTTCAGAAGGAAGTTCTTCCCGCCCACCGAGAGACTTAATTTGGAGCGACAGTTCCAGAACCTTCACTAGGGGAACATGTCGGTAGAGGAGTATGCCGTCGAGTTTGGCAGGTTGAGCAGATATGCAGACTACATGGTGAGAGATCCTGAGAACCGGGCGAGTAGATTCAGAGAGGGCCTGAATTGGGAAGTAAAGGCTCTCATTTCTTCGAGCCATGAGACGTACACAAATATCTTGATGGAGGCTCGCAAGGTCGAAAAAGACCTGAGTTGGAGGCCCAAGAGGGAACAAGATATTTTTGGTGGCAGCAGTAGCGCAGGTCCAGCCAAGAAGCCCTATTTCCAGCCGCAGAGGCAGCAGTTCCATGCGCCTATCAGAGCACCCGTACAGCAGACGTACCAGATGCATAGGCCAGCCCAGCCAGCTCGTGCTTGCCCCTTCTATATGTAGGCAGGACATGGATGGGATGTTTGCAGGAAGAGGCTTAGTCAGTATTTGTTTTGTGGTTCATCAGACCACCAACTGAGGGATTGTCACAAGATATTAACTAGTACAGCTCAGGATGTAGCCCTGATTCAGAGGATACCCGCGAGACACCCGACGGGATAGCAAAGTGGACCTTCTTTGCAGTCCCAATAGCAGAAGTTCGTACAGCATCAACACCAGCAGAGAGGTACACATCAAGGGTGAGATTTTGCCCTGACCGTGGAGGAGGCAGAGCCAGTCGAAGACGTTATAGCAGGTTCAGTCTTACTTGATTCTTTTTTAGCTCATGCCTTATTTGATTCTGGTACTTCTCATAGTGTTGTATCTGTATATTTTGCTTTGAGATATCGTCTTGAGTCTGAACCGTTGGCGAAGACTTACAAGATCATGACCGGGGGTGACATCATCCTGGTCAGTGATGTTTGTAAGAACCAGAGAGTTTATTTTGGAGGCCGTAAGCTGAGCGTATGTTTACTTATAATGCCACTTTCGAGTTAAGATATAGTACTCGGGATGGATTGGTTGAGTAGACATCGTACTAGTATCGATTGTCATGGAGGCATAATTTTATTTCAGACGCCAGGAGAGCCAGAGTTTGAGTTCGTCAGAGGAGCAGAGCAGAGTGAGGGCAATTTTTGTGGAGCTTTGGTAGAAGAGCAGGAGCCGCCACATCCCTTGATTGTAGAGTTCTTGGATGTCTTTCCTGAGGAGTTGTCGGGGTTGCCGCCGGACAGAGATATGGAGTTCTATATAGATTTAGTGTCAGGCGCAGAGCCGATCTCTCAGCACGTCTATAGAGTAAACAACATCGAACTGGTAGAGTTGAAGAAGCATGTAGATGAGTTGCAAGACAAAGGCTTTATCCCTTCTAGTTCATCACCATGGGGTTCTCTAGTACTGTTTGTACCCAAGAAGGATGGGTCAGTATGTATGTGTATCAACTACAGGACACTTAATAACCTCACTATCAAGAAAAAATTCCTGTTGCCGCGAATTGATGACTTGTTTGATCAGTTGAGCGGAGCGAAGGTATTCTCGAAGATAGACTTGAGGTTAGGGTACCACCAGGTGAAAGTGAAGAGGGAAGACATCCCAAAGACAGCTTTCAGGACTCGTTATGGGCAGTTCGAGTTCTTGGTAATGCCATTCGGGTTGACCAATGCCCGGCAATGTTCATGAACCTGATGAACAAAGTATTTCATCAATACCTGGACTAGTTTGTTGTAGTCTTCATAGGTGATATTCTGATATATTCGAAGATCCCAGAGGACCATGAGTAGCACTTGAGGATTATTCTGGAGACCCTTAGGAAGGAGAAGCTGTATGGCAAGTTATCGAAGTACGAATTCTTCCTTGATAAGGTTGAATTTCTTGGGCATGTCATTACAGGAGATGGAATCTTGGTGGACCTGAAGAAGATCTCAGTAGTTGAATCGTGGTATACCCTGAGTTCAGTAGCAGAGATCAGGAGCTTCCTTGGATTAGCAAGCTACTACCGGAGGTTTGTTCATGACTTTTCCAGACTAGCAGAGCCGATGACTAGGCTGACCAGGAAATACGTAGAATTCATCTGGACTGAGGATCATCAGTTTGAAGAGGAGATTGACTACAGCTCCCATCTTGATACTACCATCAGAAGCAGGAGGATTTTCCATTTACAGTGATACATCAGGAAAGGATTTGGGTTGTGTATTACAGCAGTACAGGAAGATGATTGCCTATAATTCCAGGAAATTATGCCCGCATGAGAAGAACTACCCTACCCATGATTTGGAGCTTGCAGAAGTTATCTTTGCTCTCAAATTATGGAAACACTATCTATATAGAGAGAGAGTAGAGATCTTCACAGACCATAAGAGCTTAAAGTATGTATTTACACAGAAAGAGCTCAACATGAGACAGCGGGGATGGTTGGAGCTGAGGAAGGACTTCGATATATCTTTGTAATACCATCCATGGAAGGCCAACGTAGTCACGGATGCCTTGATTTGGTATCTCGTGGCTATGTTCTTGACTAGAGACAGACATTTATTGGCAGATCTTGACAGTTTGGGCATTAAGGTACTAGTTCTGGGAGTCGCAACATAAATATGGGAACTTTAGGTGCAGTCGGAGCTGATAGATCGGGTCAGAGCCGGACAGTATGAGGATGAGTCTTTGAGGAGCATCAGAGCACATGTTCAGGTCGTGCTAGCAGAGGACTTTATCGTCGTAGATGAAGGATCATTACAATACGGTACCAGGTTATGTGTACCAAGAGGAGCTTTGTGCGAGGAGATTATGCAGGAGGCGCATCATTCCCAATACTCTATGCATCCTGGTGCCAATAAGATATATAGAGACATGAGGGAGCATGTATGGTGGTATGACTTGAGGCAGAAGGTAGCTAGCTTCGTGTCTAGATGCTTAGTTTGCTAGTAGGTCAAGGCGGAGAGACAGAGACTAGGAGGATTGCTTCAGCCTTAGCCCATTCTGGAGTGGAAATGAGAGCATGTTACTATAGATCTTATATCGGGGCTTCCGCGTTCTCCAGGAGTCAAGGATGCAATTTGGGTTATCGTGGACAGGTTAACCAAATCAGCCTACTTTCTGCCATTTAAAGTGGGTACATCTACGGAGTGACTTGCGGAGATGTATGTACGCTAGATTGTCAGATTGTACGGTATTCCAGTGAGCATTATCTCATATCGGGATAGCTGTCATGACCAGCACCCGATATAGGGGTACGAGTATGTGGGTACGTCCAGCCTACGCCACAGAATCGGTGGTAGAATACTGTCTTGGTCTTATATATAATCTAATATCTCACACAATGTATATAAAATACTGTCATACCATCTCATCTTGCAATGATACTCAATCACATATAAACTAAAGGAAGATGTAAGCACGATATGGAATAAAAAGAAAAGAAATACAATCTCAATACATCATATGGCCATCTCAAAACTAAACACAACTCCAGATCTTAAAACAATAATACAAACCAATGTCTAAATAGTAATAACTACTACAAGGTATAGAAATCTAAAAGGCCTCAGTCTCTGGCACTATCCTTGGGTGACACTCCATCTTTCGGTCCGTAGTGAGTGGGACACATCCTTTCTACCCATTTATCTGAAAAATATTTATCAGTCAGGAATGGAGCAAAGTATAACCCAATAGCAGTTCCAATTAATTGATAATGACTATAAACAGAAATAAATAATATAATACAAGATAAAAAACAATAAACAATATCAACTATGGTGGATGAACAGGTAAACAATGAATAATATGGTATAAACTGATCACGATGAACTAGAACAAAGCAATAGAATAAAACAATAAACTAGAATATGGTGAAGAACTATAACTATGTTAAGTGATTGAAATACTAGATAGATATGTGATCGGCTTGGGTGAACATTGTCTACTTTAACGTTGGATAAACATTATCTAAGTTAAACATTGAACATTGTCTAGGATTTTATCACATACCTAGCTAACACTTCCCCTTTTTCCCCAACTAGTATAATGGATCCAACCATGACATTGTGATACAAGATACTCAAGGCCATGTAAACTAAACTTTGAACACGAAACATTTAACATTGAACATTGAACTTTGAACTTTGAACATTGAACATTGTCTAAGTTAAACATTGAATCATTGAACATGAAATATTGTCTAAGTTAAACATTGAGAACACGAGGAACAAAGAATAATATATATAACATCCCATGACTGATCCATGTGTATACTAGTCCGTGTACCAATATGTCAAGTATCATGTACAATATTCCTAGATACTTGTATTATAGTAATTAATAAATAATAAAAACTATCAGAGAATGTACTCGCCTGTCATCCAAGCAATGAATGTCAAACTGTGTCCGAACTGGTGTCACACAAACCTATATATGGAATATTGTATTAATAGAAGGTATTAGAATTAATATAAGTTAAACTAGTCAAATTCTAGGTCATAAAGCCATTTCTAAGTCAAAATAGTCAAACTAGGTCAACTATCGATCAAACTAGTCAAAGTTGGTCAAACTAGCTATTTCTAGGTTGTATGAGTCTATCTCTAGGATATTGGGTCTATACACTACGCATCTAGGCCACACTAGCTATTCTAAGATACTAGAAAACAACAAGATACCATATCCTATGATACAAAAGTTTATTTATATGAAAATAGTAATTTTAGATATATATACAAGTCAAATATTATAACACTATATCAAAACAAATGTAATATGATACCTTGGCCTTGTACCAATGCGTATCATACCTATCTGGACACCCAAACTCAATATACACTATTATATACAATATATATTACATAGATAATATATATATATATATATATATATATATATATATGAATACACATGCACGGATAGGAATGAGAGCAAAACATCAAGCACGTGGAGTGCACCGCACCCGTATCACAGTAATTCTATGATACGCTTGCGATACTGCTCCAGCACACAACCAAACGTATCCCGGAGGATACGATCAAGTCTAAAATACTAATTATGAAATATACGAACCATAATTAGATCCACTATGTGTCCATGTCAAGAATTGATGTGCACAACTCCCCGTATCGGAGGAAACCCCCAAAATTAACCCAATTTATTAAATTGACAAGATAGGGCCTACACGTATCCAATTGTGGACACGACACTAGTCACAAACAAGCAATTATATGTTAATTTGGTCTAATTGACCAATTGACAAACACAACATATGCCAATCTCGGAATTCCCCCAAAATTGGCACCAAAATGCACGTAACTTCCACCGTAGGTCTCCGATGAACCTAAAATCAATTCCTATGGGTAGCCTATGCATGTGGGTTGGTTTCTCATAGTTAAATCTCAGATCTATAGTCTATTAGAAGGGAGAAAACTGAAATGTACCTATTGGGAGATAGATTCCCAATGAAAAGTCTCCAAATGCAAAGTAGCTCCTCTTTTTGTAGATCTTGGCCTCCTTTTCCTTGCTCCTTGCTTTCTCCTTGTAGATCCTTGATGTAGAAGCTTCAATGATGAATTTAGAAAGAGATTGATGAAGAATTGGTGGAGAAATGATGAGGGAATGGAGGAAATTTGAAAGAGGGAAAATATATATCTAGAATTTGGGGAAAATAATGAAATGGGAGCACTCTCTCTCCTCCTAATTATGGCTGGTAATAAACCCCTCTCCAAGCAATATAAAATATCTAAAATACCCTTTGGGCCTCTCATGAAGAAAATAATTAAGGAGGGAAGGTTCTAGTCTAATAGCTTCACTAATTAATCCAACCTCATAATCCATAGGCCTAATTAAATGGGCTCAAACTGAACTAATATAAATGTTGGGTTCATGCATCTAATAAAATAGGTTAGGTCCACTACACAAGTCTAAAATAAATACTACGTCTAAACCAACAATAAACAATATAATAAATAATTAATTACTCATGCACAATATTAAATATAACCCGACTAAAAAATAAAATACCATTGTCAATTACCAAACTACCCTTGATTGAAAAAGTGAGGCTGACAATCCTACCCACTTTAAAAAAAATTCGTCCTCGAAATTAAAGATGATCGTAACCCCCTCTAAGTCAACCCCAGTCTAAACTAAAACATACATCATGCACTTTAAAAGAATCACTAACTATGGTCTTTGTCCATCATAGTCTTGCAGTTTTCGACAGAGTATACTAACTACACAATAACATGCAAGCAGTCTATAGGGCAATAACTAACCACACAACAACAGATAGAAAGGAAATAAATAGAACAAAACTAGATAACTGATCACCTGAAGTGCTATCCTCTCTGACTGCCATTGCAAATGCCCTGTCCTGCTGGGGTGGCTCTCTATGCGGGTGGTGAACAGTCTGCGATCCCACAGGTGGCCTAGCTCCACCTCTCTGACCGTGATCTGATCTATACGGGTTGTTGGAATACTCCTTCACCTGATGGTCAGGGGAACCATAATACAAACATAGTCTAAGTCTCTTTCGACAGTTCTCCCAATCATGCCCATGCCTTCCATAATAGGCACAAGGAAAAGTCTACTGAAACTACCTCTGAGGCTGCTGCGGTGCCTGATGCACTGGTTTCTGAAACTGTTGCATCTGTTGAGCTGGTGCCCTAACTAGCATAAGGTAGTGTTGATACAGATATACTCTAGACTGCTGAAGGTGCGCTTTGCTGGGCCCGCACCACTACTCGCTCCTCCGGTGTCTCTTGGCCTCTTGGAGCCAAGCTCCAAATCATCTTTCGCCCGCTCCGCATGTCTCAAAATTTCCTTGAATATATCGGTATGGTCTCCAATAGTATGAGACTTAATCTTACTGTTCAGTCCCTTCCTAAACTTCCTAGCTCTGGCTCAAGGATTCTGTCCCTCAATAAATTATCCCAATCCGCAATACTCTGCCATATACTAGTCCACCGTCAAGTCCCCTTAGATGAGGTTCTGAAATTGACTCTCCAAAGTACTCTGAGCCCCATCCGGGAAGAACTTCTCTTTGAATAGTTCCTTGAAATCTCCCCAAGTAATTCCTGATGCTAATATCCTTGGGTCTGTCCTGAACCATGTCAAAGAAATATCGAACATCATACAACCCGTTGCCTCTATCTGTAGCATCTCTGGAATCTACGCCAGCCACAGGTTCCGCTCGATGTCCTCGATCCACTCGTCCGCATAGATAATCCCTTCTGTGCCCCTGAAGTCCTTCGGGCCCATCCTCTTGAAGTCGATAATGGTACCCGGCCTTGGCTGATGTGGAATAAACTGAGCTGGTGCCGTCTGTGGCTGGGCGGTAATAGCTCTTGCTAGTGCTGTAAGTATGATCTAGTGAGCATTCTCCATGTCGTAGGACCTCGGACTGTCGCTGCTGTGCCTCCATCATCTGCTGGAAGATCGCGAACATCTGCGTCTGATCGACTACTGGTGGTGGAGGTGGAAGATCCTCGGAAACAAATAGAGCTAACCTCCGAACTGGGGGAGGAGCACCCCCAAAGACGGCTGCTGAGACTCCCACCTGAACCGGTGAGGCGACCCTCTCAATTGAAGAAGAAACAGTAGTAGCTGCTACCCTCTCCGCATCAGGCCGAGAAGTATCTGAGGAAGCTACCGCTGTCCCCGAGCGATAGAATCTGATCTTCGGGGGCATCATGAAGACAGATTGAAATACGTAATCAATATTGAATATGATACGATACCATCAAAGAAGGACAATTTTTTTTTCAAGGAAAGCGATATTCCAAATGAAGATGACAAGATACAATTATGTTGGAATTATTTCCTATTTGTGATTGAGTATCCCTCTCATCCTAGTATCCTATATCCTATCTTATCGCAGGCTCACAGTACTACAACTAAGTCGTTGCACTACCACGATATCGCACAACTTACGAAGCCTGACCTGCATGGGCCACCACTAAAAATGTGTCACGACCCGCACCCGGTACAGGGGCACGAGTACATGGGTACGTCCAGCCTACGCCACAGAATCGGCGATAGAACGTTGTCTTGGTCTTCTATACTATATAATATCTCACACAATGTGTCACGCCCCAGTCCCAAAATATGTAGGACTAGGAATATGTAAGCATGTCAGTCGTATGTTTATGGAGACTCCAATATATGGAAACCATAACACATACGTACGTTGTATTATGAGCAATAATTTACAAGTGGTATATAATTGTCATAAGTCACATGGCATAACTAAATCTCATCCACAGAAATCATAAAGAAATAAATAACCAATCAACTATATAACTAAATTGAGTATTAGATGCTTGATAAGAACAAGTAGTTGGGTGGAGACAAATCCACTACCAAACTAGGATATAAAAGAAACAAAAATAAGTACATCAACTAATAATCAGAGAGGCTCGAAGAGAAGATCTTTTCGAAAGAGAGATAAGTAGCAAGTCCTAATCCATGCTCCTGCAAATACTCATGATCGTCTACACCTGGAAAGGGACCAGGTCCTCAAAGGGACGTAACAAGATACATAGAAGCATGGCAATAAAGTACTAAAAATAAATATCCAATAGGTCGCCTAACCGTCTATGTGAATGCACTTTGAGAAAAACTTTCCAATACGTGATCTATCTGGATAAAATGGGATTGGCATGATTCTCTCGGAGAATCAGGGGTCTACAAAGCATGACATCTTTTGAACCTCAGAGGCCGCCAGGCAATATATAGGGGTCATCCTGATCGCGCATCTCCGACGGAGCGTACGAGTTACACAAAAAAAGTACAAAGGAGCCCAAACGCCTTACTTATTGTCCTCCCCACCCCATGCTCTAACCATGTCATATCCATGACACGATGATACCTCTAATAACTGTCAAGTCTTCTAACATGCAAATTCTATCAGCAGCTATTCCCTATCTCACATCCCACACGTACTGATGATCAATTAATACGTAAGTCCGTGATCTATATAAGACTCACAACTCGTGTAAGAAATATTTCACAGCCAAATAAAATATAAGAATGTATCATGATCATATGGTGGTCTCATAAAACTAGGTCAGCATGCATAATATATAATAAAGACAAATACGATGCCACCGTCATTGCACCCAAGTTATTCTTGGACGCGCAGTTTATATAGCAGTAAAAATATATGAACTAAATAGACAAAAATAAAATACATGCATCATATGGAATATAAATCACAGTACAATGGCAAGTTATACTTGCCTAGCAAAAAAGTTGCGTAATATAAACGTCCAGGTGTCAATCACAAGGGATCAAAAACTATGGCGTCCGAATAAATATCTCCGAATGCTGAAATAAACATTACCAACGTTCCCAAAATAAGCAAAATAGCTATAAAATACTACCATTTCGTCCAATTTAGACACAGGCAAAACCGGTAATTTCGGGTCAAAGCGGGTCCACAAGTGGGCCACTTTGCACCGAAAAGCATGCCAGTGGTAAAGGTCTCTAAATGGGACAAATTATAGGTCAAACAAATTTTAAACGTCGATACGAACACAAAGGTATATCCAATTTTAAATTTCGGTGAGCTGAACACAAATTTGCCCTTAAAGTCAACCATGGAGCCCATAAATAGGCGGCTTGGTCAACTATCTCAGAATCGCGTGAAACTTAGGTCACAGGACCAGCGTGATACCATGAATCCAATAGTGCAAATTTTGTCGCATTTTGACGAGCATACACAAAATGGTATGGTATTTTGTAAAAGTTACGATACGAGACCTTTTTACTGATACGGGTTGATTCTGACGCGCACACACGTCCGAATCAGCTTTCACGAAAGCCCACACATCAGGACATACCATATGTACCTTTCGGTGTAATTGGTATACGATAAGACGATCCCGTTTGGCGGGGTGCGCTCCATATCACAATATTTTAATTTTAAAAATAATAAGTTTTTGGTCGTTTTGGAGGTCGAATAATTTAACACATAGAACAAATTAACAAAAACTAAAAGAACAAAAAAAATCTCGATTATATGGAGAAGAAAAACCCTTTAATTAGTTTTCAAAAATATTAAACAAGTTGGCGGCAAATTGGGAGTGAACATGGGGGTTTGGATTGAAATTTCTGGACTGTTTTGGTCAGTTTTTTGGCCATTTTTCGGCTGAATTTTTGACAAATCTAGGGCACAAAACCTTGTCCCGCTTGAATGAAAATCCTAGAGGGTTAGGTTGTGAACGTATACGGATAAACCGCTCGAGAAAAGGACTAGAGATGAGAGAGATACATCACCGTGAAGATGGGTTCGGGCTGCTGTGCACTACGCGCGTGCACGGGGACGGACGGCGGTGGTCCGAGCGGCTGCGGCGGCGGTGCCGACGCGAGGGCCGCGGTCGGCCGGAGGGGGACGGTCGCCAGAGGTCGGCGGTCCGGGGGAGGAAACTAGGGTTAGGGTTTGAGTTAGGGTTTGTGTATAGGTTTTATGTTCTGTTTTATATATATATATATATATATATATATATATATATATATATATATATATATATATATATATATATATATATATATATATATATATATATATATATATATTAGAGAGAGGGAGGGAGAGATGGGATTCCTTTGGGTGAGGGGGAATAGGAATTGGGTTGGGGTTAATTAGTTAGATTTTGGTTTTATTAGGATTTTATTATTAGGGGTTTTAGGTTAGGTTATTTTGTTATTTCTTTTCTTTTCTTTTCTTTTCTTTTCTTTTTTTTCTTTTTCTTTTTCTTTTTCTTTTTCTTTTTCTTTTTCTTTTTCCATTTCTTTTTCTTTTTCTTTTTAATTATTTCTATTACTAATACTATTATTATTATTAACATTATTATTATTATTATTATTATTATTATTATTATTATTATTACCATTATTATTATTATTATTATTATTATTATATTATTATTATTATTATTATTATTATTATTATTATTAATCATATTAACATATATATATTTATATATATATATATATGATGTTAAGAATCCAAAAATAGTATTTGCACACCAAATAAATTCTAAAAAATTACTTTTTAAAGTTCTAACAAAATACCACACTCAAAATATTTTATGTAATATTTTATAATTAATATTTAGATATTTATCTAGTTATAATAAATTATATAATTATATTATCTAATTAACTAAGTATTTAATTAAATGGTTATCCACTAAACAGATAATAGTAAATAATGTGCATATCTTACAAAAAGAGAATTTACCTAATCTGGCATGGAGAATTATGGGATGTTAATTGTAGAAAAGTTGGGATTAGAAAATAATCACAAATAAATTATATATATATATTATATAAATATTTAACAATTAATCTATGGTCGTTATACGAATGTCATACTAACCCCAAGGGATCGAATTCTTGTACCACGAAAAGATCCTACATATAGTGTCTCCTGTGTAGGCTATTTTCTATGAAATACAATACAGATTTTGGGGCCATCCTATATTATTAATGTCTAAAAAATGGTAAAGTATCCTAATAAATTTATTGGATTTTAATTAATTAAAATAAAGTCTAGAACAAATACAGGAAATACAAAATACACACAAAATACCTATTTTCGGGTAAGAGATTTACACAATGTATATAAAATATTGTCATGCCATCTCATCTTACAATGATACTCAATCATATATAAAACTAAAGGAAGATGTAAGCACGATATGGAATAGAAAGAAAAGAAATACAATCTCAATACATCACATGGCCATCTCAAAACTAAACACAACTCCAGATCTCAAAATAATAATACAAACCAATGTCTAAATAGTAATAACTACTACAAGGTATAGAAATCTAAAAGGCCTCGGTCTCTGGCACTATCCTCGAGTGACACTCCATATGTCGGTCCGTAGTGAGTGGGACACATCCTTTCTAACCATTCATCTAAAAAATATTTTTCAGTCAGGAATGGAGCAAAGTATAACCCAATAGCAGTTCTAATTAATTGATAATGACTATAAAAAAATAGAGAATATAATACAAGACAAAAAATAATAAACAATATCAACTATGGTAGATGAACAGGTAAACAATGAACAATATGGTATACACTGATCACGATGAACTAGAACAAAGCAATAAAATGAAACAATGATCTAGAATATGGTGAAGAACTGTAAATATACTAAGTGATTAAAATACTAGATAGATATGTGATCGGCTTGGGTGAACATTGTCTACTTTAACGTTGGATAAACATTGTCTAAGTTAAACATTGAACATTGTCTAGAATTTGATCACATACCTAGCTAACACTTTCCCTTTTTTCCCAACTAGTACAATGGATCCAACCATGACACGTTGTGATACAAGATACTCAAGGCCATGTAAACAATAAATCTTGAACACGAAATATTGAACATTGAACATTGAACTTTAAACTTTGAACATTGAACATTGTCTAAGTTAAATATTGAGTCATTGAATACGAAATATTGTCTAAGTTAAATATTAAGAATACGAGGAACAATGAACAATATATATAATATCCCATGACTGATCCAAGTGTATACTAGTCCGTATACCAATGTGTCAAGATTCATGTATAATATTTCTAGATACTTGTATTATAGTAATTAACAAATAATGGAAACTATCAGAGAATGTACTCGCCTGTCGTCCAAGCAATGAATGTCAAACTGTGTCCGAACTGGTGTCACACAAATCTATATATGGAATATTGTATTAATACAAGGTATTGGAATGAATATAAGTTAAACTTGTCAAATTCTAGGTCATAAAGCCATTTCTAAGTCAAAACAGTCAAACTATATCAACTATCGGTCAAACTAGTCAAAGTTGGTCAAACTAGCTATTTCTAGGTTGTATGAGTCTATCTCTAGGATATTGGGTCTATACACTACGCATCTAGGCCACACTAGCTATTCTAAGATACTAGAAAACCAACATGATACGCAAGTTCATTTATATGAAAATAGTAAATTTAGATATATATACAAGTCAAATATTATAAAACTATATCAAAACAAATGTAGTATGATACCTTGGCCTTGCACCAATGCGTATCACACCTATCTCAATACTTAAACTCAATATACACTATTATATACAATATATATTACATAGATAACATATATATATATATATATATATATATATATATATATATATATATATATATATATATATATATATCAACGTATAGGAATGAGAGCAAAATATCAAGCACGTGGAGTGCACCGCACCCGTATCACACTAATTCTATGATACACTTGCGATACGGCTCTAAAACACAACCAAACGTATCCCGGAGGATACGAGCAAGTCTAAAATACTAATTATGAAATATACGAACCATAATTAGATCAACTATGTGTCCGTGTTAAGAATTAATGTGCACAACTCCCCGTGTCGGAGGAAACCCCCAAAATTAACCCATTTCGTCAAATCTACACGTATCCAATTATGGATATGACACTAGTCACAAACAAGCAATCATATGTTAATTTGGTCTAATTGACCAATTGACAAACACAATATGTGCCAATCTCGGAATTCTCCCAAAATTGGCACCAAAATGCACGTAACTTCCACCGTAGGTCTCCGATGAATCTAAAACCAATTTCTATGGGTAGCCTATGCATGTGGGTTGGTTTATCATGGTTAAATCTCAGATCTAGAGTCTATTAGAAGGGAAAAAACTGAAATATATCTATTGTGAGATGGATTCCCAATGAAAAATCTTCAAATGCAAAGTAGCTCCTCTTCTTGTAGATTTTGGGCTATTCTTCCTTGTTCCTTGCTTCCTTCTTTTAGATCCTTGATGTAGAAGCTTTAACAATGAATTTAGAAAGAGATTGGTGAAGAATTGGTTGAGAAATGATGAGCGAATGGAGGAAATTTGGAAGAGGGAAAATATAGATATAAAATTTGGGGAAAATAATAAAATGAGAGCACTATCTCTCCTCCTAACTATGGCTGGTCATAAACCCTCTCCAAGCAATGTAAAATGTCCGAAACACCCCTTGGGCCTCTCATGAAGAAAATAATTAAGGAGGCAATGTTCTAGTCTAATAGTTTCACTAATTAATCCAACCTCTTAATCCATGGGCCTAATTAAATTGGCTCAAAGTAAACTAATCAATATGTTGGGTTTATTCATCTAATAAAATATGTTAGGTCCACTACACAAGTCTAAAATAAATACTACATCTAAACCAACAATAAATAATATAATAAATAATTATTTACTAATGCACAATATTGAATACAACCCTCCTAAAAAATAAAATACCATTGTCAATTACCAAACTATCCTTCATTAAAAAAGTGAGGGTGACAATAGCCGTTTTATGTCCCATTTTTGGAGCAATTTACATACTAGCTCGGGCACTCAGCACAAGTTCAGTACCGCTTACCACCCTCAGACGGACGGACAGACAGTCGGAGAGGACTATTCAGACTCTCGAGAACATGCTACGCACCTGTGTTTTGGATCTTGGAGGTTCTTGGAAAGATCACCTTTACTTGGTAGAGTTTTCATACAATAATAGCTACCAAGCCAGCTTTGAGATGTCACCAATCGAGGCATTGTATGGGCGGAGGTGCCGCACTCCGTTGTCCTGGGATGATGTTGGTGACAGAGCTTTATTGGGACCATAGATGGTAGTGGATGCAGCAGAGAAGGTGAAGCTTATCATGGACAGACTTCGAGTAGCATAGGACATGTAGCGACATTAGGCCGATAGCCACCGGAGACCTTTGAAGTTTGAGGTATAGCTTTAGTTTGTTTACTTGTGCTTAATTGTTCTTTTGTTAGAGTGCTAAGTTTGTGTTTCGTGCTAGGTTGGCGGTCTATTTTTCTTGAGAATTTTTTTGACACGTGGCACGATTTGTTTCAATGGTGGCGACAAGCCTAGTCCACAATTCATCGGTCCTTTCAGTATTCTTGAGAGGGTCAGTGCAGTCGCTTACAGACTAGACTTACCACCGGCACTGGAGGAAGTGCACAACGTATTTCAAGTGTCACAGTTAAGACGGTACGTGGCAGATCTCAGTCATATGTTGGATCACTCGGAGACAGAGGTGGGCCCTACTCTCAGCTATCCAGAGCAGCCAGTGGAGATTCTGGATCGGAGAGAGAAGGTACTGAGGAACCAGACAATTCCTTTGGTGTGCATCGCGTGGATGCATCACTCGCCAGAAGAGAGTACCTGAGAGCGAGATATCGAGATGTGTGAGCGATATCCGTATCTATTCGAGCCGTGAGGTATAATTCTTTCTTTCATTATATTGGTTGCTTTTGATTGATAGTTTCTTCCTTAATTTCGAGGACAAAATTTTCTATTTGTGCATTACATGATTTATTTATTTATGGTATTATTATTATTATTATTATTATTATTTGCTAGTGTAGATTTATTTTTGGACTTGTGTAGTGGACCAAACCCAATTATTTAGAATGCATGAACCAACTTTTAGTTGAGTCTAATTTGAGCCCATGAATTAGGCCCATGGATTAGGAGGCTTAATTAATTAGAGAAGCCAATAGACTCTAATCTTGCCTCCTTAATTAAATTCTTTATGAGAGGCCCCAAGGGGTATTTTTGACTTTTCACATTGCATGGAGGGTGTATATAGGCCGGCCACCTCTAGGAGGAGAGAGAAAATCATTTTATTCTAAATTTCCAAATTCTAGATCTACAATTTTCCTCTCCAAATTTCCTCCATTCTCTCATCAATTCTCCATCAATTCTTCACCAATCTCTTTCCAAATTCATCATTGAGATTTCTACACCAAGGATCTATAAGAAGAAAGCAAAGAGCAAGGAGGAGGAGGCCAAGATCTACAAGGAGAGGAGCTACTTGGCAATTAGGGACTTTTTATTGGGAATCCATCTCCCAATAGATAAAATTTAGTTTTTCTTCTTCTAATAGACTCTAGATGTGAGATTTAACTATGAGAAACTAATCCACATGCATAGGCTACCCATAGCAACTAGTTTTATGTTCATTGGAGACCTACAGTAGAAGTTATGACCAATTTGGTGCCAATTTTGGGGGAATTCCAAGATTGACACATGTAGTGCTTGTTAATTAATCTAATAGATCTAATTGACACTTGATTGTTTGTTTGTGACTAGTGTCGTGTCCATAATTGGATATGTGTAGGCCGTATCTCGTCAATTGACAAACGGGTTGATTTGGGAGTTTTCTCCCGACACGGGGCCTTGTGCATATTATATTATGACATGGACACGTAGACACTCTAATTACTATACATATTATTTATAATTTATGTATTAGACTTGTACGTGTCCTTCGAGATACGTTTTGTTGTGTGTTGGAGCTGTATCGCAAGCTTATCATAGAAAAAGTGTGATACGGGTGCGATGCGCTCCATGTATTTGTGGCTTGGCTAATTTTATTATACATGCATGTATAATTATATATATGTAAGCTATCTATGTCTTATATAGAGTATATAATGGTGTATATTATGTTTGAGTTGTTATGTGTGGGTCTATGTGTGTATATATATACATATATATATAGTGGTATATATAAACCTATAACTAGTTGTATATCTATATACATATTTATATATATGTTTTTGTATATAGATTCATATTTATATGTATGTGTATATATATATATATATATAAATATATATATATATAAATATATATATATATATATATATATATATAATTGGTATATATATATAAGAGTGTTAGACATTGGATTGATATGTTTGTGGAGTATTATAGCTATCTATGTATATAGATATAGTTATCTATATGTATATACCTATATAGTGATATATATTGTTATAAGAGGTATATACTTATATGGTTGTTACTTGTGGTGTGTGGTGTATGAGGACTTGGGGTTGGAGTGTAACTGTAGTGGCAGTTCAGCCACAGCAGGATTGGACACCAGGCTATACTATGTACATTTGCATATTTCGGTGAAGAGAACAGCAACTGCAATAAAGAGAACATCAACTAGAATAGCAACTACAACTACAGTGAAGAGAACAACAACTGCAGTGAAGAGAACAACAACTGCAGCAGAGTTCACAGTGAAGAGAACACAACAGCAGCAATAAGTCCCTGTGTGCATATTTTATACAGTTTGAGCTCAATCCCTGTGTAGTTTAGAATATAGGAGGAGAACAGTAGTAGTTCGAGCAAGGGGGGAAAGGGTACAGTCTACTGGGAGCTCGGACAATTTTGTTTAGCATCACAGTACAGGAAACAGTGGCAGTATCGGATAGTCCACTGTGCAGTATTTACTGCACAGTATCGGGCAGTGTATCAGTCACTGGCCAACCTTTTTTCAGTTAGTTCAGTGGGTAGATTTCAGTTTCAAGTATCAGTGAGTTAGGTAGTTAGTTGATCTATTAGTTAACATATAGTTTGGTTTCAGTTTTAGTTAGTTGAGTGAGGTATCGAGAAGTATCAGTGAGGTTCATTTCAGGTAAGGTTTATGAGTTAAGTGTAGTATTAGGATTATTTGTGTTAGTTGAGATTTTGATATGGAGGTCAGTGTATCAAGTATCAGTTTCAATTAAGGTATTGTTAGTATGTAGTGCCAGTTAGTTTAGTTGTGAATTAACTATTAGGTTAGCTAATAGTAACTAGTACATATATATATATATATATATATATATATATATATATATATATATATATATATATATATATATATATATATATATATATATATATATATTCATATTAGTGTAGATATACCTTATTAGTTTAATAGTTAGCTAAAAATATATATGTATACCTACTTTGGTTGTTAGTTTAACAGTTAGCCTATATATGTGTACTATAGTGTAGTTGTATTGTTAGTACATAAAGGGTATGCTAGTAGTTAGTGGTGAGTTATATTATATGTACTAGTTATATGTATTAGTTGAGTTGTCAGGGATACCAAGGTATTGGGCAGATACTAAGGTATTGAGTTGGGTATCGAGTTAGGAGCGATACCCATTGGTACAAGGCCAAGGTATCTTATTTCAATTAATTTTATCTAATATTATAATATTTAATTTATATATGTATAAAAACCCTATTTTATATTAGAAAACTTATGTATCTTAGGATACGACTCTTTGAATGCATTATTGTGTGTTAGCTTAGCTAGCATAGCATAGTTTTATAGCATATCGACTTAGTAACTTAGTATTAGACTCTTGCAACCTAGAATTCATTGGTTTGACTTAGAAATGGCATATCGACCTAGAATTGCATCAACTTCACTTATTTTTATTATTGAACCTTGAATTGATGCAACATACCATATATAGGTTGTGAGAAACCAGCTTGGGCATCGAGAGACACTTTGCCCAGGACTTCAAGCGAGTACATTTTTCTGATTATTTTTAATTCATAATATTATAAATATGCATGTTCTAGAATTGTATACATTGATCCCGACACAGTGATTTCACGGACTGGTGCTATATGAATCCCTTCAGGAGGTGTTATCCCCTACCGTGTTCAACGAGTACCCAGTCACATATATTTTATCGTGTGTATCGGGCATTGACTTTTATGTACTACTTGTGCATCCACTATTTCATGTGCTAGTGTGACTATATCGTGTTTATGTATGTAACGTGTCATGATTGGATCCATGAGTATTGGTTGGGGAGGGGGAGTAGGAGTTGGTTATGTGATCAAATCCCTTTTGATCTCATGTGCATGTCGATTATACATCTCGCGTATAATAGAGTTACCTTTATACCTCATGTGCAACCTAAGCCGATCACATAACAAACTTGCACTCTAAATCACATAGATAGTATTCTTGTTCTCAACTTACAGTTTATTTTCCATATTTACTTTCCAGTTCATATTGTGCTTATTGCCTGTTCTCTTTGTATTGTACATTCTTACTACTTGTGTATCTTGTATCCATTTTCTATTACATGTTATATATGCTCGATTATGTATTTGAAACTGCTTTCAGAGGTATGTACTTCGCTCCAATCCTGACTGGATATATTTTTTAGATGGTTGGCTAGAGGAGCTGTGTCCCACAGATCATGGCCCTCAGGAGGGTGAGACATTAGAGGATACTTCCCTAGAGCACGAGGATATAGTACCAGTGATCGAGGAGGTCTAGATTATTGGTTTGGTGATTTTGTATTAGACTATTCTTTTGTTGAGATTCACAGTTGTATTATTATTTCAGACCTGTGGATTGTATCTTGTTTCTTTCCTTCGCTATTCCATTCGTGCATTATTCTTCCTTAGTTTGTTTTGTGATTGAGATTAGTTATATTTATGAGATACCATGTTGCTCCTTCGTTTAGAGTTGAGATGATTGACATGTACAATATTATATTATCGAGATGTTAGATAGTTAGAAATGACCCTGACAGCGTTCTACCGCCGATTCTACAGCGTAGGCTGGGTGTAACCATGTATTCGTACCCGAATATCTGGGTGCAGGTCGTGACAATATGTATAGAGATAGATATAGATAGATGAGTATATATGTATGTGTGTTATGTGTTTGAGTTGTGAGTATGTGTGTAAGGAGAGCGTATATATATGTGTCACGCCCCAGTCCCAAAATACCGAGGGACTGGACACGTGGCAATGGCCAGCAGCATGCACCGATGGACAAATCCAATTTAATGGATCCATCGGGCATACTTAAGCTGTATTACATCAATCAGGGTTTTACTATTCTCATCCACAGATATAAGATAGCAACATAAGCAAAAGAATTATTAAACAACAACAGTCAAAGCAAATAAAATCAGAGAACAATCCGATATTAAGTCTGTTTACACCAGTTCTCAAAGACAGGAAATAAAGTGTTCATTTAAACAGGAAATAAAGTCTATTTGCCATAATATTGAGCATGGCGAAGCAATTGTTCAGGAGAAGTCTTCAGCGATCACCTCGTCTTCAGGTTCGGGTACTGCTCTGAGTAATGCTCCTGTTCCGTACACCTCTGGGTAGATCTCGTCTGCTAAATCTGGGGACATAATCCATTCCAGGTCCTCAGGGGACATAGCAAGGTACAGAAAACACGAGCCAAAATATAATGCAGTGCAGAAATAAAAAAATAACAGGGTAAGTAACTAACCAGCTAAGTGATCATGCAAGATGAGAGTTATTAATCATACTTCAGGCTGAGACTACTACAGGATCTGTGACAAGAAACCATAGCAGTATTTTTTTCTCGAAGGGCCAGTACAGGTGCCAAAGCTCTGTGTCAGAGACTAGGACACTTCCAGATAACAATATATATAAATAATCAGCCTTGATATGGTAATACTCTCCCCACCCAATGTAATCTCACGTCACAGTTCTCAATGTTCATGTTACGCAAGATTAAAACTAATACAGTCAGTCATTTATTAAGTTCTAAGAAAATAAGCTTAAATCATGAAATCTATACAAAACCTCCTTGAATAATCAGGAAGATTCTATATCATGCTTTGTGTCAGGTGTCCTGGGTATAAAGTACTGGATAGGGCAAGTACAACAGTCACAGAAATTAAAGCAAGAGAATCAAATGAATCAATAACTGTATTTTATGGCAAGGTACACTTGCCTGAGTTTACTGCTCCAATTGTAGCTCGAGCTTCAGCTGGATTTCCAGGCAGTACTCCGGTTGCTGAAACAAACATCACCAACAGATCCAGAAAATATTAATCAGCTAGGAACGCCTGTCCTTGAGTCCAATTTGGAGACAAGGGCAAAAACGTTATTTTCGGGTCAAGACGGGATCGAAATGTGGGCCGCTTTGCACCGAAAAATGCGTCAGGGTCAAAGGTCTCCAAATTAGTCCAACTTAGTGTCAACAGGTCAGGAACGATGATACGAACCTAACAAAACTTCCAGAATTGGATTCCGATGAGCCGTTCTCAAAATCGTCCGTTGGGTGGAGCCTGTGGGGCCCATAACACACGATTTTGTCAACGTTCTCAGAATTGAACCAAACTTGGCTCACAGGACCAGCGTATTGCTACGAGTCCGATGGCGCAAATTTCGTCTTGATCCGACGTGTGTACACTAAGTTACAGCGAGAATCAGAAAAGTCGGATACGGGACGATGTCCGCAGATACGTACTGATTCCGGTGTGCACGCACATCCGAATCAGCTTCTGCGAAATCCCGTACGTCCGTATCAACGACGCGCACGTATCGGTAAAGACCGCACGCGACCAAGTCGTCCCGTTTGGCGGGGCGTACTCAGTTCCGGGGTAAAACAGGGTGTTGGTTTTCCTGTTTTTGGATTGCGGTGTGCGATCACCACAGGACGCGATGCCCCGAGCGGTTTGTCCGGGCACCGAGAGGGTCATACAGGCTACGCGATACAATTTACGGAATCGAATTTCGAGCTACGAGCAAAAAATTATGGGTACCTGAAGTGGTCCGAGAAACCGAGGCAAAATCGTGTCCGACACGACAGTGTCCTGTGTCAACACTGTTCTTGTGTCCGGCTGAGCTGAATCGTGTCCTGCTGTGTCCTCAGTTAGGGTTTACTGTGTCCAGCCTAGGGTTTACTGTGTCTGAGGCTACTGATGGCCGACGTCGGCTGATATGGCCGAAAGGAGGCCGGGGACGGCGAGCTTGCTGTTAGCTGCTGGGTCGGGAAGTCACCGGAGGAGGAAGGGAGAAAGTCGCTGGCGGTCGACGGCGAGGCTAGGAGGAGGGTGGCGCTGCGTCTGAGGGAGGCGGTGGCGGTGAGGGCTCGGCGAGGCGGGGTCTGAGGATTACGGCGGGTGGCTGGGAGATCCGACGGGTAGGGTTTATATAGGAGAGATGGGGAAGGGAATCGTCGGCCGACGAGGGAAAGCAGGAACGGAGGGGTCGTCCGGTGAGGGGAAGCCGAAGAGGAAGGGGTGGACGTTACGCAGCGGCGAGGCGGCGCGGCAGTTTCCGGTGGCGAGGGAGGTGAGAAGTCGGGCAGAGGAGAGGTTGGGGGAGATGAGGTTCGGGTCGGGTCGGGCTTAGCGGGTCGGGTCTGACCCGGATCCGACCCGCTAAGGGGTTGGGCCGGGTTCGGTTCAATCAGACCGGCCGGTCCGGTTTTGACTCTGGGTTTGGGTTGGTTCAATAGGGTTTAATTAATTTAAATAAAACAATGGTTTTTAAAGCTTTAAAAATTCTTCCGGGGTCCAATAAATTCTCGAAAAATTACCCTATGTCTGGTTTTTTATTTTACACCATAAAATATTACTTTTATAATATTTTAATACTATTTATTAACAATTAAAAATTAAAGAACCTTAATTTAATTAGGGAAAATTCCCAGAAAATTCCAGAAATTCCAGAAAATGTAAAAATCCAATAATTAAAATTCTCTTGAAAATCAGGGGGTTTACATTCTACCCCCCTTAAGAGGATTGCGTCCTCGCAATCAAAGATTAACCGGTCAGCAGAGATGACACGGTTGCAACCATTGTTCGAAGCACATCAAAATCAAGGAGCACCTAGGAAAAATTATTTTCTTAAGCATTAAAAGTTATGCAATTTCCCAAATGTGGGAAATCTAGAAAATTACAGTTTTAGAAAACCAGATTATCTTTAAAACATATTAGTTTAATAATTCTGAGTTATTATCAAGTTCAATACTAGGTTAACACTAGGTTGTCATTTATTAGCAAGTTAAAGTTATCAGGTTAAAGTTATCAGGTCAAGTCTGGGGTCACAAACCAGCAGGCACGAACTACAAAAATGCTAGAAACGGAACAACTATAAAGACTTACTCGCATTAGCTACGCCATGGTTCTGCGCGTCTCCCACAGTCATCGCGAAAACTTGGCCGCGTCCTTGAGGTGGTGCTCTCTGATGTTGCTGGGCTTGCTGGTAAGGTGCTGCTTGATGTGCCAAGGGTGGCCTTGGTTTATGTCCTCCTGGTGCTGGTAGAGCTTGTTGGTTTGCCCTTGGTGCTTCCCTACGATCAGGGCAGTCCTTTACTGCATGCTGTCTGGATCCGCAACTTAAGCACAGTCCGTGTTTACGTCTACACTCCTTCTCAACATGGCCTATCTTACCGCAGTAATAACAAGTAGGAAGAGTCAAAGTTTTGGATGCAGGTCCCTGTGGTGCTTGATGCAGATGAGGTTTTTTTGGCAGCTTCTCCATTGTTTGTCCTGGCTGGTACTGATGTGGAAGGCCTCTTCAAACTGGTTTCTCTCCTGGTGACGCGTTCCATGCGTCGAGCTGCAGCAAGGACGTCCGTGTACGAAGTTGGTGCGACAGATCCAATCAGTTTCTGTAGTTCGATGTTGAGTCCATCGAAAAACTTCTCGGCCTTCTCTACTTCTGTCGGGATCAAGGTAGGAGCGAAGCGACTCAGACGAATGAACTCGGCGTTGTACTCTTCCACCGTCATAGCATCCTGAGTGAGGCGATTGAACTTGTCCCTCAGTTCTGATCGAGCGATAGCAGGTATGTACATCTCCTGGAAGAGTCTGAAGAACTCTTCCCAAGTAACTCGGTCTGGTCCGAGCCTAGTCTCTTCGGATAGCCACCAGTGATGAGCATTGTCCGTCAATTGCATTCTGACGGCAGTCATCCAACGTTCTTGTGGAAGCTCAGCTGCTTCTAATTGATGCCGAATATTGGTGAGCCATTCATGCACTTCTGTTAGTCCTTCCTTGCCCGAAAAGGTACGGGGCTTGAGCTGGCGGAAGTCTGTGATAGAGCCCGTCGGTTGCCGTCTAGCTGGTAGGTTGGCCTGCTCCAGTGCATTTACTAGACTGTTCCTCAAGTATTCAGCTTCGCGATATTGGGCTTCAGTTTGGACTTGTTGCTGAGCTTGCATCATTGCGTAGAACATCTGGAACATCTGCTGTCCGTCCATTGCTTGGCCTGGTGGAAAGACAGGCATCTGTGGAGTGAACTGGGGCGAAAGTGGAATATCATCACGCCGAAATCGGGAAGATTGCGGATCTGCTTGTCTGCTTCGGTGAGTAGAGGGATCTCCACTCAATAGCGTTACTTCGTCTTCTCCATAGGTGGTTTCAGCACCTATTGGTGTTCTTGCTGGAGTTTCGTCATTTTCTCGTGGATCCATTACTCTGCATCAACAATAAACTATAAGAGGCGCACAGGAGTCAAGGCAAGATGTAAGTCAAAAATTAGTTCGAATACGATACAGATATCAAAAATGATTCAAGCAAGTGGATGAGATCCTAAAAACTTATCATATTCTTATTGCAGGCCTATTCGGTCCCTAAGTTGAAACCGAACAATTTAAGTCGTTGACCTGCATAGGCCACCACAAAAACCATGTCACGCCCCAGTCCCAAAATACCGAGGGACTGGACACGTGGCAATGGCCAGCAGCATGCACCGATGGACAAATCCAATTTAATGGATCCATCGGGCATACTTAAGCTGTATTACATCAATCAGGGTTTTACTATTCTCATCCACAGATATAAGATAGCAACATAAGCAAAAGAATTATTAAACAACAACAGTCAAAGCAAATAAAATCGGAGAACAATCCGATATTAAGTCTGTTTACACCAGTTCTCAAAGACAGGAAATAAAGTGTTCATTTAAACAGGAAATAAAGTCTATTTGCCATAATATTGAGCATGGCGAAGCAATTGTTCAGGAGAAGTCTTCAGCGATCACCTCGTCTTCAGGTTCGGGTACTGCTCCGAGTAATGCTCCTGTTCCGTACACCTCTGGGTAGATCTCGTCTGCTAAATCTGGAGACATAATACATTCCAGGTCCTCAGGGGACATAGCAAGGTACAAAAAACATGAGCCAAAATATAATGCAGTGCAAAAATAAAGAAATAACAGGGTAAGTAACTAACCAGCTAAGTGATCATGCAAGATGAGAGTTATTAATCATACTTCAGGCTGAGACTACTACAGGATCAGTGACAAGAAACCATAGCAGTGTTTTTTTCTCGAAGGGCCAGTACAAGTGCCAAAGCTCTGTGTCAGAGACTAGGACACTTCCAGATAACAATATATATAAATAATTAGCCTTGATATGGTAATACTCTCCCCACCCAATGTAATCTCACGTCACAGTTCTCAATGTTCATGTTACGCAAGATTAAAACTAATGCAGTCAGCCATTTATTAAGTTCTAAGAAAATAAGCTTAAATCATAAAATCTATACAAAACCTCCTTGAATAATCAGGAAGATTCTATATCATGCTTTGTGTCAGGTGTCCTGGGTATAAAGTACTGGATAGGGCAAGTACAACAGTCACAGAAATTAAAGCAAGAGAATCAAATGAATCAATAACTGCATTTTATGGCAAGGTATACTTGCCTGAGTTTACTGCTCCAATTGTAGCTCGAGCTTCAGCTGGATTTCCAGGCAGTACTCCGGTTGCTGAAACAAACATCACCAACAGATCCAGAAAATATTAATCAGCTAGGAACGCCTGTCCTTGAGTCCAATTTGGAGACAAGGGCAAAAACGTTATTTTCGGGTCAAGGCGGGATCCAAATGTGGGCCGCTTTGCACCGAAAAATGCGTCAGGGTCAAAGGTCTCCAAATCAGTCCAACTTAGTGTCAACAGGTCAGGAACGATGATACGAACCCGACGGAACTTCCAGAATTGGATTCCGATGAGCCGTTCTCAAAATCGCCCGTTGGATGGAGCCTGTAGGGCCCATAACACACGATTTTGTCAACGTTCTCAGAATCGAACCAAACTTGGCTCTCAGGACCAGCGTATTGCTATGAGTCCGATGGTGCAAATTTCGTCTCGATCCGACATGTGTACACTAAGTTACAGCGAGAATCAGAAAAGTCGGATACGGGGCGATGTCTGCGGATACGCACTGATTCCGGTGTGCACGCATATCCGAATCAGCTTCTGCGAAATCTCGCACGTCCGTATCAACGACGCGCACGTATCGGTAAAGACCGCACGCGACCAAGTCATCCCGTTTGGCGGGGCGTACTCAGTTCCGGGGTGAAACAGGGTGTTGGTTTTTCTGTTTTTGGATCGCGGTGTGCGATCACCACAGGACGCGATGCCCTGAGCGGTTTATCCGGGCACCGAGAGGGTCATACAGGCTACGCGATACAATTTACGGAATCGAATTCCGAGCTACGAGCAAGAAATTATGGGTACCTGAAGTGGTCCGAGAAACCAAGACAATATCGTGTCCGACACGACACTGTGTCCTGTGTCAACACTGTTCTTGTGTCCGGCTGAGCTGAATCGTGTCCTGCTGTGTCCTCAGTTAGGGTTTACTGTGTCCAGCCTAGGGTTTACTGTGTCTGAGGCTACTGATGGCCGACGGCGGCTGATATGGCTGGAAGGAGGCCGGGGACGGCGAGCTTGCTGTTAGCTGCTGGGTCGGGAAGTCACCGGAGGAGGAAGGGAGGAAGTCGCTGGCGGTCGACGGCAAGGCTAGGAGGAGGGTGGCGCTGCGTCTGAGGGAGGCGGTGGCGGTGAGGGCTCGGCGAGGCGGGGTCTGAGGATTACGGCGGGTGGCTGGGAGATCCGGCGGGTAGGGTTTATATAGGAGAGATGGGGAGGGGAATCGTCGGCCGACGAGGGAAAGCTGGAGCGGAGGGGTCGTCCGGTGAGGGGAAGCCGAAGAGGAAGGGGCGGACGTTACGCAGCGGCGAGGCGGCGCGGCAGTTTCCGGTGGCGAGGGAGGTGAGAAGTCGGGCAGAGGAGAGGTTGGGGGAGATGAGGTTCGGGTCGGGTCTGACCCGGATCCGACCCGCTAAGGGGTTGGGCCAGGTTCGGTTCAATCAGACCGGCCGGTCCGGTTTTGACTCTGGGTTTGGGTTGGTTCAATAGGGTTTAATTAATTTAAATAAAACAATGGTTTTTAAAGCTTTAAAAATTCTTCCGGGGTCCAATAAATTCCCGAAAAATTATCCTATGTATGGTTTTCTATTTTACACCATAAAATATTACTTTCATAATATTTTAATACTATTTATTAACAATTAAAAATTAAAGAACCTAAATTTAATTAGGGAAAATTCCCAGAAAATTCCAGAAATTCCAGAAAATGTAAAAATCCAATAATTAAAATTCTCTTGAAAATCAGGGGGTTTACAATATGTATGTATGTGTATGTGTATATAGATATATATATCTAGTTGTATACTTAAAGGTGATTGTGTAGTTGTGTGCTTGTGTGTGTGTGCTATGTATAAAAAAGGGGGGAGGTTGAGCAGCGTGTGCAGGCGCAGTGAGTCTGCAGCAGCAGCAACAGCGCAGTGGTCTACAACAGTAGCGGCATGCGCAGCGGGCTACAATAGCAACAGCACAGCGGTCTACAACAGCAGCAGCCAACACAGCGGTCAGCAGCAGCAGCAGCGTGTGTAGCGCACCAGCAGCAACTTGCACAGCAGCATCAAGCAGCGAGGCAGTGTGCAGCAGGTGCAAGCCATCAGCAGCAGTTTCAGCATGGATAACTTGGTAGTAGGTAGTTCTCTGGTAGTTAGTTCATTGGTTAGCTAGCTATATCGAGTTATTAGTTATCTATACATATGTACTATGATATCTAGTGATACTATATATATATATATATATATATATATATATATATATATATATATATATATATATATATATGTTTCTAGTTGAGTTATATATATATTTTGTATCTTAGTAGTAATAGGTAGTTGTGTATTAGTAAATATTAATAGTTATTAGTATATTGCTGGTAGTTGTATTAGATAAATAAATATTAGCCTATAGTTTAGAGTTTGGGTAGATAATATATACTAAGAGCACATTACCTTGAGATACCAAGATAAATGTTAAGGCATTGAGAGAATACTCGAGGTATTGAAGGATACTCAGGATATTTGGGGTTTGAGTATCAAGATGGGTGTGTATTGGTGCGATACCGCATTGGTTCAAAGCCAAGGTATCCATTTAGCATTAGTTTAGTTAGGCATATTAAATATTGTTGGGTATATATATATATTATTATATTTTTTATCTAATTGACTTGCGTATCTTAGGATACGGTATCCTATTATTTTCTAGTATCTTAGAATAGCTAGTGTGGCCTAGATGCATAATGTTTAGACCCAATATCCTAGAGATAGACTAATACAACTTAGAAATAGCTAGTTTGACCAAGTTTGACTAGTTTGGCATAGAGTTGACCAAGTTTAACTGTTTTGACTTAAAAATGGCTTTGTGACCTAGATGTTGACTAGTTTAACTTAAACTTATTCCAACACCTTATATTAATGCAATATTTCATATATAGGTTTGTGTGATACCGGTTGGGACACAGTTTGACATTCATTGCTTGGATAAGAGGCGAGTACATTCTCTGATAGTTTCCATTATTTGATAATCACTATAATGCAAGTATTTAGAAATATTTTACATAACTCTTGACACATTAGTACATGGACTAGTATACACATGGATCAGTCATGGGATGTTATATATATATTGTTCATTGTTCCTCGTGTTCTCAATATTTAACTTAGACAATATTTCAATATTCAATGTTCAATGTTCAGTGTTCAATATTCAATGTTTAAGTTAGACAATGTTTAACTTAGACAATATTTAGTATTCAATGTTCAATGTTCAATGTTCAATGTTCAAGGTTTATTGTTTATATGACCTTGAGTATCTTGCATCACAACGTGTCATAGTTGGATCCATTATACTAGTTGGGGGAAATGAGAAGTGTTAGCTAGATATGTGAACAAATCCTAGACAATGTACAATGTTTAACTTAGACAATATTTATTCAACGTTAAAGTAGACAATGTTCACCCAAGCCGATCACATATCTAACTAGTATTTTAATCATTTAGCATATGTTACAGTTCTTTACCATATTTTAGTTCATTGTTTTATTTTATTATCTTGTTCTACTTCATCCTAATCAGTGTATACCATAGTTTTCATTGTTTACCTATTTCTTCTACCATAGTTGATATAGTTTATTGTTTATCGTCTTATATTATATTCTTTATTTCTATTTATAGTCATTATTAATTAATTGGAACTACTATTAGGTTGTACTTCGCTCTATTCCTGACTGAAAAATATTTTTCAGGTGAATGGTTATAGAGGATGTGTCCCACTCACTACGGACCGACAGATGGAGTGCCACCTGAGGATGTAGTATCAGTTACCGAGGCCATTTAGATTCCCATACCTTATAGTAGTTGTTCTATTTAGATTGTGGTTTGTATTATTATTTTGAGATCTTATTTGTGTTTAGATTTGAGTTGGACATATGATATTTTGAGACTTGTATTCCTTTTCTTACTATTCCATATCGTGCGTATATCTTCCTTTAGTTTTATATGTGATTGAGTATCATTTGGAATTGTGATGGCATGATAATATTTTATATACATTGTATGAGAAATTAGATAGTATAGTAGACCAAGATAACGTTCTACCATCGATTCTGCGGCATAGGCTGGACGTACCAACGTACTCGTGCCTCATACCGGGTACGGATCATGACACATTTTTAGTGGTGGCCTATGCAGGTCAGGCTTCATTAGTTATACGATATTGTGGTAGTGCGACGACTTAGTTATACTACTGCGAGCCTGCGATACGATATAGGACATAGGATACTAGGATGAGAGAGGATACTCAGTTACAAATTTTTTGAGAGATTCCTGGGACAACCCTTAAGAATCTTATTATAATTTCTAATTCAAATAGTATCCCTTGTTTCCGTTCATTCTCACTTGTTGTTATTGAATTTGATTCTTGGTGATCGGTTGTTGAAATTAATTTTTAGTGTCAATGTTGAGTATAATTTCATATCAAGATAAATTTTATGGACTAAATTACGGTATTATCTGATGACATATGTTGATGAGGACAAAGAGAAAGGTAAAATATCTGCTTTGGTTATGGAGCCTAGAGTTTATCATAGCCATACTAGCTGGCATAGTGGAAACGTAGGGACCAAACTTCGAATGTACATATCTTAGTTATGAAATTTAGAATTTTTTGCAGCTATACTAGTCGGCACAGCAAGGATTCTAGATGACATGATTATAGAGGTGCATACCTAAGTTATGGAATCAATCGTTTATCGCAGCTATACTTACTAGCGTGGCGAGGATTCGGAGTGTCATAATTTTGGACAGACGTGTATGATTATCAGGTTGTATCTTAAATTGGTTCTTAAAGTATCATCTCAAAACTTATCTACTCATGTTATTGTAATATTTGTCCTATCATTCTTTAGCTTAGAAGTAGAGCATTGATGTGAGTAGATAAGAGTGTACCAGTATATGACTAGTGATAGGTATATCACCTGATATTGAGTCTAGTGATGTGTTAAAAGTAATAGGTGGAAGAAGTGTCTAGAAATTGTGTATATGATGTACAGTAGGTGATGAGTATCAGAAAGTAGAAGTTTATGGAAGTGGAAGCCTGAGTATTAAAAATTCCAATAGTGTGTCATGGGTTGAGAAATATCAAGATTGTTCATGAAAGATATGTAGTATATCACTGATTTGCATATCAGTCTGTAAAAGTTTTAAGGAGAGATATATATAAATCAATAGAGATATTGAATCATATGTCTGCCTTTGAGAGTAAAGTGAAACATGTGCATTATAGAAGTTAATAACTAGTACAAGTGATTATGAGTTCTAGTGAATGTGATGAGGTAATCTAATGATGAAGCTAGTATCCTATAAAATTAAGGGCATATGATATGTTGTTAGGAGGCTAGTGTTACTATATCAAGAGTGCTAGTGTTTCTATATCAGGGATTAGTTGAGTAATGTGTTAGTAACAGTAAGTACCTTGTATGATAATATTGGATTGGTATATCAGTTAATAAGGATAGAAAATTATTTGGAAGTAATAGTGCAAGTAATCCAGGCAGTAGAGAAGAAACATGAGTAACTTGGTATGAGGTTGTCATCTAAAATGCATATGAGGGATGGTGCCTTGTGTAGACAGTAACAAGATTTGAATAAGGCATCCTATTAGGAATATTTAAGTTGGACAAGGGTGTGCTAATAGAATGCATAATTAAAAAGTATATAGGTATTCCTTGCAAGAAAATGGTTGAGAAATTTGGTGATTACAAGAACTGAAGCAGGACAAGGAGGTAGTATCTTAGCAGTATAGTACCCTAGGTAGCAAGTGCCAATGAGTGAAGTATGTCCAAGACCTAGAATTATAGTATATAACTAATATTTGGTAACCCTCAGTATTAAGAATATTATGACTAGGTTGATGATTAGTGAATGCTTAGTGTGTGATAGAATAGGCCACATGTGGCATAGCAGATTACCCGTACCAGTAGAGGGAGACACCCCAGCAGGGCATAGACTAGAATTTATAAAAGTTACAGACTATATCCAAGTATGGTTCCTCTTTCAATAGAATGGTAGGATTGTATGTTATATGATAGGACTATTTTAGACTGTAATTGATGGGGGTTTGACCATAGTAAAATTTATATGAATAGGTTGCGACTGGCCCAAGAGAGGGGAGAGAGTTTTAATTTCGAGGACAAAATTCTTCTAAGGGGGTAGAGTTGTCACTACCACATTTTCTAGGAAAGAATATTTTAGTCATTTGGTAATTAATTAAATATTGTGCATATTGAATATTTATTTATTGTATTATTTATTTATTATTAGTGTTAGGATTTATTTTGGACTTGTGTTAGTGGACCTAACTAGTTAGTCTATACCCATGGACCCAACATTTATTTTAGTTTAGATTGAGCCCAAAATAAGTCTATTCATTAGGAGGATAAATTAATTAAGTTAAACCCATTAGACTATAACCTTCCCTCCTTAATTAATTTCTTCATGAGAGGCCCCAAGGGGTATTTTAGACTTTATATAGTAGCTTGAGGGGGGGGCAAGAGAGGCCTATATAAAGGGGATAAAAACTTTTTCTCTCTTTCTTTTTTATTCCAAATCTAGATCTAGAATTTTTCTCAACCAAATTTCATTAAATCCCTACCAAATTTATTTCCACTTCCTTCCTAAATTATCATTGGAGGCTATTAGAGCATGGATCTATAAGGAGAAAGAAATAATCTACAAAGAAGAGCAAGAATATACAAGTTGGAGGCTCTTTTCACCAAATTTAGGAATTTTATTGGGAATCCATCTTCTAATAGGTATAATTCAATTTTTTTCCTTTAATTAGGTTCTAAATTTGTGAATTAACCATAAGAAACTATCCCATATGCATAGGCTACTCATAGGAATTAGAATTAGGTTCATAGGAGGCCTATGGAGAAAGTTATGTATATTTTTGTGTCAATTTTGGGGGAATTTCGAGATTGACACATGTTGTGTTTGTCAATTGATCAATTAGACCAAATTAACATGTGTTTGATTGTGTGTGACTAGTGACGCATCCATAATTGGGTACATATAGGCCGTATCTCGTCAATTGATGAAACAGGTTAATTTTGAAGATTTTCCTCCGACACGGGGACTTGTGCATATCACATTATGACACGGACACGTAGATGATCTAATTACTATACGTATTATGTATATTTAGTATTCTAGACTTGCTCGTGTCCTTCGGGATACGTTTGGTTGTGTGGTGGAGCCGTGTCGCAAGCGTATCATAGAATGAGAATGATATGGGTGCGGTGCACTTCACGTGTTTGGTTCATTGCATTGTAGATTCAACTTGACTTATGTAAAGCTATTAATATGATATACTATATATATATATATATATATATATATATATATATATATATATATATATATATATATATATATATATATATATAAGTGTATGTATTTATATTATATCATATAGTTATTTATATATAGCTATGTGATTGTGTGTTTATATATGTATATTGATATCTATGTGTATCTTTATGTAAATGTGTATGCATAGTTCTTATATATATATAATATAT